>BLBF01000093.1:1843397-1901651 GCA_015471245.1 Laticauda colubrina | reverse complement strand
TACACATACATACAGACACACACACACAAACGCACACACACACATACATACACATAACTAGCTATACATTTCAGGAAGGAAGAGAAATGATGCAAAAAAGGGGAAATGAACTATCAATACATATTCATAAATAATAGCATAATAAATTTCAGATTACTTCGTACCCTTCTGTTATCTGCAAAGAAAAATCATCTTAGATATAAGAAATATTTGCTTCTTCAGATTCAGGTGTTATGATGGGGACGTTATGATGAAACATACCACAAGTCATTAGGAGCTGCAAGGCTACTTTCTTTTCTAGCAGTGGTGGCTAACCTTTTTGGGCTCCTGTGTTGAAAACTGTGTGTGCACTTGTGTGTGTGTGTACTCATGTGCCAGCACCCAGAAGGCAGTGGCGCAGGGGCCCCCATGCTCCCTGTGCATGCGCGTGTGATCTTTCCCCCCACTATCCCCTTACCTGCACTGCTCATGTGTGTGCCTCCCAGCTGCATTTCAGGCCTTTTTCAGCCTTCCAGAGGCTTGAGGGAAGCCTCTTCAGCCTTTGGAGGCTGAAAAAAGGGCCTGTTTTGTCATTTCCAATATTTCTGGATATGCAAGAAGTGATTAAATGGGTCTGTTTTTCAGCCTCTAAAGGCTGCAGAGGCTTCCCTCGAGCCTCTGGGAGGGGGAAAAAGGCCCCCAAACCAGCTGGGAGTTGCATGCATGTGCAGTGAAGTAAGTTTCCCTGGGGCTCGCATGCCTGCACAAATGGTGCTGCATGGCACCTGTGGCTCATATGCCATAGGTTTGCCATCACGGCTTTAGAGTCTCAATTTGCCTACTAAACAGTCCCATTCATCTGGAAACTGATTTCACCCACACTATTGTGACTAAACAGGTATTGTTATCGGTTTCTTTAGGACTATAGAGGAATAGAAATAGGAATAGCTTTAGGAATAGGAGAAATACATCCTCTCCATGTGCATCTTGTTCTGTGCCTTCCCTGACTTATCAATTTTAAACTAATGTCACTGGTACTATTTATTGTTTTAATCTTTCTTCTTTTTTCTTGATTGTAAGCTACCTAGAATCATCCAGCCAAGATGTGTAGCATTTAGGTTTAATAAACAAATAAACATTAAATGATCAAAACCCATTAATCAAGCCTACTAAATGACATTTTTGAAAAGAATAATAGATTTGTAAAAGTCATTTTTAATTTTATTTTGACATCAAATATTCTTTGGTATTCAGATCTGGTCTAAAAATGACAATGTAATATTTGGGGCTGAAGATGCAAATCAGCAGACCAGCGCTGGATGCTAAAATGGAGAAGACCTGCACAGCCACCATGTACTTCTCTTTGGTGGTCTGGTAGGCTGGCACAAAGGACACCCAGACACTGCAGAATTTGTTCAGAATTTGTCATGGGAATGCTCTGAACCTTTTGCTCAAAATAAACCTATATTCTCCAACCTTTCGTGGTCTTGTATCCTGATTTGGAAACAGGATCTGCTGCAACATTTATGGCAACTCTGCCAGGACACAAGGGGCCCTGAGGCCCACTGGAGGGTCTACCCCAAATGCCAGCAACTGGGTAAGTTGAAGGGAACATCCCAGGTGCCATCGGTCCTTTGAATCCGAGGCACTTCCCGAGACTGCCCTGTTCTGGCAATGGCGGTCGACACCCCCAAGACCCATTGGTGAAAGGTGAAGAGACCAGGACATCTTGTAGCCGGTTAATGGGGAAGGAAGATGCCTGCAGGCAAGTATTGGACTTGGGTAATAATCCCTCCCTGGAAGCAGGGATGGAGGAGAGGACTGATCACCTTCTCTTAGGTAAAGGTAAAGGTAAATGGTAAAGGTGGGAGGAATTGTCAGGAAAAGTTGTAGTGCGTGAAGACTGCAGTTCCCATTGGTAAATTTACCTTATCTTATCATTGTCTTGAGACTGGTGTAAATACTAAATGTTTGGATGGTGGGAGTTGGGATATTACATTGAGTGAGGACTTTCAATTGAAAGGAAGGAGAGAAATTTTTTATCAAACTTTTAATGGGACCAAAGTGGCCTAAGAACACGTGAACAATTTAGGAACCTTGAAAAAGCAACACAACCAAAACCAAGAACCACAGTGTGATTGCCACTAGCCTCGAATAAATGGGAAACGCTCACTCCAGAATCGATAGCCAGAGTTGGGAGATGAATATTAATTTGGAAAGCAAAAGATAAGAATTTAAGTCCATGTCACACAGCACCAATGGATGGAAAGAGGATTTAAAGCGGAGAGAAACACTTGCCATCCGTTGGTTAACGCGATGCATCTGTTCTGTACTCATTGCGTCCGTTTTTCATACTCTCTATCCATCCAGCATCCGTCTACTGACATTTCATCTGCTCAAAAGGTTTTGAGCTGCACAAAACTTTTTGACAAGATATATTATCCAACGCGTCTGTTCAACATCCATGACACAAATGGGGAACATCTGTTATATGTCCGTAGTAATCCGTTACACGTCCACTATATCCGCTAGGCATCCGCTGCACATCCGCGGAACTCACATCCTCTCCAGCTGAAAATGGACACAGGGAGGAAGCAAAACGGATGTGGAACGGACACACAGCGTTAGTAGCACAGACATAGAAAGGATGAAAGCGGATGCAGCTTGCATATAAAGCATTAAAATGGAAAAAACGTTCGTATAGGGGACGTATCTTGAATATTTAGGATGTCTGCAGGATGCCTAGAGGATGCAAAAGGATACCTAGCGGAAAAACTATATTTCCTATAAAAAGGGGGAGAAATCACCTGTTTCTCACTTTCAGTCCAGCAGCCCTGCGGTGCAGACCTCTTCAGACTTCATCTTGCTCTTGCTCTTCCACAGCATCCAGTCATCTCCACCATGGATCATCACACACTCCTTTTGGTAGCTGCCATCGTTCTACAACAGTGTGAAGCCCTCTACAGGCTCTTTCACCTGTTCTATGCGAAGAAAAGGAGGCGTCCAAGAAGTGTCTGGGTCCGAAGAGGGATCGCGAGAAGAGCTGAGTATGGACTGTATAACAAGCTGATGGTGGAGCTGAGGAACGAAGACTCTCGTGCATTCCAGAACTTCATGAGGATGCCGCCAGCCATGTTTGACAAAGTTGTGGAGCATCTGAGACCCAGGTTGACCAAGGCAAACACCAACTTCCGGCCCAGCCTGGACCCTGGGCTGAAGGTGGCACTGACTCTGCGCCACCTGGCCTCCAGGACCACGTAAAGGAGCATGCAGTATGCCTGGAGGGTGCCACACAACACCATCAGCAATGTGGTCAGAGAAATGGTGCAGGCCATCATTGAAGAATACCTGGAGGAGCTCCTCCAGTGCCCCTCCACTGAAGAAGGATGGAACAAAGTTGCAGAGCAGTGGTATCAGAAGTGGAACTTCCCCCACACCGTTGGAGCCATAGATGGAAGCACGTGGCCTGCAAAGCCCCAGCCAACTCAGGGACCACTTATCACAACTACAAGGGCTTCTTCAGTATCATCCTCTTCGTCATGGTCGATGCTGACTACAACTTCATGTACATCGATGCTTCAGGCAACGGGTCATCTTCAGATGCCCAGGTATACAACGCCAGTCACCTCAAGGAGGGGCTGGAATGCAACCTCATCATGGGCTTTCCAGATCCAGCCCCTTGCCCAACGACACACAAGATGTGCCCTACTTCATCGTGGGGGATGAAGCCTTCTCCCTCAGAACCTACCTCATGAAGCCCTACACTTCAAGATGCCTCACCCGTGAAGAGAGGATCATCAACTACAGGCTCTCCAGGGAAACGTGGGTGGTGGAGAAGGTGTTTGGCATCCTGGCCAACAGGTTCTAGGTACTTCTCACCACCATGCAGCATTGCCTAGAGACCATGAGGAACATCGTGGAAGCTTGCTGCATCCTGCACAATCTCATGTGCACCCACTACCTAGTGTTGCAGAACAGGCTCGTGGACTGCCAACAAGGCAATGGGGACATGGAGCCTGGTGAATGGAGGCAAGGGCCAAACCTGATAGATACTGTGGATGTGCAAGGCCCCAACAGAGCTTCAAGTGAAGGGAAGAAGCAGCGCAACCTCCTGAAACACTGGTGCAACTCCCCAGCTGGAGCAGTGGAGTGGCAAGACAGGATGGTAGATACTTAATGGATGCTTCCTTCAGCCTCTCTCATCACACTGATGATATTGTGCCATGTATGTTGAGTGGCCTTACAATGAACGGGGCATTTCATAAAGAGTTGTGTTTATGTTGAAATGTGTTGATGAATGATGACATTGTTATTGATAATAAAGGGCCATAGGTGTGGCACCTGGGAGGGTGGACCATACAGTCCATACAGGTTTATCTATCCCACTGCTATCCAAACCCATTCCACAGCTATTACCCATCCCACAGGTATCCCTGCCCATCCCACTGCTATCCTTACCCATCTCACAAGCATTGAAAGGCTTAAACAATTTCTAAAAGCTTCCACCAAGACTTTATTGACTAAAAGAACTGAACCAAGTGTGTGAAGCATAGATTAACTTTGTTAAAAACAAACTGTAAAAGCAAAATGACCAAAGTAAAGCCCCTGTCACACTTTGCAACGGATGCAAAGAGGATGTAAAATGGACAAAAAAGTTTGCCATCCATTGGTTAAAGCGATGTATCCATTCTGTACTCACTGCCTCCGTTTTGTTTCCTCTCTATCCATCCAGCATCCATTTATGGACGTTTCATCCGCTCAGAAAGTTTTGAGCTGCTCAAAACTTTTGAGTGGAAAATGTATCCAATTCGTCCATTCTGCATCCGCTAGGCATTCATTCTGCATCCGTTACACATCCGCTATATCCTCTAGGCATCCGTTCCACATCCGCGCAACTCGCATCCGCTCGGACGCAGGGAGGAAGAGGAACGGACGCAGAACGGATGCAGAATGGATGCCTAGCAGATGCAGCATGGAAACAAAGCATTTAAAACAGAAAAAACGTTCGCAGAGGGGACCTATCTCAGATATTAAGGATGTCTAGAGGACGCCTATAGGATGCCTAGAGGATGCCTAGAGGATGCCTAGCGGAAAACCTATACTGCCTATAAAAAGGGGGAGCAACTCATCTGGATCTCACTTTCAGAACAGCAGCCCTGCAGTGCAGACCTCTGCAGCCTTTATCTGACCCTTGCTCTTCGACAGCATCCAGTCATGTCCACCGTGGATCGTAACAAAGTCCTTTTGGCAGCCACCATCCTTCTGCAACAGTGCGAAGTCATCTACAGGCTCTGTGAACACTACTGCGAGAAGAAAAAGAGGCGGCCAAGAAGCATCTGGGTACGAAGATGGTTCGCCAGAAGAGCAGAGGACGGACTGTACAACAAGCTGATGGTGGAGCTCAGGAACGAAGACACTCAGGCATTCCAGAACTTCATGAGGATGCCTCCAGCCATGTTTGATGAAGTTGTGCAGTGGCTGACACCCAGGTTGACCAAAGCAAACACCAACTTCCAGCCCAGCCTGGAACCTGGGCTCAAGGTGGCACTCACTCAGTGCCACCTGGCCTCAGGGACTGCATACACGAGCATGCAGTACGGCTGGAGGGTGCCACACAACACCATCAGCATTGTGGTCAGAGAAGTGGTGCAGGCCTTCATCGAAGAATATCTGGAGGAGCTCCTCCAGTGCCCCTCCACTGAAGAAGGATGGAACAAAGTTGCAGAGCAGTGGTATCAGAAGTGGAACTTCCCCCACACCGTTGGAGCCCTTGATGGCAAGAACGTGGCCTCAAAAGCGCCAGCCAACTCAGGGTCCTCTTATAACAACTACAAGGGCTTCTTCAGCATCATCCTCTTTGCCATGGTCGATGCTGACTACAAGTTCATGTACATCGATGCTTCAGGCAATGGCTCATCTTCAGATGCCCAGGTATACAACGCCAGTCACCTCAAGGAGGGGCTGGAATGCAACCTCACCATGTGCTTCCCAGATCCAGACGGGTGAAGCGTCCAGGTGAAGGGTCCAGGTGCGCTGGAGGTGGCTGGTGCTGGAGTGCTTGTCTGATCCCCCGCATCATCAGCTCCTCCAGAAGCAGAAGCAGCAGAAGCCCCAGCCCCAGAAGAGCGAGCCCATGCTGCAGAAGCCCCAGCAGAACCAGAGTAAGGGCCAGGGGGTGGTATGGTAGCCCTGTCCCTTTTGTAAGGGCTGGCAGCAGATGGCTGAGGCTTTCTTTTCTTCCCCATGGTTGTGGGGTTGCTGGCTGGCAGGGAGGCTGGCAGGAACCAAGGCTGGCAGGAAGGCTGGCAGGAAGGCAGGTACCAAGGCTGACAGGAAGGCTGGCACCAAGGCTGGCAGGAAGGCTGGCACCAAGGCAGGCAGGAAGGCTGGCACCAAGGCTGGCAGGAAGGCTTGCAGGCAGGCAGGCACCAAGGCTGGCAGGCAGGCATGAACCAAGGCTGGCAGGAAGGCAGGTACCAAGGCTGGCAGGCATGTATGAACCAAGGCTGGCAGGCAGACTGGCTGGCAGCAAGGCTGGCAGGCAGGCAGACAGCAAGGCTGGCAGGGAGGCAGACAGAAAGGCTGGCAGGGAGGCTGGCAGTAAGGCTGGCAGCAAGGCTTGCAGGCTGGCATGCAGGCAGGCCAGGCAAGGCTGTCCAACCGTCCGGCAGCAGGTCTTTCCTCTGAATGGTGACCTACTTCCGAGCTGCTTCCCTTATATCCACGGGGCTTATGCAATGCATCTTCCCCACATGCGCAATTAATGCTAGGCATCCATTAGGCTTCCGCTGTGCATCCGCCTCATCCACTCAGCGTCCACTGTGCATCCACTGTATCTGTTCCACATCCGCTTTGCTGAGGTCCCCCGGAAGCCAAGCGGATGTGCCATCCGCTCCCATCCGCTTCCATCCGATAGGCTTCCGTTCCGCATCCACTTTCTATCCGCTCTGCGTCCTCCCCACATCCGTTCCTTTCTGTGTTATCCGCTCCGGTTATGCAAATTTTCGCCCCTTCTGAGAGCAGATAACAACGGATGGAACATTTTTCTCGTCCATTGTGTCCTTTTTACTAACGTTTTGCATCCGTTGGGCAGTGTGACAGGGCCTTAAAGTGTCCCAAGCAAAGATAAAGTCAACAGGTAGCAACCCAGTCTCCGGCACTCTTATCAGTCACTCTGAGACGTGCCCATAGTCTCAGGGGTGAAGGGTCCAGGTGCTGTGGAGGTGGCTGCTGCTGGAGTGCTGGTCTGAGGCGTGATTGGGGTGCCTGGCCCCGAGAGGACAACAGGGGATGGTGTGTGGAGGAAGCTCTCAGAGAGCTGGCTCAGTCCCGTGATGTTGAGAGCCCCTTCCTGCATGACATGGGGTGTCATCCCAAGATTGATGACAGATGTTCTGAGGCCTGGCTTGGCAGTGGGGTGGAGGAAGGAGGAGTGTAGTGGGGCTGTCTGGTCTCCAGCTGAGCAAGGTGAGGCATGGGTGGCATGGGTGGCATGGGTGGCATGGGTGGCATGGGTGGCGTGGGTGGGATCAGTGGCATTGGTGGCTTCGGTGGCATTCAATGAACCTGTGCCTGGACTGTGAAGGGCTGCCTGTGCTGCTGGAACTCCTGGTAGCCGTAGCCTTGGTGGGTGAGGGCCTGTGAAAAGCCTTGGAAGGGCTGTGACATCACCTGGGATGGAGGAGCAGACCTGGACTGGGTCGGAGCAGGTTCATCTGGGCCTGGAGGATTGTGCAGAAGACCTGTGATCCTCTCCTTTATCACCTGGTACTGTGATTCGGACATGTCCATGAGGGTCTGGTTTACGTACGTGAGGAAGGGCTTGTGGTTTGAGGATGGTATGTCAGTGTGTACAAGCTGAGAAAGGAGATCTACGCTGCTTTTAATGGTGTCCCTGATCTCTAGCAGGACAGTGTGGCTCTGTCCCTCCAGTCTTCCTTTCTGCCTGCTTTTTGTGGAGTTGGAGCTGGGTGTGAGTGTGGGTTGGGCTCTGGTGGCAGTGCCATCTCCTTGCTCCCACTGTGTCAGGGGGTCGTCCACGCGCTCTGCCATGGGGAGTGCAGCTGTCGGGGGGGTCTCCATCATGGGGCACTCCACAGATACCTGCCTGGACACAGGAGCTGACTCTTGGCCAAAACAGGACTGGCTCTCTGTGGGCTGCCTGAGAGAGAGGGGAGACAGAGGGGCTGCTCCTCTGTGGTGGATCTCACCCTCCAAGAAGCTGCACTTGGCCATCACGTAGGTCTCCCAGTCGGGGAGCTTGACTGCAGCCTGGCCAGTCTTCTTGAGGTGCAGCTTCCCGTACCAGGTGTGCATGTGCTTCCACCACCCGAGGAGGACCTCTGAAGTGTAGCCCAGGCTCTCCGCCTTCTCTCTCCAAGCCGCCTGCTCCCTCTTGGTGTCTCGATAGAGCCTGTGTCCTTTCTGCCATAGGTAATCGTTCTCCCTCATCCATTCGAGCACCTCATCCTCATGTTCCTTTTCGATGGAGTATTGCCTCCTCTCCCTATCTCACGTATGCCTCTTCCTCCCTCTGGCAGGGCCTTCTGGGCCCTCATCAGAGGGGCTTTGATGTTCTAGGTGCTGCTCCACCACACCAGCAGTAGCAGCAGCAGCAACAACAACTGCAGAAGCAAAAGCAGGACCAGCAGGACCAGCAGCACCAGGATCAGCAGCAGCAGAGTAAGCACCAGCAGCATCAGCAGCACCAGGATCAGCAGCAGCAGAGTAAGCACCAGCAGCACCAGGAGCACCAGGAGTACCAGGAGCACCAGCAGAACCAGCAGGACCAGGAGCAGCACCAGCAGAGTAAGCAGCAGCAGAAGCACCAGCACCAAGAGCAGCACCAGCAGAGTAAGCCCCAGAAGAAGCCCCAGCACCAGCAGAGTCAGCCCGAGCAGCAGAAGCCCCAGCAGAAGCAGAGTCAGGGCCAGGGGATGGGATTGTGGCCCTGTCCTTCTTGCCAGGGCTGGCAGAAGATGGCACAGGCTTCCTCTTCTTCCCCATGGTTGTTGGCTAGAGATGTGTCTGGCAGCAGGTATTTCCTCTGAATGGTTACCTGCTTGCGAGCTGCATCCTTTTATATCTGCAGAGCTGACGCAATGCATCCTCCCCACATGCGCAGTGAACGCTTTGCATCCTCTAGGCATCTGCTAGGTGTCCGCTAGGCTTCCATGATGCATCTGCGTCATCCACTAGGCATCCGCTCTGCATCCATTCCTTCCGTTGCGCGTCTGCTTCACTGTGCTCCCCCGGAAACCCTGCGTATGTGCCATCCGCTAGGCTTCCGTTGAGCATCCACTTAACATCCTCACTATGTCCTCTCCCCGCCCATTCCTTTCCGTTGTTGTCCACTATGTTTATGCAAATTTGGGGCACTTTTGAGAGCGGATAACAACGGATGGAACATTTTCTCATCCGCTGTGTCCTTTTTACATACTTTTTGCATCCATTGGCCTATGTGACAGGCCCTTTAGGAATAATGCTGAGCTTAAAATATAACTAATAGAAATATAAGCTCTCCAGGCAACTTATTACAGGCAAAAGTATTTTTTTGCAGAGAGATAAGATATATCTTACTGCAACTCAGCTAGGTGTCGAAAGAACCTTAACACCATGCAACAGGAAGAATGGAAGAATAAATTGTCTAAAATAGATTGAACAAGACATTTGTGTGTTTTGCGTACGTATGTGTGGAATCAAATATGGGAGATTAATGGAATCCAACGAATTTGGATTGTGGGTGGCTATTGTGTTTTGCTCAATGGGACTGGACTGAGTGAAGTTCTAATAATAAAAAAAATGTGATTCGTGTGTTAAGCAAGTAATAGCAACTGGACTACCCCTGCAATTATGTATAGGAAATGTGAAAAATATGCCTATACTAGCCTCCCCACTGGGTGGTTTGGACCCTTTGTGACAAGATTAATAAAGCAACACAGGGGAATCCCAATCAAAGGAATGAATTCAGGCTTGGAAAGCAAAGAGCCCTCGAATCCCTAGATACCAGTGATGCCCCCGATGCTTGGAACTCTAAAGGGCCTACACGTAGGTGGAGGATGGCACTTTGGGAGCTAATGGACTTACAATGAAATTTGACTAAAATCTTAAAGGAGGTGACCGCAGTCCTGGGACCCTTAGCAAAAGGAAAGTGTGGAAAATAACATTGTGCAAAACCAGCTAGCCCTAATAATAAAAACTTTGTAATGTAGCAAATTGGATTGGTGAAGGGTTCGACATAATCTGCTGTATTAGGATTCTGGGTTCTAATGTTTCTCTCCTGTTTGATTCTCTTTATAAGAGATGTGACATTATCAAAGTTTAAAGAATCAAAAGTAATAAAAGGAATTAGGTTATCTCCTTTTGAAATGATGTTTGGAAGACCCCCTGTCATAGGTACTAGTTTGAGAAATAATATAGGGGAAATAAGTCAATTAGGGGATTCATGGGTGAGTCTAATGAGTGGTACACTTGAAGAAGCACCCACTCTAACTGCCCTACTGGCAATGGGAAGGCCACATACGAGGCAGAAGAGGCCTTACTAGTGTCACTCCAGAAGCTGACCCTCTACGTACGGCTGAAAATAAGAACAAGTAAAATAGATGTTAACATAGTAGGGATAGTGCGTGAGGTGGACAGATATTTATGTATCAAACAGGGGGTTGGACTAGATGACCTAGAGGGGTCTCAAATTTTAAAAGCTGAAGTGTTTATAGTGCTTATCTGAGTTGAAGAAACCACAACAAGTTTCTTGCTCAGTTGCCCAGCGAAGAGTTTCCTGTTCAGTGTGTTCAAACTTCCCTGTCTTGATAGAATACCTAAACCGCAAATATGCTTCAAAGGGGAAACAAATGATAAATTATATTGTTTAAGGAAAGTTCATTTTTCCAACTTAGACTCATCTGAGAAGGATTTGTAATTGCCTATTTTTGCAAAAGCGTTAATCTTGTCATGCCTAACATTATATGTGCAAGGGCTCGAGCAACGTGCTAAATGCATTGAGAATCTTGCAGAAGTACCTGTTCAGAAATGGAATGGGTTTGACCTTGGTGACGTTTTTGGGACTTGGTTTCCTAAGTTCCTGGTCTTCTGGCCATTGTTGCACTAGTTGGTATGATTGCTGGCGCATGTGTAATTCTACCATGTATTCTCCCTATCTTTCTCAAAACTATCTCCAATTGTCTTCCTAAGTTGGTAGAAAAGAAGGCTACTGCTAAGACTATGGTGTTATGGGAATATGAGACATTAAATGCAATGGAGGAACCTTTCCCCATGTGTGAAACTCCACAGTAATCTGTAGATTTAGGTGTAGTTTCAAAGGGAGGAATGAAGTAGTCTGGAAAATTAAACAGAAAATATGTATTCATTTAGCAGAAGTCCCCTGACTCTGAGCTTTGCTTAAAAACAACAATATTGCATAAAACCGTAAAGTTACTGGAATAAGGAACCAGCTATATTTCTGGAATCAAGGGTGGATATGGAAAATAACAGTTGAAGATAACTGAGAAATCAATATACTTCTCCTTTGCTCTATATGTATGTTATAAATCCTTGTTTTGGTAAAACTTAATAAAAGGAACGCCCCAGCCTATCCTGAGGTCATGATATGTATAAAAGTGATGCCTAAGGAAGAGCCAGGAGTTCAGAATTTGTCATGTGAATGCTCTGAACCTTTTGCGCAAAATAAACCTGTATTATCCAACCTTTCATGGTCTTGTGTCCTGATTTGGAAACAGGATCTGCTGCAACAAACTAATATTCAAGAAATAAATATTGAAACAAGTACTTGGGCAGATCATAATCCAATGACAATTAAATGGAAAGGACAAAGAAGATCGAGATGGACATTAAATAATACTATTTTAAAGGAAAAAGACTTCACACAGTGGATGGACAAAGAACTGCCTTTTTTTTTTAGATAAAATAAAAAAGAAGATACAGCAATCCAGAATGTATGGGATACAGTGAAAGCATATGCCTGAGGCTTGATAATAGACTATACAAGGAAAAGAAATACCTTGAAAAGATTAGCCTCTAAGGCATTAGAGGATGAGTATAAAGGACTTGAAAAAGAGCTACAGAAACTGCCACAGAAAAAGGACATAAAGTTAAAAATGGATATAACCAAACATAAAATGAGTCGAACAGAAAAAAAAGAATTAGCACAGAAAATTAGAGGTGCTAAACACCTCTAATTTATAATAATTTCACATATATTTGAAGATGCAAATAAATCAGGTAGATGGTTATCATATAAATTGAGAAAGGAGAAAGAATCAAGGAAAATATTGCAATTAATAGATGATCAAGGCCAAATTTGCTATGGTAGTAAAGAGAAGAAGGAAATCATCCGAGACTATTATGGGAAACAATACACGCAAGAGAATATTGATGAGGAAAGAGTTAAACAGTATTTGCAGAATGCTAATTTACCCCAGATATCTAAAGAGATTGAAACAATGTTAGAAAGCAATATAACAATGATGGAGTTAACTGAAGCACTCAAGAAGCAAAATAATGGAAAGGCACCAGGCCCAGATGGACTTCCGGCAGAATTTTATAAAACATTACAAAAATCGTTGAATCTTCCATTGTTAGAATTATGAATGAAGTTATGTTCAAGAAGAGGACACCTAAATCATGGCCGAAGCTTATATTACACTTATTCCAAAAGAAGAGGCTGATCCATTACAAATCAAGAAGTATAGACCTATTTCCCTACTAAATGCAGACTATAAATTTTTTGCTTCAATATTGGCAGAAAGACTCAAAAAATACTTAAATAATTTCATCCATCCTGATCAAAATGGATCTCTGCCAAAGAGACAAATTAAAGACAATATGAGAGTAATCTTGGACACTTTGGAATACTACGAGGCACATCCTGAAAAACAAATGGCTTTGATATTTCTAGATGCACAGAAGGCATTTCATAATGTGAATTGGCGATTCATGTGATTACAGTTGGAACAGATGGGCTTTGGTAAAAAAATTATCCAAGCAATAGAAGCTATATATCATGAGCAAACAGCAAAGGTAATGATAGAGGGAGAACTGACAGACTCTATTGATATAAGAAAAGGAACAAGACAAGGGGACCCACTGTCACCTTTGTTCTTTGTGTTAACTTTGGAAGTGCTAAATAGAAATATTAGAGATGAAAGGGATATAAAAGGGATGAAAATTAAAAAGAAAGAATTTAAGTTGCAAGCATTTGCAGATGACCTGGTCTTTATCTTAGAAGACCCACTAGAAACAGCATCAAAATTGATAGAAAAAATAGAGACATATGGTAAAGTGACTGGTTTGAAAATAAATAAAGATAAGACGAAGATTTTGACAAAGAATATGCTATCAAGACAAAAGGAAGAACTAGCAGACCTACTGAAAATTCAGGTCACTAATAAGATCAAGTACTTGGGAATATACTTGACAGCAAGATGCAGTACATTAAAAGAGAATAATTATCTCAAACTTAAACAGCAGATAGCACTAGATTTGGTGAAATGGGAAAATTTACAACTGTCATTAATAGGGAGAATATCAACAATCAAGATGAATATATTACCCAGAATTTTATACTTGTTTCAAACAATTCCAATTAGGCCTGGAAAAAACTACTTTGAAGATTTAAATAAAATTGTGTTGAAAGATATATAGCAAGGTAAGAAGGCAAGAATAAAGTTAAAACTTTTGCAAGATGCTAGAATAAGAGGATTTGGTTTGACTAATTGGGAGTTGTATTACCAAGCTACAAATTTGATGCGGGTTAAGGAATGGATAACATTAAGAAATACTAGATTATTGACTTTAGAAAGACACGATCTGTTGTTGGGGTGGCATGCTTTTTTTGTGGTACAAAGTGTTCTGTGTGGAACTTGGTAGGTTCAAAATACTTCATTCTGATTGGCCGAAAAGGCTACTTACGGATTGGTTTGCTAGGAACCAATCTGGGAAGCCACCAAATGGCAGGAAGAGTTAAATAACTGTCATTGGCCACAAGCCGGCAGGCTAGCCACTATATAAAGGGCTGCTGCGGCTTGGGCCATGTTCCATTTCTTTACCTAGTGGTTTGAAATAAAGAGTTGTTGTTTAGAACCCGGTCTCCCACGCTTCTTTCCAGATGGAACACTGGCAACGAAGGTGGGATCATCGTAGAAGCAGAGACCGAAGCACGTGGCGATCTGAACCGAGTGAAGGAGATGGCTGGTAATAATGCGCTGCCCACACCCTTCAATCCAGATGTAGAGGATTGGGATTAGGAATCGTATATCGATCGCTTTCTTATACTCCTAGAAAGCATTGAGATGGAAGAAATCTTGGATCAAAGGACCAGCCATATTCAAAATGGTGAAGGCGCTGGCGAAACCCAGAGATGTCAAGCACATGACCTGGTCTGACCTGAACCGAATGCTCCGAACACACTTTGTACCAGTGGTCTCAAATCTCATCAAATGACATGAATTTTACAAAAGGGATCAGAAGGAGGATGAAACCATAGCAGACTTTGTGGCGGCCTTGAGACCCATTGGAGGGGCATGTGAGTTGCAAAAAATGGATGAGGCTATGAGAGACCATGTAGTCCTCGACCTGAAAAACTCTACCCTTCAGAGCAAATTACTCAACAGGCCGAATATAACCATGGCTGAGGCCATTGCTGAGGCAACCGCTGCCGAAGCAGTGAAAAAGTCAGCAGCCACCATATGACAAATGAACGCAGTTCCAGACCTGCTGACCCAAACGAGGGAAAAGAAGGCAGAGGGAGGAAAGAAACAGGCTACAGCGACAACCTACCATGAGGACGTAGAAACCCAGAGTGACACCGAAGACGACGATGAAGATGTCCATAGACTCTATTCAGATAGAAAATGGCATGAAGAGAGGAAGAATCGGCGGGAATTTCAATGTGCAGGCTGAGGAGGCAATCACCCGTGGTCTGAATGCAGGTTCCTCGACCCAATATGCCGGGCTTGTAATAAAAGGGGGCACATCGAAAGGGTCTGCCGCAGCAAAAAGAGCTATAGACCCAAAAGATGCAGCAGCACACACACACCCAGACACGAAGACAGACAAGCCTGCAACCGATGGAACCGAAATAAAAGAACCGGTGACAGAGAAGAAACACATCAGACAATCACCATCGATAATGCCAGGGCAGAAAGCGGAAAGAAGGTTCAGATAGAGGTGAGCATTAAGGGGAGACCCTGCGAGATGGAAGTCGACTCAGGGTTGTTCTTATCAATGGTATCCTGGAATACCATCCGGCGCCTAATTCCAAACATCAAGCAGAAAGAACTAAAGAAACAAAAACTTGTGCTAAAAGACTACCAGGGAAATTGAATCCCTGTAATTGGCCTTGGATATTTTTTCAACAACACGCTGAAGTCATATTTTAAACATATTTAAACATATTTTAAACAACACGCTGAAGTCTTGCCCCTAACTATCATTGACCGTGACCACCCTAGCCTGCTAGGAATTGAATGGTTCGTGCCTCTTGGAATCGGGATGACCGGTATCAACCGTATTGCTACTACCAACTGGGAGGAGAACCTACTCCACGAATTCCAAGATGTATTTGACAGGACTCTAGGCAAGTACCAGGGGACCCCAATTTCATTTAGCCTAGACCTGAAAATAGTCCCCATTCGTTTAAAGGCCAGACGCATTCCATTTGCGCTTAAACCAAAAATTGATGAACAGCTGAATAAGTTGATAGCGCAAGGGGTTTTAGAACCAGTCGACCACGCCAAATGGGAAACCCCTATTGTCACACCGGTAAAGCCAGATGAGACAGTACGCTTCTGTGGGGACGATAAGGCAACCCTGAGCCACTCGCTCCAACAAAGCACATACCCAGTGCCAGTAGTGCAACATTTATTGCCCATGCTAGGGGGAGGAAAAATATTCGCAAAGCTCAACCTAGCACAGGCCTATCAACAGCTACCCATTGATCCCATTACAGCAGAGGCACAGACTATAGTAACACATAGAGGGGCATTCAAATGTAACTGCCTCCAATTCAGTGTTAGCATTGCCCCAGGCATTTTCCAAAGCCTCATGGAACACCTACTAAACGGAATCAAAGGTGTCGTCCCATACTTTGACGATGTACTAGTCTCAGCAAAAAATGCCAACCAGCTAGAGACCAGGCTAACAGAAGTCTTAACTCGCTTTAGAAAATCAGGCCTAAAAGTCAAGAAGGAGAAATGTGAACTGGCCACTAACCCGGTTGAATTCTTGGGCTATTTAATCAATGAGCAAGGCATTCACCCAACTGAAAAGAAGCTGAAGACACTTCCCAGACCAAGAAACAAAGCCAATCTCCAGGCATTCCTAGGCCTCATAAAATTTTACAATGTGTTCCTGTCCCATAAGGCGACAATAGCAGAACCCCTACATTGTCTGCTAGATAAAAACCTTGGGGCCACCGGAAACAGAAAGCTTTCCAAGGTATTAAGGACCTATTAATGTCAGACACCATTATTATCCAGTATAGCAACACCCTGCCACTGACGGTCACCTGCGATGCTTCACCTTTTGGGGTTGGCGCCATCCTGAGTCACCAGCTTCCAAGTGGCAGAGAGGCACTGGTCGCCTTTTATTCAAAGATGCTCTCCAAAGCGGAACGCAATTACAGCCAACTTGATCGTGAGTCCCTGGCAATCATCGTCAGGGTCAAATTATTCCAATGAGTACCTTTATGGCAGACCCTTTTCTATTGTAACTGACCACAAGCCTCTCCTTGGAATCCTGGTTGGAAACAAGCCAACCCCAAACATTCTGTCTCCTAGAATGATTAGGTGGTCTGAATTCCTCGCTGCCTACTCCTACATGCTACTCCACAGACCCGGCAAAGCCATCTCGCATGCCGATGCTCTGAGCTGTTCCCCGTTGCCCGTCACAGAAGACGACCCTGCTCCGACTACCTCCACATTCAAACTGGAGACCTGCCTGGAGCTACCGCTGACTGCAGCCAGAGGAAAATAAAAAAACTGAGACTTTTAAACCTTTCCGTGCCAGACAAACCAAGCTGTCTATCGAAAAGGGGTGCATCTTATGACATGACAGGGTCGTAATCCCAAGCAGCCTCCAAGAAACCATCCTAGGCATGTTGCATGAGGGTCACCCGGGCATAGTCAAGATGAAAGCCCTGGCCAGGAGTTATGTCTGGTGGCCAGGGCTGGACAAAGACATAGAATGCTGGGTTGCAACATGCCATGCCTGTCAGAAAGCGATGCCTACCCCCCACACACAGGCACCTATACAAGACTGGGAAACTCCTCGGGGCCCGTGGTCTAGGGTGCACACTGATTTCATGGGGCCAACAAAGGGGAACACCTTTTTGATTGTTGTTGATGCATACTCGAACTGGTTGGAAGTCATCCTCATGGCTTCCACAACCACCGAGGCTGTCATGAAACAGCTCAACAAACTATTTGCGATGCACGGGCTACCAGATGTACTGGTTTCAGACAACAGGCCTCCGTTTACCGCCTTGCAGTTTGAACAATACCTGGCTGCCCAGGGTGTCCGTCATACATTAACCACGCCGGACCATCTGGCTGTGAATGGCTGGGCTGAATACATGGTTAGATATACTAAGGAAGGCCTAGAGAGAATAGACAAGGGGGATGTGCAAGATAAACTCAACCGTTTACTAACATTGCAACATATTACCCCTAGTAGTACTACAAATAAAAGCCCGGCTGAACCATTAATGGGTAGGAAACTACAGTCCTACCTGGACAGGTTACACCCCCCTATAAATGGGACAAGCCCCCCGACTCCTCTAGCAAATACCGTACCTTCAAAATCAGTGACCTGGTCTATGCCAAGAACCTTACCGGGGACCCCCTATGGCTGCCAGCCACCATCACACAACTCACAGGCCCCCAGTCCTACTGACTAACGCTAGACGATGGGAGGGAATGGAAGTGGCACATAGACCAGCTTCGTTCCCGCAACCTCAAAAGAAAAACTGCCACAGAACCGAAAATAATAAATTCTGATGAAAAAATAACCAGGGGGGGGGGAGGATTAATAAATAAAAAAGGGAGAGATGAACTTCCCATAACAAGACTACATACTTTGCAAAATGACAATCTAACCAAACAACCAAACAACTTTTCTCATGAAACAAAGTTTCTCCTGTAATTGCTGATTGGAGTATGACACCTTTATATCTTTTATTTTTATCCATTTAACTCTTATTTAAGCTTCAGTATATACCTTAAAGTTATAACATTCAATATAATACATAACTTCCATTCGGATTCTGCTTGGTACATTCTTAAAACACACAATATATTCCAAAAAAAAAAAGAAAAAAAAGATTATAAATATATGTAGTTAAAAGAACACATTCTATTCCAATTCAATTCTATCATTAATGTTAATATTCACTAAAATCTTAACTTCTTTAACATTACTTTTCAATTAAATATCACACTTCTATGGGAACAGTTATAAGCTTTCCACAATTAATTCCCCACCTTCACTTATATTTTATAAAACATTAACTAATTAATATGTTTCCATCCCTTCCTAATTCAATTCTCTCATTTATTTTATTTCATTTGTTTTGTTAACAAACATTTCACTAGGATACAATAACTATTTTATCCCTCATTTTAATCATACATTGTTTCCAATTTTCTAAAAATTATTTTTATTACTAACATAACAATACAATTTTATGTACCTTTACAGAATCCCTTTTTCAGTTAAATTTTCACCCATTATCTCGAAATAGGCCCTGTTTCTCTATATCTTGTGTCTGTCCTTTGTAACTTCTTTCCTTTCCTTCTTCCCTCTCTTCTTCTCTCTCCCCTTTTTACCCCCTTGTCTCTCTACCTCTTTTTCTCTCTTCTATATCCCCCTCTTCTGTTGCTTTCAAATAATAACCTTATTTTTTGAACTATTTTTCTTTTCTTTGGTTATTTTTTTAAGTCTTAAATTATCCATTCTCTTCCCCCCCCCTTTCCTTTTTCTTCCCCACAGAGAATTACTTGTTCATTAAAGATGGCTTCTTTGTCCCAGTCTTCTTGTTTTGCCAGCATTTCTTGTTGTTTCTCATAATTCCAATCTCCATTTCGAAGAATTGAAAAACGAAGCCAAAAGAACCTCTCCCTTCTTATGCATTTTCTTTGTACTTTTTAAGTTTCATTTTCAATTCATCTGGAAGTAGTGCCATTGTATAATTTTTTAAACAACCACCCAATTGATTTTAGTCATTCAAATGCAATAACCAAGAATCCAAAGATCACCAAGTAATCCAAAAACATGCAAGCTGTTTCTTTTTACTTTTTTTTCAATTTCTTTTCCTGGGGTTCTACTATTTAGTTGCCAAGTTTCAGCTAAAATGTATCTTTTAGAAGTCTTATTGGAGTTTACTGTAGATTCCTTTTAATTCCAGGCAGACTCCTCCCTTTTTTCCAGATCCTGCTCTTTTATTCTTTTTCTCTCCTTTCCTACTTTAAAAAATTTTTTCGTGTCCAGAAATCTTTATTATCTCTTTGACATTTTATTTTATTTTCAGCTTAATTGCCTGTTGATGTCAAAGCAGAGGTTTTTTTCCGATTTCTTATTGAAGTTTCTTAATTGTCAGTATAGGGAATGGGAGAGAAGAAAAAAAAAACTTTTCCTTTTCACTTTCCTTCGCTGCTTCAGAATCTTCTTTGGGAACAATGTTATTTTGGGGGGGGTTTTAAATTCCAGGGTACCTTAGCTGTTGCTTTTGCAATTTAACCTTGTCAGCCAGAATTTTCACTTCTTATCTTCCTCTTCCACATTCTTTTCCAGTCGAGTTCTTCTTTGAGGTGGCCATTTCTGACTACCGCTGCAACCCCCTTCAGGAAAAGGAGTAATGGCCAGCTGAGGAGGAGAGATGTGGCTCTCCTCAACCCTGTTGGCAGTCTCCCCCCTCTTCACTATCTATGCGGGGTGGCTTAGCCCCGAAACCAGCTGTCTCAGGGTGCTTCAGCGGTGAGTCCGAAACTGTGCACGATTGTGGATTTCTGTCTGTCACTGAAGATGCTCAAACCAGAAGCCCCATAAGTTCATTATAGTTTTGTCTATCAATTGGTATCAATATTTTATCCAAAAATCATGATTTCTCAACTCTGCTTTTCCATATTACAGAAACATAGAAGAATAAATGACTAATGTTTGCTTTTTGTTTTGCTTTTTGTTTTCCCAAATTTTCTTCTATTGTACTTTCCGAATTTATTTGATTCTTTTTGTTAGTTTTTATTATTTTTTATTTTTACTTTTTGTTTTAAATATGGTTTTACATTGTGTAAGCTGCCTCAAGTCGCCATGAAGGAATCGGCGGCAATATGAATTAAATAAATAAATAATGGCTATTTAGTGAGTTTTATGGGGAGCATTGAAAATTATTGAGTAGCAATTCAATTTTTATCCAGATAATTATAATACCATCCAGCCATCACTTAACTAGATTCCTAATCTCACCAAAAATTGTTTTACTGAAATCAAGTTATATAACCAGCATTTCCATAACCTATTTAGGAAGTATAATAAGATGGAAAATGACTTTGGGGACAGGAAGAAGAGTTGCTGCCCCTAAGGAAGGATCGGATAAAAGGTGGAAGCTCACAGCTGTGTAATGTCAGAGAAAAAAATGAGAAAGCACTTTTGGGCTGAATAAAAATTTGGTAGGAAAATTGTACATTCAGAATTACAAAATTCTGCTAATGTAGCATTAAAATAAAGTAGAATTACCTCATCTGGCCATCTTTCATATCTGGTTTACCTGGGACAAAATCAGCCTCACAACTCTCTTCCTGACCAGTTCAGGAAGTAATTTTGGGAATTTCCCTGTTGTTTTCAAGGACTTTATGAATAATCTCTGCATTTATTTGTTTGTTCAATTTGTTACCCAGCCTAGCATGATCCCTACATTTTACCAGTTTTATTATTTATTTTATCAATTTATATATATTGTCAACATATGATTAACCAATTTTGCTGAACCTTTTTCTTTTTTCTCTTTTGGGGATACTGATTACACTTGTTCTTCTGACTCAGGATATTTGCAAGTGAGACAACTGTGGTAGAAAGATTCAAATGTGAAAAAAAAACATGCAGGGTTAGAAAAAAAAAAAAGAAACAAGATTTCTGCTGTTACAAATCCTGGATATTTCTGTTCCAGTTTCATCCATTTCTAAAAAAGAATAAGTTTTGCAATCTTTCCCACCTGCAACTATACTTCGACCAAAATGGGTAAATTGCAACAGATCTGAACATTATAAGCATGATCGTTCTCTCCAGGGAGGTTACCATTACAGAGCAACTAGGCAGTTTTGAAAGACAGAGATTTACTATTGACCAAGATGCTCTTTCACAGCTAAAGTTGCACAACAAGGTGGGTGAAATATTGGTGTCTTTTCTCTGTTTTCCAAAGCCTTGTGACACATTTTAAATGGCTAAGCCTATTCACCAGTGGTGGGATTCATTTTTTTTTACTACCAGTTCTGTGGGCATGGCTTGGTGGGCCTGGCAGGGGAAGGATTCTGTAAAATCTCCAGTCAAAGGTGGTATTTGCCGGTTCTACGAAGTACTCAAAATTTATCTTCTGGTCCTCCAGAACTGGTCAGAACCTGCTGAATACCACCTCTGCTATTCACCAAAAACAATGGCCTTCACTGAAAATTGAATGTGGAGAGTAGAACCCTTATAATTTTCTTAAATGGCTTGGAAGGCTTCAATACAATTGATAAGGAATCCTTCAGATGCTGTAATATGGAACATTATTTCAAATTGATTCAGCTATGTCCAACATCGGATGCCTTGTGATAAATTTTGGGCTATTTTGTATCCCCTGTGCAAACTGTTATCTGTATAAAGCTAGTGAAAGGGGACATATTTTCCAGGAACTTTGGTGGTGCATTGGTTAGAATGTCGTCTTTCTGGGAAGAAGGTGGAGCCTCCTCGCTGATGGACCATAGATCGTGACTCTCTGCTGCCATGGTCCTTGCTGTTTCATTGGAGAGCGCCGATTATTATGATTAGGGGCTGAAGCTGCCTTGGAAGGGCAGCGGAGTAAGGGGAAGCTGCAACCCAGATTGAGGGGAGCCACATCTCCCCCCCTGGGCTTGGTCTTTTTCCCCCTGAAGACAACTGCAGCAGTGATTTAAAATGGCCACCCCGAACAGGAGGACTCAGCTGGATTAAGATTTGTGCAGGAGGGAAGAAAGAGGTGGATAACATCTGAACTGGGACAACTGGGCGATACAACTGAACAAAAGTACCATGGGGTTAAGGTAACATGGAATTTTTAAGAAAAGTGAGTGGCTAAATTACAAAGGGACAAGGAAAAAAAAAGAGAAAATATTTTTGACAGCTAAGCAGGGCTTCGAACCGGGAAAGGAAGAAGCTGGAACTAAAGATTTAACTAAATTGGACTAAAATATTTTGGGAATAAACAGGCATAAAATAAAGCTGGACTTAATATTCTCAAAAAACAATAATAATAAAGTTTAGAAATTGGAGATTGGACTGTGCTGGAATATTGAGGTTCAGAAAACCCTCAATAAAAAAATAAGGGAAAAAGGTATAATGGGGTGTTCTGTATATAGAATAGTAGACTCCTAATACAGGATTCTGATTGGCTAAAAAACCTAAATGAGGATTGGTTCAATAGGAACCAATCCATGAAGCTGCTCAAAAGGTGGCAAAACTAAATACCTGTCATTGGCTACAAGCCGGCAGGCAAATCCCTATAAAAAGGTTGCCGCGGCTTGAGCCAATGTTCCGTTTTTCAACTGCTGTATATAATAAATACTTTGTTGTTGGAACCCGGTCTACCTCGCGTTTTTCCGGACAGAACACTGGCGACGAGGATGGGATCTTCCTAAACGTGAGACTGAGCACATGGCGACAAATAAAACTAGACAAAGAACAATGGCTAGAAATAACGCGCCGCCCGCACCCTTCAATCCCAATGAAGAGGATTGGGAATCCTACATAGACCGTTTCCAGATGTATTTGGAAAGTAACGAGATGGAAGAGATCTCAGACCAGCGTAAGAGAGCTGTCTTCTTGACACACTGCGGGCCCATAATCTTCAAAATGGCCAAGGCTTTGGTGAAGCCCTGAGATGTGAAACAATTGACTTGGCCAGAGCTCCAAAGAATACTAAAGGCTCACTATGCACCGGTGGTGTCAAATCTTATCAAGCAGCATGAATTTTACCAAAGAGACCAGAAAGAAGGCAAGACCATCTCTGATTTTGTGGCAGCCCTCCGACAAATAGGGGGAGCGTGCGAATTTCTAAATTTAGATGAAGCGATGCGGGATCGAGTAATACTGGGTTTAAAAGACTCTAATGTACAGAGCAAGCTGCTAAATAAACCCAATATAACCATAGCCGAAGCCATTGAAGAAGCTACATCCGCTGAAGCCGCGAAAAAATGGGCAGTCAAAATGAAACAGATGAACACGAACAACGACGAAACGAGCCTGGCCAGAGGGAAGAAACAATTTCCCACCACCACGCACCACGAGGATTTTGACGAGACGTCAGAATCCGGGGAGGAAGACAATGAAGTCCACCGCCTATACACCAACAAGAAAGGGCACGAAAAAAGGAATTGGCGGGAATGCGCTGGCTGCGGAGGAAACCATCCTCGAGCCGATTGCAGATTTCTCGATGCCCTTTGCAGAGCTTGCAAGAAAAGAGGGCATATCAAGAAAGTCTGCAGGAATAAAAAAAATTACAGCCCAAACAGATGTAGCAACTCCCCCGCACAAGCTGAGCCAAAACAAACTGAGAGAAAGTGGCAGTGGAACAAGCGAGCGACTAACCGAGAGAAAACACATCAGACTTTCACTATTGGAAGTGCTCAGACGGAAAGCAGGAAGAAAGTAAAAATAATTGTAAAAATAGAAGGCAACCCCTGCGAAATGGAGGTAGACTCTGGGTCTTTCCTATCAATGGTATCATGGGACATCCTCAAACAACTGGTCCCAGATATCAAACTCAAAGAACTCCAGAGACAAAAATTAACCCTGAAGGACTACCAAGGAAACCGAATTCCTGTAGTAGGCCTAGGACATTTCCGAGTCACCTACAAACAACATGTCGAAGTACTACCATTGACAATAGTCGACCGAGACTGACCAAGCCTCCTGGGCATCGAATGGTTCGCACCATTGGGCATCGGGATGACCGGAGTAGACCGGGTGGCTGCAACCGACTGGGAAGAAAACCTGATCCAAGAGTTCCAGGACGTTTTCAACGGCTCCCTAGGCAGATATCGGGGAACCCCAATTTCCTTTAGTCTAGACCCCCAGGTAGCCCCTAGAAGACTAAAGGCCAGACGAGTTCCTTTTGCTCTGAAAGCAAAAATAGAGGAACAACTAAATAAATTAATAGACCAAGGGGTTTTAGAACCTGTTGACCATGCTAAGTGGGAAACGCCGATCGTAACACCAATTAAACCAGATGGGTCGGTTCGAATTTGTGGTGACTACAAGGCTACCCTGAACCACGCATTACAACAAAGCGCATACCTGGTGCCAGTCGTACAACACTTATTACATTATCTTGGGGGAGGAAAAGTTTTCACTAAACTAGATCTAGCACAAGCTTACCAACAGCTCCCAGTAGACCCATTAACGGCTGAAGCACAAACTATAGTGACCCACAAAGGGGCATTCAAATGCAACAGACTCCAATTTGGAGTGAGTGTAGCCCCAGGCGTTTTCCAGAGCCTCATGGAACGCCTATTGAATGGTATAAAAGGGGTCATACCCTACTTCAACGATGTCCTAATTTCGGCCAAAGATGCGACCCAACTAAAAAAAAGACTAAAAGACATACTAACTAAATTCAGAGAATCTGGCCTAAAAGTAAAAAAAGAAAAATGCTGTTGAATGACTGATCGCATCGAATTCCTGGGCTACTTAATAGACGGAGAGGGTATACACCCTACTGACAAAAAAGTCAAAGCTATTAAAAACGCACCAGAACCAAGGAACAAAACTGAACTACAGGCATTTTTGGGACTAATAAATTTTTATAACGTGTTCCTACCCCACAAAGTGACAATAGCGGAACCATTACACCGATTACTGGATAAAAAAACAATTTGGACTTGAGGTTATAGAGAAAAGAATGCCTTCCAAAAAATAAAAAACTTATTAACATCAAACACTGTTCTTATCCAGTTTAGTAACACACTTCCATTGACGCCTCACCGTTTGGAGTCAGTGCCATCCTGAGCCAGCAATTGCCAGATGGGAGAGAGGCACCCATCGCATACTATTCAAAGACTGTCTAAAACCAAGCGTAATTATAGTCAATTGGACAGAGAAGCCCTGGCAATCGTTGCTGGAGTGAAACGCTTCCACGAATATCTATATGGAAGAACATTTTTGATAGTAATGGACCATAAACCACTACTGGGAATTTTGGCGGGAAACAAGCCGACACCGAACATTTTGTCCCCGTGAATGACTAGATGGTCAGAATTCCTAGCAGCTTACTCTTATACTCTGACACATCACCCCGGGAAACAAATTTCCCATGCAGACGCATTGAGCAGAGCACCATTACCGAATATAGAGGAAGACCCGGCACCGACGATGACCACCTTGCAGATAGAGACATGCCCCGATCTACCCATATCTTCAAATGATGTCACCAGAGCCACTGCAAGGGACCCATTGACTGCCCATGTACTGAACAGGGTAGGTAAAGGCTGGCTGGAAAATCAAAAAACTGAGAACTTTAAACCTTTACAGACCAGACAAACCGAACTCTCGATTCAAAAGGGTTGTTTGTTGTGGGGTGATCGGGTAATTATCCCTTCCAAATTACAAACTAAGGTACTGGGTATGCTTCATGAAGGCCACCCTGGAATTCTTAAAATGAAAAGCCTTGCTAGAAGCTATGTCTGGTGGCCGGGTATAGACAGAGACATCAAATACTGGGTAAATTCTTGCAACAAATGCCAAAGAACCAGACCTTCCCCACCAAAAGCACCCATTAGGGACTGGGAAACCCCACAAGGCCCCTGGTCATGAATTCACATTGACTTTGAGGGTCCTACTAAGGGGCATACTTTCCTAATTGTCGTAGATGCATACTCAAATTGGCTGGAGGTTAAAATTATGCCATCTACGAGAACTGAAACCGTTATTAAACAACTTGACAAACTCTTCGCAACCCATGGCCTGCCGGACGTCCTAGTGTCCGACAATGGGCCACAATTAACGAGTATCCAATTTGAACAATACCTAGCCTCCCTAGGTATTAGACATGCCCTAACCACGCCGGCCCACCTCGCTGCAAATGGTAGGGCAGAGAGAATGGTCAGGTTTACCAAAGAAGGGTAAGAAAAAATGGACATTGGGGATGTCCAAGATAAAATAAATCGCCTACTCACCCTCCAGCATATTACACCGGGTACTATAACAAACAAAAGCCCGGCGGAATTACTAATGGCAAGAAAACTGAGGTCGCAATTAGACAGATTGCGCCCAAACTATACGCCAGAACCCCCCCCCCCGACTCCTCCACCCATTTCAGGACATTTGAAATAGGCGACCTAGTCTATGCAAGAAACTTTACCGGGGACCCATTATGGCTTCCAGGTACAATAACACAAACTACAGGCCCCCGGTCCTACCGACTAACCATAGACGATGGCAGGGAATGGAAGTGGCACATAGACCAGCTTCGGTCCCGAAACATAGAAAGAAGTACAAACACACAACCACAAATATTAAAAAACGACGAAAATCAAACCAAAGGGGGGGGGGAAATACGAGAAAATAACAAAGAACCGTTTAAATTAAACACAGTTAGAAGAAAATTGCAAGAAGAGTCCACTCGAAGGGCCAGCCAGGCCAGCTCAACCTGCCCGGAGAAAACAGGAGGGAGCGGCAAAACCGCCGGCCTAAAAAACTCAGGCGGCAGGAAAATGGCTGACTCACCCTTCCAGGCGGTTCCATGGGGAAGGACCGGAGAGACAGCAACCCCATCCGAACCGGTCAAAGTCTTCAGCAGAAATGAACCGCACAAGTCCAGTCGAGTCAAAAGAAGCCCCACCTACCTGCGCGACTACGTCACCACATAGGACTAAACCAAGAGGGGAGGGGTGTTCTGTATATAGAATAGTAGACTCCTAATACAGGATTCTGATTGGCTAAAAAACCTAAATGGGGATTGGTTCAATAGGAACCAATCCACGAAGCTTCTCAAAAGGCGTCAAAACTAAATACCTGTCATTGGCTACAAGCCGGCAGGCAAATCCCTTTAAAAAGGCTGCTGCGGCTTGAGCCAAGGTTCCGTTTTTCAACTACTGTATATAATAAAGACTTTGTTGTTGGAACCCGGTCTACCTCGCGTATTTCCGGACGGAACATGGAGAGTGCCACCTTTTGACAAAAACTTGAACTCAAACAAAAGGGAAAGCATCTTCTTTCTGATTCAGTATTCAAATCAGTATGATTTGATTGCTTATTAGTAACCTATGACTATCACTAAGTATTGTATTTTCTGATTCTTGATGAATGTATTTTATATTTTTCTTTATGTACACTGAGAGCTTATGCACCAAAGACAAATTCCTTCTGTGTCCAATTATACTTGGCCAATAAAAAAATTCTGTTCTATTCTATTCTATTCTATTCTATTCTATTCTATTCTATTCTATTCGTAGATTGTTACAGAGTCAATATTTCAAAAGGCCTGAAAACTTGAACAGGTGATTTGGGTTTTCTGTCTGTCTGCAGTGGCTGAGGAGAGATTTTCATTTCACAAAAGGAATGCTTACACATTTTTTTCAAAAAGGAATTGTAAATTATAAATGCTTTCAAGTAATGCCAAAATTAATCATAACACTAAAACTGTTTTCTTTTTCAGCTCTGGATTTTCTATAAGCTCTTCATCCACATGACAATCATGTGAGAAAGAAAACACTCTCTCTTTTGAGTGCTCTTCATACATGACTTCTCCATGTTGGCTTCTTTTTGTAAAATTAATGATGACGTGGTATAACATGTCACATCTCGTTATTCATCTAAGGTTGCATTCATCTACTTTTAAGACCTGCTGAAGATCCAATGAGTTTTACTCTGTCCTGATATGTAAAAATCATGAAACTCAAAGAGGGTGTGCCTATTTTTTCATGACTGTATTTTCTTTAACATCCAATTTCACAGCATCTTCCTATCTTTTATCTGTTTTTAGTTTCTGTTTTCTATTTTCCTTCTGTCAAAGTCTTGAATTTTTCCTTCAATTTTAAATATTTTGTAAGCATTCTTTCATTTTCCTCTCTATTCTTCTGATTCTGAAATACATTTGATCAGAGTTGCATCTAAAAAAAAGATTTTCCCCTTGAACTCCCTCAGTTCTGAAAGAAGACAAAAGGCCTGCCTCTCTCTCTCCCCCCAGTGGCTGCCTCTTTTCCTGGCCTGCTATGTCATCCTGGCAACCCAGCCTTTGCCAATCAAACAGGAGGGAAGAGACAATGGTTGCCTAGGAACCCAGCCACCAATCAGCCACATGGAGAAGAGGCTGAATAAACATAGATCGGGAAAGGGGTGAGAGTATCAAATAAGGATAAAATTAAAAGTTTTTTGGGTGATGAGAAAATGACAAAACACCCAGAAATCCAGAAAGAGGGGAGGCTTAAGACTTGGAAGGTCTCCCCCACATAAGAATGGCTGCCGTGAAGAGATTCTCCCGAAATATGGAGCCTTTGGGGAAAGTGGTAGCAATGGCTGCCAAGGAGAATCTGGCTGGAGGGTCTGGAGGGATCATTGGGGACCCTCAGGATGCATCTTCCTCAGAGTCCTAAAGAGTGACCTCCAGGGAGATGCCAATTGCATGTTTATAATCCCCACTCACTATGAATGGTAAAGTGTTCACCTCAAGTTTGACTGATAGATTAAAAACATTTTTCAAGAGTTGACTCAGAAAGATCAATGTAGCTTTTTACATAAAAGACAAAAGATGATGTGAGAACTGTATTTGGATGTCACAGTATTTTTACAACAACTTAACAAAAAAACAAGGTACGTGGTTCTTCCTAGATGCAGAGAAAGCCTTTAATAATTTGCATTGGCCTTTTTTGCTTAAAGTTCTGGAAGATGTGAGCCTTGCTGAGAATTTTATTCAAGGAATTTACTGTCAGCAGGTTCCAATTATGATCAATGTGATCTAACTAAATGATATGATATCAAGACAAGCTTGTCCTTTGTCCCCTTTGCTGTTTATTTTGGCTCTTGAGTTGACTTGTCATGGCCCAAGAGGTTTCTTTAGGTTAGTTGCCTGGCAACAAAACAAAGATTCTGATCAGTGACAGTTGGTTGCCTCAACATTCCAAAGTGACAGTTGATAGAAAAGACTTAGTTCCCTTTCTTCTCTTTGCAGGAAACAACAATCAGGTCAAGTATGTGATCCCTGTGTATGAATTTCACTCTTGACTCTTAGGCCATTGGGACGGATGAGGAGGGTGTGACCCTGCTATTGAGCCTTGGAGCTCTTTTGCACAACCCTCTTTGGAAAACATCCTTTGCAGAATGAAGTTGCCCTGAACGATTAATTTCAGGAAAGGTTGGCAGATGAGATTCTTCACAAGTTAACTGGAACCAAATGTTTGAGCAGAGTCCAAGAATTCTCAGCTGTGCTTGTACATAGATGGGTGTGATGACCCGGGGTGTGGCACAAAAAGCAACAAAGTCACAAAAATAGGTACAGTCCCTTTAATACCTCCAACTTGGCCCCCAATGTTCAGTTTTCATCGGCTGGAGAAAGAACTCTCCCAAGAACAATTTTTTAAAGGGAAGAAATTCCATCCAAACCCAAAGTACATATAAATTATAAATAAAAATCAATTCAAACCACGCTGCTGCAATTTACAAGACAGGGCAGGGTAAGAAATTGAAGACTTCAAAAGATAATGAAACACACACAGTTGGGAGGATGCCAGAACTCAGATAAGACTTGACAAACCAAAATAATTCACGCTTTGTTTCCAGAAAGGAGCTGTGTGCAAACACCCTCTTCATCCAGTTTTCCCAGCTGCAGCTAATTTAGGGAATTAGGGCCTTTTTATCCCCGGTAATCCACATTGCTCCCTTATCTCTTCCTTCCTGCATACCCTAGGATGAAGAGAGGGTGGGCCTGGGTCTTCCTCTGAATGCCCAACCAGACTGCCCTTCTTCAGTTTCCTCCGCAGCCACCAGAGCCACATTCCCACTCCCTGTCAGCTGTTCCAGCTCTCCCTTGGAATCAGATTCCAACGGGGCATGACAGATGGGTACCTAAAGAGCAAAAGGCAATAGATACAAACTTCAGGTAAACCACACCAAACTCAATTGCAGGAAATACAACTTTAGCAACAGAGTGACCAATGCCTGCAATACTCTACCTGACTCTGTGGTTTCTTCCCAAAATCCCCAAAAATTTAACCTTAGGCTGTCTACTATTGACCTCACCCCAATCCTAAGAGGACTGTAAGGAGCATGCATAAGTGCACCAACATGCCTACGATTCCTGTCCTGTGGCTCCCTTTTATTCTTATCCATTTCATATATTGATAATCATGTTTATACTTCTATCTGTTATCTAATATATGCTCGACAAATGAAATAAATAAAATAGAGCCCATAACAAGCCTGTTCTTATGCTTGCCACACCTCACTCATGTTTAGTGTGAGAAAAACTCCATTATGGAACTCATACACATTTTAGGTGCATGGCCTCATTTGAAAGATGCTGAGAAGTCAAAAAAAATGGAGGTGGGATCTTTGCCTATACGGTGGTGGCCAGGGACATTATGACAGCAAAATACCTTGCAAGGGAAGACAAACACCTTGTCCCATTTCCTCAAATCACCAAATTATTTCAGTGCAATTGCTGGTGAGGAAACTGAGTCTGGGTTCTGCTGCTCATTGACCACACTTAGCAGGGATGGAAAACATAGGAACTGTAATTTGATTCAATGCTGTCTCGGGCAAGGTGAGATATAGTAGATTGTAAGCATCTAAGTGCCTTGTTGATTTTGTCCCAATAATTAAGATGAGAAGGAGAAGGAGAAGTTGGGGACAAGCAAACAGAAACAATTGTCAGCCTTGGAAGCCATATTTTACTTGGAAGCTTCTAGGTTGCCACATTTAGTGCCTGGGAATTTGGGAGGGGGGATTAGTAGAAAGATGGAAGATTAGACTCCACAACATTCTTCTCAGAAAATCAAGGACCTGTTACCCTGCACCTGGAGAGGAGTATCTGGAGGGATTTCTCCAGTTGGGATGATGTTTTGATTGGGCCATGTGATGGACTGGTGGGTGTAAAGGATGGTCTTTAATCTCTTTCGGGAAGGGAAACCTAGAACCCTCAGATTTTTGTTTTCCCAGATGGACCAATAACAAATAAACTCGAATAAAATGGATCTTTGAGGGATGCTTGTCTCAAAGTTAATTATTTTGGAGTTTGTTAGTTGGAATACTGAGAGCAATTTTATGATTTAAAAAAAATTGTCAAACTCCCTCCAGCCCCACAAACACAAACACACACATATACACTAAATATATGGTAATTTATGAATGTTGATTCAGCAATTGAATCTCTCTGTGGCTCAAGAATCTTGGAGGGGATGAGATGATGGAAACATAAGGAAAGATGGCCTGGGTTGCTCCTTGTTTTCATTCCTAAATTAATTCAAGTAAAACAGACTTCCCCAAATTATGTCATGGGCTTTTTCTGGAAAGCCATGCAGAGTTAGAGATTTGAAAAAAGGAAGGGGCATTTTATTATGCTTAGTGAACATGTAACAAGGCTTTCAAAATTAGTTCCACACTCCTACATTGACAGAGAAGATTTTAAAGCTAAATATTGTTTCCTTTTTGGATTCATGGATAACACAGATAGAAAAATGTTATGGAAAATTATTTCAAAATTATTTCTTTTTTGGATTCATGGAAACACAGAAAGAAAAATGTCATGGGAAATTATTTCAATTTCTCATTAATGTGGCAAGATTACAAAGATGGGAAAATTCAGCACTACTGACCATGGACGAATGGTTGGTGAAATGGACAGAACTTGCCGAGATGGCCAAACTGATTTCTTTTATTAGAGAAAAGGCAATATCTACCTTTATTGGTGACTGAAACACTGTTAGTGTCTTTTTGCATTAAAAAATCCACAAATAGCAACTTGAAATTTATGTTTTTAATGATTGGAAAGGATAGATTATAAAAATATGTAATGTAACTTTTGACACAGAGGTTAAAATATAATTGTACTTATAATTGCTATAAAGAATATTAAAAGCTACTTTTTGCACTTTGTTTATATAATTTTTTTTTAATTCTTCTATTTTCTTTTCTTCTTGGAACTTTTAGCTTTTTCCATTATTTCTCTCTTTTTTTTGGTTCTCTCTGGTCTAATTGATTTATATTGCATTTTACTTGGAGAGCATCCATCCAAAGATTTCTTGTTTCTTTGTTCACCATGCAAGAGATCAGGCAGCATTTCCAGTTCCTTCCAAATGTCCACCTGTTAGAATTGTCCATTATTTCAACCCCCAAGTGACCTTTGATGCTTTGCTGTACTTGCTCTCAGCTGGGGAGATCCAAGTTTCTAACTATCTGTAGAAGGCAGAAAGATATTTTTATTGTCCTTGAAGGGATTGACATCTCCTCTCAGATTGCCATCATGTCCACCACCTACAAAATCCCACAGGTATGTCCATAACATTTTGTAGCCTACCTCAGACATTGTAGGGGTCAATAGGAAGATATACAATGATTGAGCAGAATGAGTAGATAAGTGCCCACATTTCTATCTGCAAGAGGAGAAATTAGTTGTTTCTTCATGACAACCACAATTTTTATCATCATCTTCCTTTTCTTTTGCTCTCAAATAAAGCTGAGAGCAACTACTGCACATTGTTAATAGCCCCCTTGTAACTACTGCACATTGTTAATAGCCCCCTTCCATTCTTTTTCAGGTCAGCTGTGCTTTGAAAGAACAAAAGCCAGTGTCATCCAGACTCTTTTCTATTCTACAATTTGTTGAGAAAGCATTTTCATTTTCTTATTTTGAAACTTTGGTACTCAGTGGAAGGCTGGACAAGACATCCACAGAGGAGAAGGAGGAGACTGAAAAGATTTTGTCCCCAAAACTATCTCATAGATCTCACAGTGTGGCAGAGGTCTTCAATGCTGCACATTGAAGCAAGTCCAAGAAGAGGATAAAACCTGTGAATGTATTTGGTGTTGTGAAACAGCTGATAAGAAATATAAAGATAACCACACATATTTCTGCTAAATTTGAGAATAAATGTGGTTCTTTCAGGATAACTTCCATTTGTGAATATGATTTCCTTGCAAACTTCCATTTTAAGAAGAAAAGAAAAGGTTTTCAGAATCAGATCAGGGCCCATCTTCATGTCAAAATGACCATGACATCTAGACTGCCAACAAGCAGAAGATATATGAATTATACCAACTTTAACTGTGTGTTTATGCCCAGTCTCACCCCTCTTCCTTACAACATAACCACTGGACAGTCAATTATCCAATTCTGTCAGAATTCTTTTCTGGAAATCATGAGGCTGTACTCTAGCTCCTTTGTTTTTTAACTTCTATATAATCACTTTAGTTAATCATAGGAATAATCCAGATTATCCTCATCCTAATTGGTCTGGATGTGTTTCTTTCCTCTCCTTATGTTGATAACATGGAAATTGTGATTCAAATTTTATAAGGAACTCCAACTGCAGATAAACTATCATATAACTAAAATAAGGGTATTTTTATAGCACCCCCACCTGTAATTATTCAATTATTTTTCTGACAAAATTCCCATTGCAAAAGTGTCATATTTAAAATATCTTGGTAGAGCATTTCAGGCCACATCCAAGGGCACAGGAGAGATATGATACCTCAACTGATGAAAAGAGCCATCTTGCAATTCTAGAGTACAAGGAGAAAGGACTACCGGCCAATTGCCATTTAATCATTTCAAGCAAAATCATTGGCCCACAAATGTATGGAGAACAGCTTGGACAATTTTCTTGGACTGGCCTGTAAGAAACTCCCTGTCTCACATTTCTACATTTCTTGTAAGCTGGCCCTTTGTATTCAGGTCTGGCCTCAGAATGATAATGTAGCACTTGGGGATGAAAATGCAGACCAGCAGACCAGCATTGGAGGCCAAGATGGAGAAGACCTGCACAGCCACCATGTATTTCCCTTTGGTGCTCAGATAGGTGGGCAAGAAGGAAACCCAGACACTGCAGAAGACCAGCATGCTGAAGGTGATCAGCTTGGCTTCATTAAAGGCCCCAGGTAGATTCCTGGCCAGAAAAGCCACTGAGAAGCAGATGGCAGCCAGGAAGCTCAGGTAACCAAGGGTGATATAGAACATGAGAACAGAGCCTTCGTTACATTGCAGGATAATCTCTCCAGGCTGGGAGGAGAAATCAGTGTCAGGGAACGGTGGAGAAACTCCAAGCCAGATGAAGCAGATGATAATTTGGACAACAGAAGATGAAAGGATGATGGAGTTGGTCAAGCTCTTCCCCAACCATCTTTTCATTCGATTTCCTGGCTTTATGGCTAGGAAAGCTAGCACCGCTGTGATTGTTTTGGCCAAGAGAGAAGAAATGGCAACTGAGAAGATGATGCTGAAAAACGTTTGTCGTAGAAGGCAGGTGACTTTCCTTGGTTGTCCAATGAAGAGAAAAGGAGACAAGAAGCAAAGCAGGAGGGAGACAAGGAGAATGTAGGAGAGGTCCCGGTTGTTGGCTTTGACAATGGGGGTTTCTCTGTATTTAATGAATATGATTAAAATGAGGCTTGTCATTAGGAAGAAGAGTAATGCAAAAGAGACCAGGATGATGCCCAGATGTTCTTCATAAAACAGGAAGATTAGAATTTTGGGGATACATTGGACTCGGTTCTCATTTGGATATTGATCATCTGGACACTTGATACATTTTTCTGTATCTGAGAAAACAGAAAAAGAACAATATTTCTTTAACATTCTGTACTTTCAAATTTGAGGAAGTACTTTTTTGGGACAATAGCCGATATCATAGGCATTTCTTTAGCTCTATTGCTAATGTCTGTCAAATTGGGGAACATTCTAAAACATAAATGATTTATTCTGTAATGTATTGAACCTTCACAAGAAGCTGCATTATTAGATTAAAAATTCAATCAGTTAATCTTTCTAAGCAAACATCTTGAATCATGTCTGATGGCACTTATTAATATACTGCCTCCAAAGAGTGTTTCTCTTGTAAAATCTAATTGTCTGGCAGAGAAAGTGAATTCCACAAATTATCTGGAATGGCTACTAGCAGCAGTAGTAATTACTGTGTAATAACTTGCACCCATAACTGTGCACACCACTTCATTGTGCACTTGCAACACCTTCTCAATGATCCTCAAGTTAATGCTCATTTAGACACATTCACAATAATCCTTCCAGAAGGTGACCTCAGACCAATCCTCAAGTTTCAAGAATACAGGTGTTCCTAGAAAAAGTAAATATCAAAAATCATATTCAAGCTTAAAAAATTAAACAGAAGAAATATTTTCTCTGACAGTAGTACAACTTGGCTAATCTGCCATACCTTTTTATTATTAGCCAGCTCCTAATTCAAAGCCTTTTGGATATTATTCCCTCTCGATAAGAAATTGCGCAGTTTGAAGATAAATAGGAAAGTAGTTGATCTTCAAACTTCAAACTGTCTTTTAACTTACAATTTCATGAAAATACTCTGGATGAATCTACTTCCACTTCCTTCCTGCCCTTTTCTTTGATTTCACCCACCTTCCTGAGTGGAGATGGTCCCATCTGGACAAGGAACACAGCTGTAGCAGCAAACTGGCTCTCCTTCTCGCTTCTGCTTGACAAATCCAGGATGACATTTCCCCCCACATCTGGACTGAGGAAGAGACTAAGGAGGAAACAAAGGACAACAAAGAAAATGTGTTCGCGCAGCCATCTTGATGTCCTTATTTCATGCTCTTGAAATAAGACTAAAAATGACTGCTCAGTTTCTAGAACTATGGTGATATGAGATGGGGTCATGAAAATATATTCCTCAATAAGGGTAATTAAAGCCTTTTTTTCTGTAGTACTTGGGACATGGGTATGAGTCCTGTATTAGAAATCGATATTTCAAAGACACAGCTTGGTATCCAAGAAAAGATCCTTTCTGTTGAAGACCTATAACAACAACAACTAACTTGGAACAACAATCCAATATTTGTTATTAATTGAATTTGGCACCTTCTTTTTTCCCAAAAATACAGGTAATAATCAAGATGAAGAATTGCATAAAGGGGTTTTCTGATGATGTGCCCTCTTTAGAGGCCAAAGGCAAACCTAAGCAGCACTTCCTTTGAAAGAGTCCCTCATTACTTCAGTGCTGATGCTGATAGCCTTGGGTTCATCTGTTCCTTGTTCACAAATTGCAAAGGAGAAGGCATTCTGTTGATCAGTGCCTAAGTTTAGGTTTGGACTAAAATTGATGAAATTGAATCAGCACTAGCAGAGGCTTTTCTCCGAGTCAATGGTTCAATGCTCCAGTGTTCTGGATCAGGGCTTCATCTCTCATCAGACCAGTCTTTGTAATGATTTCATGCAGGGGTCAGATCCTACCAGCATAACAACCAATTCAGGGACCATTTGTATGCATGTCAAATGAGCACTGCACACATGTGTGCTCTTCCGGCTCTGGTGAGCATTTATCTTCTCCAGCTGACAAGCGGAACTCATCTGTACCCCACAAAGTAGCTGAGAAGGTAAAAGCATAGGATAAAGGACAGCCTAGAGCCTGGACAGGCAGGTGGGCCAAACAGATGATGAGATACTGATCGCAGCGAATCGGTTCGGTGTCAGCTACTCTTCGGATCTACCAATTCTAGCTCTGGGATGCTATGGGAGCATATCATTCCTGATTTCATGTGAATTAAAAGCCTTAGACCTCCTTTTTAGGAGCAGAAGGCCTTTTGCACTATCCAGTGGTGGGATGCTGCCGGCTTAACAACCAGTTTGTTGAGTGCACACATCTAAGGCGGTTGTGCACAGCACTGAAAATGGAGCATTTAAAAGCTCAGCTGCTTACTTTCCAAGTCAGCAATGGAAAGTGAAACAGTGGGGAGGGGGGAAATCAGCTGTGCTTTGCAATTGAGATGAGCTACAAAGCAGGAAATAAAGGTCAGGGGCAGGCGGGGGGGGGGGCAGCTGATTGTCCAAACTACTGGTTTGTGTGAACTGGTCCGAACCGGCAGCATCCCACCACTAGCAATATCTGAGCATCCCACCACTGGCACCAAGAAAGATTAGAATGGAGAATTCTAGCCAGGTCTGGGTTGCTGAAAAACTGCTTGCCTTGTCCTTTAATGGGACACTGGACCTGACCAGGACAATGTGAGCAGTGGTGACATTCCATATTTTTTACTGGTTCCGTGAGACTGTGTTTTGCACGTGCATGCAGCACTCAAATACCACCCTCTGTGTCAGTGATATTGAGGTGAGATGTGTTTTTTTTTCTCAGCTGAGGTGCAGCAATCCATTCTGCTGCATGAATCAACTGAGCTAAAAAATAAGCAAATATAAGACAGGAAAGGACAAGGGAGGGAGGGCAGGGACAGCCAGAGGTACTATTTGCTGGTACTCCGAACTACTCAAAATTTCTGCTATCGGTACTGCAGAACCAGTCTGGACCAGCTGAATACCACCTCTGAATGTGAATCCTAATTCCAAAGGTAATTTAGGCACCAGAAGCTCCATCCAGTGCTGATTCAATTTCATCAATTTTAGTCCAAACCTGAACTCAGGCACTGATGAACAAAATTGCCTTCTCCTTTGAAATTTGTGAACAAGGAACAGATAATCACCCCAAGCACTTGAGAGCTTCTCTTACCATTTTCATGCAGCTTCTCAATTTCAATACAAAGCCATGGTGCATAGGCTTATCCAAATCAGGTTGGAACCCTTTGGGGAATACAGAAAAGATACCAATATTTCTCCCACCCTGTTGAGTGACTTTAGCCGTGACATATGCTTTTGATTGATAATCAGTCTCTCTCTTTCAAAGTTCAACAGTTTATTTAAGAAGGAACCCTCCTTCGTGAAAAACACCCAGCTTGTGATCTCCAGATCAGCTTTTAAATCTCGATTTTGGTCCCAGTACAGTTTGAATTCAGAAAAATTGTAGTACGCATTCTTCTCCAGAAAGGGGTGGAACTAGAATGGAAACATTCAAGAATTTCAAAAGTAGTAAACTTGGTAACTTATTCTAATTGAATAACTTGTTATTTGATATGTTTCAATGATAACTTATTGAAAAATGAAAAAGAATGGTTCAACATTTCTCTTCCCTTTCCCTGATTATGACTATGGAGATTCCCAGTTATCCAGATCGTGATTGTTTCAAATGCATGGCACAGCATAGGTGAACAAATACATCAGGACAAGATTCAATATTATATTGATACTTACGGTATCTCTGGACACCTGCATAACTGGATAGAAGAATTCCCATCAAACAGACAACAAATGGTCAAAATTGGGAGCATCCTATCAAATTCTGTACCTGTCAACAGTGGTGTCCCCCAAGGCAGTGTTCTAGGGCCAACTCTCTTCATACTCTACATAAATGACCTCTGTGATCATATTAAGAGCAACTGCATTCTCTTCGCTGATGATGTAAAGCTATTCAACATTATCAACAAAACTGCTATCCTTCAAAAAGACCTTGACTGTGTATCAGAATGGTCAAACAAATGGCAACTTCAAATCTCATGCAAATAAATGCTCTGTCTTACATATTAGCAAAAAAAAATAAAAAATCAGAAAATAAAATACAAGCTGAATACTCAAGATCTTGTTGATGATCCAAACTCTGTCAAGGACCTTGGAATTCTCATCTCAAATGGTCTCAGTGCTAGAGCCCACTGAATCTACATAGCCAAAACTTCACGAAGAATCACACCCTATTACTAGAGGGAGGGAGGGAGAGAGAGAAAGAAAAGGAAAGAAGAGAAAACATAGGAGTGAGAACCAGAGTCAAACAATGTTTAGAATTAATGAGGGATTAAAGCTAGACTAAGGGTAAATGGAAAGAGGATTGAAACTAATATCTGTGAACATTAATGGACTAAATGACCCATCTAAGAGGAAGAGAATATTTTCTAAGTCAGAAAAACAGAGACCTAATCGAATTTGTCTCCAAGAGGTTCATATTAAAATGCAGGATCAGAGATACTTACAAAATAAAAAATTGAGGAAAATGTATGCAACATTCGCAGAAAAAAAAAAAGAGGAGTTGTACTACATATTAAAGAAGAGAAAACTTCAAAATTGATCTATAACAATACAATGGGGAGAATATTAATGGTAGAGGTGGTCATTCAAAATAAAAATATTGTATTGGTGGAGATATATGCCCCCAATAAAAATCTGAATTAATTCTGTAAAATCCTATATGAGAAATTGATAGAAATTGGCAACCCCAAAAATTGTATATTTGGAGACTATAATGCAATTACAAATAATAATCAAGACTATGCATGTGAACAAAAATGTCAAAAAACTGGAATATATTGCCCAAATATTTTTTGAGATGGCCGAAGAATTAGAACTAGTGGATGCTTGGAGGAAGCTGAACCCAGGGGTGATTCAGTTCACTTTCTACTCCAATCTGCATAAATCATGGTCTAGACTAGATATTGCATGGGTAAATAGTGATTTATTTCCAGTGATTCAGGACATAAAGATTTTAACTAACACCTGGCCAGATCACAACCCATTGGAGATAATCTGGAAAGATCTAACCCACAAGAAAAGTAGATGGACTCTTAACTCACAGCTTTTGAAAGAAAGAGATTACATCCCAAAAATCAGGGAAGAATTAATTGGTTTCTTTAAATTTAATAAAAAAAACAGGATACCTCATTGCAGAACCTCTGGGATAAAACAAAGGTGTATTTAAGGGGAATATTTAGAGCATACATAACAAATAGAAATAAAAAGATGAGAAAAACAAAATACCCTAAAAAAAATATTAAAAGATTTGGAAAATAGACAAATGGACACTCCAGGAGATGGACAAATTAAAAATGAGCTCACACCATCTGAGCATGAAATGAATATTTTAGATCAGGAAGAACTAACCAAGAAGCTACAGTATATAAAACAAAATTATTTTGAACATGCAAATAAACCTGGTAGATGGTTAATGTACAAACTGAAAAAAAAAAAAACCCCAAAAAGAACAATATACCAATTAGTGGACAAAAGTGGAGTAATAAAGACTGATTTGGAAAAAAAGAAAGTAATTGTAAGAGAGTACTTTGAGAACTTATATAAGCAAGATACAGTTGATTTAAACAAAATAGAAGAATATTTGAAAGAAGGAGTTTTACATCTGCTACCAGAGGACAAAAAGGAGATACTTCATAAAGAAATAACATTAAATGAATTAAAAGAAACAATTAAAAAACAAAAAAGCAACCAAACCCCAGGCCCAGATGGCTTTCCAAGTGAGTTATATAAATAATTAGGAGAAGTCCTAGAAAATGTCTTGCTAGAAATCTGCAATGAGGTATTATTGGAAGCTAAAATCCCAGAATCATGGAAGGAAGCTTATTTTACATTAATTCCTAAAGAGGGTACAGATGCCAATCAAGTAAAGAATTATGGACCAATATCTCTTCTAAATTCAGACTATAAAACTTTGATGACAGGAATTGCAAAAAGATTAAAGAAAGTGCTCAATGACAAAACGGATTCCTTCCCATGAGACAGATTACATCTAATACGAGAACAATAACAGATATACCAGAATTTTGTGAACTGCACCCAGGAAACCAAGTGGCTCTTGTCTTCCTGGGTGTGCAAATGGCTTTTGATGGTCTTAATTGGGATTTCATGAAATACCAGATTAATCTAATGAAATTTGGTGGTAATTTTGCAAAAATGCTAAATTGAGTTTAGGCCACACAAAAGGCAAATGTACTGATAAATGGAGAAGCCACCAAACCATCTGAGATAAAGAAGGGTGTCAGGCATGGATGCCCGCTATCACCTCTGCTTTTCATAACAATTCTAGAAACATTATTGGACAGAATTAGATTGAAAAAAGACATTAAGGGAACAAAATTTAAAAGTCAAGTGTACAAATTAGAAGCACTTGCAGATGACATGGTCTTTGGCATAGAAAAACCAACAAATTCGGGACTGGTATTATGAAATGAAATAGATAAATTAGGCAAATTGGCAGGATTAAAAATTAACAAGGAAAAGACTAAAATGCTAGTTAAAAACTTAAGAAACAGTAAACAAAAAGAATTAGAAGAAATGATGGGATTACAAATTGTGAATAAGATTGAATATTTAGGCATTTGGCTAAGACTTAGAGCATCAACCTTGAGGGAGGACAAATATATCAAATTATTAGAACAAATTGGAAAGGTTCTGGAAAATTGGAGTTAAATGCAAATCTCATTTTTAGGTAGAATAGCAACAATTAAAATGAATGTAGTACCCCAAATTTTGTATTTATTTCAAACAATTCTGATATTATTGGATAAAAAACTCTTTAAAATTGTTATGAAATTCATTTGGGCAGGGAAAAAAGGAGAATAGAAAAAAGTCTATCTGCAAGATAATAAAAGCAGAGGTTGATTTGGACTTCCTGCCTGGAAGACCTATGACAAAGCCATGGCACTAGTGTGGATAAAGGACTGGATTAATTTGGGAAATAAGGGCCATGAGTTACAAATAGGGTGGCATGAATTTTTGTGGAACCCAAACAATAAAAGCCATTCATATTTTTCCAGACACACTATATGTGATTAAAATTTGGACAGATATTTGAAGGAACCACTACACTAAAATTCTGAGGTGGCTTTCAACAATGGAGTCGATGTTCCATCCAAACACGAGGGATATACGCAAAAAGCTCAAATATCACCAAATTCTAGACAATGAGGGAAAGCTTAAATCGATTCAGGAGTTAGAAACCCAGGAAGTAATTACTAACAATTGGTCCTACTTTCAAATAAAAATGAGATATAATAGGGATGTAAAAGAGTATGGATTTGAAATAAAAGACACTCAGTTAGAGAAAATACTCTTGGGCCTGGAGAAAAATATGATATCTAAATTATATAATTGCCTACTAGAATACGAATTGGCTGAGGAAATTGTGAAAGGACCAATGCTATAGATCTGGATGACTAGGTGGAAATCTGGCAAAGGAATCTTACATTAACAAAATCAATACCATCCAAAGAAAATCTATATTAAGTGATATATAGATGGCATCTGGCACCCTCTAGATTAGCTAAAATATATCCAACAGCAAACCCAAGCAATTGGAAACGTAAAGAGAGATTTGGTACTTATTTCCACCTTTGGTGGACATGCACTGAGATTAAAAAATATTGGACAAGGATAAGAATATGGATAGAAGAAATGATTGAATGCAGACTGGAGTGGAAACCAGAACTGTTCTGGTTTCTTTTTTTGAATTTCTTTGGTGTAATATTGGAAAAGGCCCAACGGACCATCGATACACATTATTATTCAAAAGATTTATGAATGTGCCAAAATGGAGAGGCACTCAAATTAAATGGGAAGGATGATTCAGAGTAAAACCTGATATGGAATAAATTGTACAACTGGGTACAATTGTACCCAGGGTAGAACGTAAGAAAAAGAATTTACAGAATAAATGAACCCAGGAAACATATTATATGCAGTTATATATACTGAATGTATAAAATAATGGTTTCAAGCTTCTCCTCTAGTACTTAAACACTATGAAGGTTCTAATTATTAAATAATACAGTTATAATCCAATAGCAAAAGTAGAGTAACATGTGTTACTTATTTTTTAATATGTTATCTGTAAGAGATAAGGAATACTTGCCAATTATTGTTTATTATTGTTTATTATGAACTATCAAACCTATTATCAAATGTAATGGAAAGAAATATGTTTACTGTCCTATTGGTATGTTTACTTTTTTGTATATTTCTGTATACTCATAGGTTTATATCTTTTTAATCCATTGCAAATAAAGTTTGTTTTAAATCTCAAAAAAAGAGAGCTGTTAACCTAATCCTACGGAGCTTTTTCTCTGGTAATATCACACTACTAACTGGGGCATGCAAAACATTTGCAAGACCAATATTTGAAGACAGCTCATCAGTCTGGAACCCCATTACGTATCTGATATTAACACAGTTGAGAGAGTCCAGAAACATTTCACAAGAAGAGTTTCCACTCCTCTACTTGTTGCAAAGCACCTTATGCCACCAGACTTGAAATTCTAGATCTAGAAAACATAGAACTACACTGCCTTCTGTCCAATCTAAGTATGGTATTTAAAATCATACATTGCAATGTCCTGCCTGTCAATGAATACTTCAGCTTTAACCATAACAATACAAGAGCACACAATAGATACAAACTCCAGGTAAACCACACTAAACTTGATTGCAGGAAATACGACTTCATCAACAGAATGGTCAATGTCTGAAATACTCTACCTGACTTTGTGGTTTCTTCCCAAACCCCAAAAACTTTAACCTTAGACTGTCTACTATTGATCTCACCCCTTTCCTGAGAGGTCTGTAGGGGCATGCATAAGTGTATCAATGTGCCTACCGTCCCTGTCCTATTGTTTCTTTTTATTTTTCTTATATGTATCCATTTCATATGTTCATAACTATGTTTATACTTATACCTGTTATCTTGTAAGTGATTGACAAATCAAATACATAAATAAAAAGGCAACAGCCACTCTTTTGAAGACAGCAAAGTCCAAATTTTGGACAGACAGGACCACTGGTTTGAATGAAGGGTCAAAGAGGCCACCCATGTCAAAATTGAACAGCCCTCTCTCAACAGAAAAGGAGGGTTACAGCTTCATCTATCTCCAGTCTACAACACAGTCCTTTCAACAGTTCCAAGAAGGTTCACACTCATTTGCATTACTCAGGTAACTGATGATATAGATAAATCTCCAGATGGTCTCAATGATTCTTTAAAAGAATGCAAATGACCACCTGTCTACAAGGAGTATAAATCCTCCATTACCCACCATCCAGTCACAGCTGAAGAAGCTTCTTAGATGAGAAGTGAAACCTTTTCAAAGAAAAACCAGAAAGTCCAGTTGTCTCTTGAAAAAAGCACCTTTGGGACTTTCTCTGATTATACACTTTTTACAGACTGTTGGAATTCTGATGATAATTCGTGTTCAGCTGTTAAAGTGCGGGAAAAGAAACTCGAGACCAGTGTGACTTTTCAGCTCTTTATTTAGTTGCTTGAATCTGCTCAGACCACAGAGCCGCGGCAGCCTCTTTTGTAGCGGCTGCTAGCGGCTCGTGGCCAATGACAGTGTTATGTCTCACTGGTACTAACAAAGTAAAAAGTCCAATTATCAAATTGAAAACACAAATAAGCAAGCAAGTCCAGGGATTACCGGGTTAAATTACTTGAGCTGATAATGTTCTTGGCAGTCTCACGCAAGCTGTCTGCCAAGTTTGATAAGAAAGCAGGAACAGAAATCAAAAGCTGTTGACACACACAGAATCCAGCGAAGCCTCTCTCGCTAGTTAACACATTGTCCCGAACAAGAACCCAGAGCTAACACACCCACTTTTATTTCCTCAGTCTCTCATCTCAGTCTCTGATTTGTCCTTCCTTTTTGCGTTGCATCTCACGCTTTTGCCTGCATCTTACACTTGCATCAAACCAACATTCCTCAGCTTTATCCTCAGTTAGAACTCTGATACGCTCTCCTGATTATCTGCCGATACCTGAGGTACAATCAGGGAGGAAGATCCTGCCGAGGAGGAAAGTCCTGGGGAGAAAGTCAATTCCAAATCCTTTAACAAAGCAGGCTCAAACCTCAGAGCCAAATCCTCCCCTTCCTCATTGTCCAAGTCTGTGTCTTCCAGCAAAGCAGGCTCAAACCTCAGAGCCAAATCCTCCCCTTCCTCATTGTCCAAGTCTGTGTCTTCCAGCAAAGCAGGCTCAAACCTCAGAGCCAAATCCTCCTCTTCCTCACTGACCAAGTCCTTGAGCTCTGACAAAGCAGGCTCAAACCTCTGAGTCACAACAGACAGCTTTTTGAATCCCCCACTGATCCGGTGGCCAATCACACTGTGGTAATACGAACCAATCAGATCATGTTTCCGGATCAATCAGCAAGTAGTATTTCTGGTCCAATCAGAAGAGGGTATTTCAAGTATGTTAATACATAGAACACCCTTCCACTCTTGGTTTAGCCCGACCTATGTTACGTCGTCACATAAGTAGGCAGGGCTTTTGTGGTATCTACTTGACCTCCGCTGCTCAGTTGTGGTGATGTCTTCAGCTGGTTCGGATGGGATCGCTGTTTCTCCTCTCCTTATTGGTGGAACCTCCTGGAAGGGTGAGTCAGCCCTGCTGCTCCCTCCCGGTCTACCCGGGATGGTTGAGTCGGCTCTGCCACTCCCACCTGGTCTCTCTGGGCTGGTTGAGTCGGCTCGGCTGCCTCTTGCACGAGTGGCCTCGTGTTGGTTTTCCACTGACAGTTCCCATGTACCAAAGTCTTCTGCCGGTAAGTAGTTTTGGTTTCCAAATGGGCCTATCGGTGGTGTTTGTTGTTGGTTTGTTTGTTGTTGTGTGATTAATGGGTTTTCTCCTCCCTTTTGATTTATGTTTGGGTGATCTCCCCCCTCTCTGGTTTTGTCATAGTTTCTTTGGTGAGGCCTTTGTGTGTTTGTTTGTTCTGCGTTCCCGGTGTTATCGGTGTTTCTTTCTATTGTCCTAGATCTTAGTTGGTCCATGTATCTCTTCCAGCTCCTCCCATTCTCAGTTTCCAGTCAGTATGACTGGGTCCTGTTATTTGGGTTATTCTAGCTGGTATCCAAAGTGGGTCCCCCTTAAAATTTTTTGCATATACCAGATCCCCTGTTGTGAATGTGCGGAATTTACTGGAGGAGTCCGGTGGCTTTTCGGGGTTGTATGTTGGGTGTAATCTGTCCAGGTGTGAGTGTAGTTTCCTGCCCATTAGGAGTTCTGCTGGGCTGTTGTTAGTAGACGTGTTCAGTGTTATATGTTGGATGGTTAGCAATTTACTGATTTTTGTCTTGAAAGTCCCCTGTGTCTGTTTTATCTAATGCCTCTTTAGTATACAGGACCATGCGTTCCACCTGTCCATTTGTAGCTAGGTGAGCAAGCACTGTTAGGGCATGTCATATATCCAGTTCGGCGAGGAATTTTTTGAATGACAGCGCTATGAATTGCGGTCCATTGTCTGAGACTAACAAGTCCTGTAACCCATGCGTAGCAAATAGTTTTTTTAGCTGTCTGATGATGGCTTCTGTCATTGTGGACTGCATGACTGTGACCTCCAGCCAATTTGAGTAAGCATCGACAATTATTAAAAATGTATATCCCTTTGTGGGTCCAGCAAAATCTATATGGATTCTCGACCAGGGGCCCCTGGGTGTCTCCCACTTGAGGGTAGGTGCAGAAGAGGGGTTAGGTCTGGACTTTTGGCATTTTGTGCATGTTCCCACCCGTGTCTCAATGTCTTTCTCCATCCTGGGCTGCCAGACATAACTCCTGGCCAGGGATTTCATTTTGACGATACCTGGGTGTCCTTCATGTAGCATGCACAGTACTTTTTCCTGCATTTTTTTTGGAATGACAACTCTATGCCCCCACAGTATACATCCCTTCAATATCGATAGCTCCATTTGTCAGTTTCGGAAGGGTTTAAACGTCTCACCATCCTCAGTTTCCGGCCACCCTTTCCCCACCCAGTTTAAAATCCGTGCCAGTTGTCTGTCACTTGCAGTCTCTTTTGTAATATCTGATGCGGTTATGGGTAGGTTTGGTAAGGTCTCTATTTGTAGTGTGGACGTGCTTGGTGCTGGTTCATCTTCCAGATCAGGTAGGGGGGAACGGCTCAGGGCATCAGCATGTGAAATGTTCTTCCCTGGCCGGTGGATTAATTGGTAGTTATATACGGCAAGGAATTCGGACCACCTTGTCATCCATGGTGACAATATGTTTGGAGTGGCCTTGTTCCCTGGGAGTATCCGCAGGAGTGGTTTGTGGTAGGTAATGAGTAAGAAAGTCCTACCGTAGAGATATTCATGAAAACGCTTCACTCTAGTGATTGCTGCTAGTGCCTCTCTGTCCAACTGGCTGTAGTTCCTCTCTGCCTTGGACAACGTCTTGGAGTAGAATGCAATTGGTGCTTCTCTCCCATCCGGTAGTGTGTGATTGAGTATGGCCCCAATTCCAAAAGGCGATGCATTGCATTTCACTGTCAGTGGTAGGGTTTCGTTGTATTGAATGAGTACTGATTCGGATGTCAGCAGATCTTTTACTCCTTGGAACGTGGTTTCTTCCCATCGGCCCCAGATCCATGTAGCTGTCTTATCAAGTAGTCTATGCAGTGGCTCCGCTGTTATTGCCTTCTGCGGCAAAAAGACATCATAAAAATTAATTAGTCCCAGAAATGCTTGTAGTTCCATTTTTTTTTTTTGTGGTCTGGGGGCTTCTTTTATAGCTTTTATTTTCCTTTCAGTGGGGTGAATTCCTTTTTTGTCCATTTGGTATCCCAGGAATTCAACTTTCTTGGTGGCCAGCTGGCATTTTTCTTTTTTTACTTTACTCTTTAAATCTTTGTAGGACCTCCCTGAGGCGGCTTTCCAATTGTTTTTTGTTCTTAGTGGATACCAGCACGTTATCGAAGCAGGGTACCACCCTTTTAATTCCCTGTAAAAGATGCTCCATCAAGCTTTGGAACACCCTTGGGGCCACGCTGACTCCAAATTGCAACCTGTTGCATTTAAATGCCCCCCTGTGAGTCATAATGGTTTGTGCATTTTCTGTTTTGGAATTGACAGGCAATTGCTGGTATGCCTGCTCTAGGTCAAGCTTCGTGAAGACTTTTCCTCCCCGCAATGAATGTAACAGATGTTGCACCACTGGAACGGGGTCTCCGCTTTGTTGTTGCACATGGTTTAGGGTGGCCTTATAGTCTCCGCAGATTCGTACGGACCCATCTGGCTTAATCAGTGTCACAAGTGGGGTTTCCCACCATGTGTGGTCTATTTGTTCCAGTACCCTTTGTGCAATGAGCTTATCCAATTGCTCATCGATCTTTCGTTTGAGTGCGAATGGGACTCGCCGTACCTTTAGTTGGATTGGTGCTATGTTTGGATTCAAATTAAATGAAATAAGGGACCCTCGGTACTTGCCTAGCTTCCCGTCATATATGTACTGGAAGTCCTTCATCAGGTTCTCCTCCCAGTCTGCCTCGGTGACACTGTTTATGCTGGTCACTTCGATCCCCAGTGGTGCAAACCATTCTAGCCCAAGCAGGCTTGGGTGATCCCTGTCCACTATTGTCAATGGGAGGATTTCTGAGTGTTCCTTGAAGGTTATTTGAAAATGGCCAACTCCAATTATGGGGATCCTGTTCCCATGGTAGTCCTTCAAGGTCAGCCTTTGGTTTTCCAATTCTCTTCTCCATATGCTGGGTATTAGTCGTTTGATGGTGTTCCAGGATACCATAGACAGGTATGACCCGGAGTCCATTTCCATGTTGCACTGTTAGCCTTCAATTTTGACCCTTCGGGCATCTGTTGCACTTAAATGTCCAATGGTAATTGTTTGGTGGGTCTGTTCCTTTCAGTAGGGTTCACTGGGCTGCTTCTTCCTGCTTTTGCGGCTCCAATGGCTCCCTGCCTGTCTGTCTCTTGTCCTGGGAAGGTGTCTGCTGTCTCATTGCCTAGGGCTGTAGTTCTTTTTATTTTGGCAGACCCTAGCAATGTGTCCCTGTTTCTCGGAGTGCCGGCAAATAGTGTCGAGGAAATGGCACTTGGTTCGGGGTTGGTTTCCTCTGCACCCAGCACATTGGAAACCTGGCTTGCATTCTCTCTTTTCTTGTCTATACTGTTCCGACTGGAGTCTTTATATTTCTTCCTCTTCGGCATTGGTCTCAGGTAAGGACTCGACGTCCTCATGGTGCACGGTAGTGGTAGTCCTTTGATTGCCCTCTGTCTTCCTCTCTTGGAGTTGGCCTGTTTCTGCCCATGTTTCCTGGGTCACCACATTCATTTTCTACATGGTTGCTGCTGACTTCTTTGCGGCCTCAGCTGCAGTGGCCTCGGAGATGGCCTCGGTGACCGTGATGTTTGGCTGGGTCAGTAGTCAGCTCTGTAATGTGAGATCCCTCAGTCCCAGGACGTGGCCTCTCATGGCTTCGTCCATATTCAGGAAATCACATGCACCACCAATGTCCCTTAGAGCTGCTATGAATTCCCTGACACTCTCACCTTCTCTCTGGTCTCTTTTATAAAATTTGTGTCTCTGGATAAGGTTGGAGACACCAGGTGCATGATGGGTTCTCAGCAGTTGGTCCAACTCAGGCCATGCCATCTGCATGACGTCCTGAGGTTTGGCCAACGCTTTAGCCATTTTGAACACTGTGGGCCCACAGTGTGTCAGGAACACAGCTCTCTTCCTTTTATTGGTGATTTCTTGTAGATCATTGCTCCTGAGGAACATGAGGAACCAGTCAATGTACGATTCCCAGTCCTCTGTCGTTGGGTCGAATGGTGCAGGTGATGAGTTGCTGCCGGTCATCTCGTCGATTGGTCAGTCCTTGTTGCCACGTGCTTGACTGGTCTCCTTTTTCTCATTATCCCAACTTCCTCGCCAGTGTTAAATCATGGGAAAAGAGACTTGAGACCAGTGTGACTTTTCAGCTCTTAATTTAGTTGCTTGAATCTGCTCTGACCACGGAGCCGCAGCAGCCTCTTTTATAGCAGCTGCTAGCGGCTCGTGGCCAATGATGGCTCTTTGAATCCCCCTCCAATCTGACGGCCAATCACAAGGTGGTAATGCAAACCAATCAGGATCGTGTTTCCGGACCAATCAGCAAGTGTTTCTGGTCCAATCAGAAGAGGGTATTTCAAGTATGTTAATATATAGAACATGAGCAAAGCATAAATGAACTAATTCCTAATTTGATTATTTGGAATCTAGTAAAATGAGGACTGGATGGTGTGATAATTAGATGGATAAATCATCAAACTGTCTTTAAAATTCTATTCATTCCAAAAATACAAAGTATCTAGACAAACCTTTATGATTTCCAGATAGAGAGAGTGAATAAATTAAATTTAATAGAAAATTATCAGATTCCTGGCAAGTAGAATTGGACAAACTGTTGTATTTCATCTAACAACAAAGTTGTAGATAGCAGCTACAATGTAGACCTTTCATTACAATTTCAATTATACTTCTGTCATATTATAATGTATACTTGATACTGATGTTAAAAAATTAGCAGTAGTTTACTTTTATTGTCACTGCACCTCATACTACAAAATCAAACACCACCTTCATCTAGTGCTACTACTAGTAGTAGTAGTAGTAGTAATATTTTAAAGTGATTAGATAATAATCATGTAATTGATTTCATAATAATGTCATTAATGCTTTAGATGAAAGGAAATTGAATGCCAACCAATTGATAGCTGAGATGAAGTTGGACATCTAAAGAATATTTTAAACAAGGTGTAAAATTCAAAACAGATCTTGATTTATTTATTTTTAAATCAAAATACTGTAGGCTGAAATAAATCTCTGAATGTAAATCTCTGAATGGAATTTAAAAGAGAGAGAAGTGCAAAGAAAAAGAAATATTGCACTGAGAGCAAGAAGGATGAGGGATATCAAACTTGATAAGAATATTTGTGAAAATGCGATAGAAATAGTACTTGATTGAAAACTAAGTGTGACTTAGCATTGTGATGATCAGTGACAGAAAGCAAATGCATCTACAAGAATCTGAATAAATGATATTCTTTGTTTTGAGACCCCAAGGCAAGTAAAATCTATGTCCATGTGAGCAGAAAAGTAGAAGTTTAGGAATACATTTTCCAACTATTATAATCTCGGAGTTGGAGAAGGGAGCAAACAGTACTTTTTCAATAACAGATGTTATATACAAAGTTAAATTCTTTTTACTGCTTTTCCAGAAGGTGGATCAACATAAGATAAACTCAGTCAGGAGATTGTAGCTGAATGAGAGAAGCAGTTTCAGAGTTGAGCCAGTGAACAGTTATTTTAAATCTCCCCCTCATAGATTTTTTTAAATAGATCAAACAGCTATTAGTCAGAGAAGCTTTAACCACACATACAGGAATTTATTTAAAAATTCATACTTTAAAAAAAATAACCAATAATATCTAACTATATATGTCATAGTTCCTGCTGTTTGGGATATTATGCCCTAAGCAATTGAATTGGCCAAACCTGTTAGCCTCTTGTAGCACAATAAGGTTGACAAGGTTCCCCTTCTTCTATAATAGAATAGAATAGAAGAACAGAGTTGGAAGGGACCTTGGAGGCCTTCTAGTCCAACCCCCTGCTTAGGTAGGAAACCCTACACTTCAGACAAATGGTTATCCAACATCTTTTCAGAAATTTCCTGTGTCGGAGCATTCACAACTTCTGGAGGCAAGTTGTTCCACTGATTAATTGTTCTAACTGTCAGGAAATTTCTTCTAAGTTGCTTCTCTCCTTGATTAGTTTCCACCCATGGCTTCTTGTCCTGTCCTCAGGGGCTTTGGAGAATAGCTTGGCTCTCTCTTCTTTGTGGCAGCCCCTGAGATATTGGAAGACTGCTATCAGTCTGCTATCAGACTGCTATCCCCTAGTCCTTCTTTTTATTAGACTAGACATACCCAGTTCCTGCAACTGTTCTTCATATGTTTTAGCCTCCAGTCCCCTAATCCACTTTGTTGCAATTCTCCTCACTCTTTCTAGAATCTCTGCATCTTTTGTACATCATGGTGACTTTAGATTCAAGTTAGGAACTAAATTGGACAGATCCATACCTGCCATGGATGCAGCCTTGGAGTCCTCAACATCTTTGCATCTTCCTTCCTTCTCCTCCTGGATCTAGAGGAATATGCAGCCTTCAAGGCATGGGCCAGAGTTTTAATGACACTGTAAAAACGATGGAAATTTCTGACTTCAACCAAGTTTCTTTTCTTTTGTGTTCCCAATGATGCTTTCTCAGTGCATCTTCTCCGGCCTTTGACAGAAAAGATGTGCTTTGAAAAGGAACAGTGAAAAGACGAATCTCCTAATGGTGGCTCTATAAAGAAAAAGGGCACATGGGAATCTGACTCCGGCCATTTTTTCCGCACCAAACTAAGGGTCCACACAGTATTCACATATTTGAAAAAACTCATTTTCAGTGGAAAAAGCCCAATGACTGTTGTGATCCACACTTTCCCTTCAATAGGTCCTGACAAACCATCAAATATTAACTGGAAAATAAGAAGTCTGTCCCAAATGGCACGATATTCTATGAAGTGAACATAGACATTGACTTGTCTCCACCTATAGAGGGCTTCCCTGAGGTTGGCTGTATTTCCAGTCATTGAGAAATACTGTGATATAACAACACAAATTCCACTCCTGACCAGCAAAGGAGTCAAAGTCCTCATGAAATTCTCTCCATTTTCTGTGTCTGAAGCAAAGAGGCCAATCAAGCTCCATCCAAAATGCAGAAGAATTTTGACAATTTCTGGGTAGAACCCTTTTTGGGAGAACAGGGAATGGTAAAATGGCAATTGACTTTTATCATGCAGTGAATCTGAAAATAATTCAAAATTCATCTGAAAAGCAGTAAAGAATATCAGCGTCAGAACTATTACAAACTGTTAGCTTTAAAGAAACCAGTTTGGTTCTTATAAACATATTTGCATGGACTACTGTTGATCAGTCATTAAACCATATGAAGATACAGAGTTTTTTAAAGCTTAACATTTACAAGACTGTATAAGACAAGTGTACAAAAGAAAATGAACTATCAAAATGAATAAGAATGCATATCTTATTTCTGTATCACACCTATTATTGACCACAATCAGATCCACATATGCAGATCTCAACTGAAATATTGTGTTCAAATAAAGAGCTATATTATATGTACTTTTTAAATAAAAATTGACCACAAAGGAGATAAGTTGTTTTAATATATAAGAATCCAGATAGGTCATTCATTTAATCTACAGTCCAAGATACTGATCCCTCACTTTCTTATACATTGACATTAAAATAAAAATGTCTTAAACATTGACATTAAAATAAAAATGTCTTACACTTTGACATTAAAATAAAAATGTCTTGAACTTTGCAAATGGAAGTCTGTTCATTTCAAGTGGGTTGGTGCTCAAATCTTGCTTAAGTAAGCAGTGCCCTAAGATTTTTAGACATTTCTGCATTGAAATATTTTTCAATTTGGAAATATGTTTGAAGAGGCTCATCCATTACAATGTGCCATCTTTAGTGAGAATGGCTGTATCTTTTTCTGTTCAATTTCCTGGATTCTTTGTGTAGATTTTTTTTTTGCTTGTTCTCCAGTTGTACAAAAGAAAAGGAACAGCTTCTTGTATAATTTGTCAGTTCTACAATTCAAGAAGTGGTTCATTGTACTTTTTTTATAAAGCACCTGAGGTTCAAACAAGAAGCAATGGATAGAAACCAATCAAGGAGAGAAGCAATTTAGAACTAAGGAGAAATTTCCTGACAGTTAGAACAATTCATCTTAAATTTGCCTCCAGAAGTTGTGAATGCTACAACATTGGATGTTTTAAAGAAGGGGTCCCCAACCACCGGGCCCCAGACCGGTACCGGTCCATGGAACATTTTGGACTGGGCCATAAAGAATGAATAATCGTGATTAAAATATATATAAAATATGTTTTTAGTAAAGAAATAGTAAAGAAGACCTTTACTATTTGGGAAGAATTGATTTTGCCAGTCCTTGAAAAAGTGTTTCTGTGTGAAACTGGTCCCTGGTACAAAAAAGGTTGGGGACCACTGTTTTAAAGAAGAGATTAGATAGCCATTTGGACAAGGACCTCCAATGTGTCTTCCAACTCTGTTATTCTATGCTATTCAAAAGAGAAATTTGGAAGTTTGTCAGTTTCTAGAACTTTAATTTTTCACTAATAATTATATGTCCTGATTTTAGACATAGAAGAAATTTACATAAATTCCCAAATCAGCTCTGAAGGTCGTAGCTGGAGTATATTTCTCCAATCCCGAAATACTTCTCAGATGATGTGATTAGTTTTGTTCTAGTAGCGATATTTTTGAAGCATATATTTTAGGCAGAAGAGTAATCAGATGAATGGGACTGAAGTTGTGACGATCTTTTTTATTTATCAGTGAAAGTCCTCCACTAATGGAATATTTGGAATATTTCAGTTGATAGGAAGTCTTCTCCAGGAGCATTATTGCTCTTCAAGACTGTTATGATGAATTTAATCATGAATATTCAAGAGAAAAAATTGTCAACATGTTGCTTATATCTTTGTATTTTTTTAACAAAGTGTTTAATTAATTCTGTGGTTCCTACAAATTCAAAAATATATGTGTTTCAGCAGTTATTTGAAAGATAAACCATTTGGATTCTTTTAATGAAGCTGGGATGTGTTTACCATTGAAAATATCACTACCTTTGTTAACATTATATCCTAAACAGTGGCTTACCATCTCTGCTGCACCACCCATTCATACAGAAAACCCTCTGATTGTACATAGAGCCTCTCCTAACCTTCCCAAGTGTGGTGAAGAAGAGGAAGAAGAAGAAGAAGAAGAAGAAGAAGAAGAAGAAGAAGAAGAAGAACAAGAACAAGAACAAGAAGAAAAACAAGAAGAAGAAGAACAAGAACAAGAAGAACAAGAAGAAGAACAAGAAGAAGAACAAGAAGAAGAACAAGAAGAAGAACAAGAAGAACAAGAACAAGAAGAACAAGAAGAACAAGAACAAGAACAAGAAGAACAAGAACAAGAACAAGAACAAGAACAAGAACAAGAACAAGAACAAGAGGAGGTGGTGGTTTCCATAGCTTTGATCCGTAGGCGGAGCTACGTCTCGGTGTTACAGCTGCGATCTCGGGGCTCTGAGATCTCAGCTGATATTTTTGCCTCTGGTCGGTTCTAACGGACCTAAACCGTCCCGTAGAGACGGGGATTGTGAAGGGCACAGTCCCAGGATCCCAGAGATATCGCAAATCTCTGGTTTGATCCGGGAGAAGCCCTTTTGCTGGAAGCAGAAAGGCAGCCTTCAAAGCTGCTGAAGTCGGGACAACTCCAGAAAGAAAGGGATTTAAATGAGCGTGTATCGGTTGGGTGAGAAATTCTTTTGCATTATAAATTGATTAAGACTTGAAAGGACATCCTGAACAAAGAAGAAATCTGTGGCTTTATTTATGTTTGACTGAACCTTGGTTGAGCGGCGTTTAAGTGATGTCAAATTGAGACTTGGATTTTTTTTTTTCTTATTTTCTTTGAGGACTTTAAGGTGACTTTGTAGGTAACCGGATTGAATTTTCTCTTATATATATTTTTATTGTTCACTTGATTTTTATTTTTTATCTTTTTAACTTTCTTTTTAGGATAGAGGCTCCCTTTGGCTATCTTTTTTTTCTTTTTGTTTGAGTTCTTTATAAATATTTTTTCTTTTGGCTGGGGGGGGAAAGAGTATTAAGAGATGCTGCAACACTGCCAACTAGAGGCTTGAAAATATTTTATTTGAATTGGGGAGAAAAGCACTTCTTTTCAAGGACATTTTAATGTGATAAGATAGAGGGAGAATACAGTAAAATATTATTACAGGTGCTCTCTTGGACTCTTATCAATATTTCAACATTTGAGGCTTGGCTTTGAAGCTGCTGGAGAAGACAGTCATAATAAGAGCCTTGGATAAAGAAATAAAGTGCAGTGTACAGTGCATATATATATATATATATATATACCTTTGAAACTCCTACTCGCCAGCCTTTTTGTAAATTTTAACTCTAGTATTTTTGCTTTTTATTTTAAAGGGAAAGCCTCAGAGCTCTTTCTTTTTTCTTTTCTTTCTTTTTTTTTTTCTCTTGCCCCTTCGCTTCTTCCATTTATTTTAATTGGATTAGGGTCTAGAAGAACCTGAAGACCTTTCTTTTTCCTTTTTCCTTTTTTCTTTTTTGGTTTTGGGCTTTTTACTATTGGATTTCTTTTTTTTTTTTTTACTTTTTTTGGACTATATTTGGTTAATATATCAGCTGGATTCAAAGTCAAAGAGAGCTTGAAGCCTTGGAAATATTAAAATGAGCAGGAAGCCAAAACCATTCGGCGTTTTTGCTTCTACCTCTGCTTCCCCACCACTTGAAGGACAGCTTTTAATTCAGACAATGTTGAAGCAAGATAAGGAACAAGAAAAAGTAAATTTACAGATGATTATGCAAGGAATTCAAGATATTAAGATAAAAATAGATACCATGGATAAAAAAATAGAGAAATCTGATGAAAATTTTAAACAACTGATGGGAAAGTATGAGGAGAGATTCCAAAAAATTGAGGAAGAAGGAAAACAAAGAGAGGAGAAGATTGGAAATATTGACACTAGATTAACAGTGGTAGAACAAGAAAAAAATGGGATGTTGAGGTGGGAGATGGAAAGATCAGAATTTTATCTTAGATTCCAAAATATAGAAGAGGAAAAAGGAGAAAACTTGGCTGTGATAATGATAGAAATATTGGCAGATCTTCTGGAAATTACTGAGGAAAAAATGATGGACGGAGTAGATGAGATATACCGAGTTTATACAAGATATGCGATGAGAAATAAACTACCAAAGGAAGTACATATTAGATTTACTAAAAAATCCATCAGAACACAAATATTACAAGTGGCAAGAGAAAAAGCATTGAAATATAAAGGTAAAGAGATTGTAGTTTTAAAACAAATACCTAGAAGAGTGAGAGAGATGAGAAGAGAATATCGATTTTTGACCAAAATGCTATTGGAAAATGAAGTGAAGTATAGATGGTTGATACCAGAAGGACTAATTTTTACGTGGCAAGAGCAGAGACATAGAATTGACTCGATTGAAAAAGCAGAACTTTTTTATGCAGAATTTTTTGGAAGAAAAAAAGAGGAGGCAGAGAAAGAGGTCTCATTAATTGAGCTTCAGGAGGAACAACTGGAGATTGAAAAAGAGAAAGGAGTTGTAGGTGGACAGATAGACAATAAAGAACAACGTGAAGTGAGAGCCACGAGAGCTGTTAGACCTAAATATAAAGCATAATCAAGGAAGAAAAAAAACTGATTACAATGAATATAAATGGACTTAACTCAGCTGTTAAAAGAAGGAAAATCTTTCACAAATTAGAGAAATTAAAATTTGATATAATTTGCTTACAAGAAGTTCATATTAAAAAGCAACATGAGCAATTGTTAGTACAGCCAAAATTAGGGAAAATATTTACTTCTTTGATTCAATGTAAGAAAAGAGGAGTGGTTCTCTACATTAAAGAAGATATTCCAGCAAAACTGATCTACACGGATGAAGATGGAAGAGTATTAATGGTGGAAATAATGGATAATAATAAAAAAATACTCTTGATTGCAATTTATGCTCCGAATGATAAACAAGAAGAGTTTTATAAAAAACTACATATGGAAATAATTAGACTGGACTATGTTAACATAATTATGATGGGAGACTTTAATGGAATTGTGGGCAATAAATTGGACTATATAACAACAACAACAAAACAAAATAGAAAGATTCTCCCTAAATCTTTTTTTAAAATGACAGATGAATTAACCTTAAAAGATATTTGGAGGGAAAGAAATGTTAAAACTAAACAATATACTTTTTATTCTAATAGACATTTATCATGGTCCAGATTAGATATGATTTGGATCTCAACAGAATTAATATCTACTATTCAAGAAACAAATATTGAAATAAGTACTTGGGCAGATCATAGTCCAATGACAATTAAATGGAAGGGACAAAAAAAAAAGATCGAGATGGACATTAAACAATACTATTTTAAAGGAGAAAGATTTTATACAATGGATGGAGAAGGAATTGGTTTTTTTTTTTAAAGAAAATAAAAAAGAAGATACTTCAATACAGAATGTTTGGGATACAATGAAGGCATATGTAAGAGGTTTGATAATAGACTATACAAGAAAAAAGAATATTAGGAAAAGACAAACCTCCAAGGCCTTGGAAGATGAATATATAAGACTTGAAAAAGAACTACAGAAAATACCACAGAAAAAAGATATTAAATTGAAACTGGATGTAATTAAGCATAAAATGGAATTAATAGAGAAAGAAGAACTGGCACAGAAAATTAGAAATTCTAAACAGAATTATTTTGAAGA
>BLBF01000093.1:1806225-1843387 GCA_015471245.1 Laticauda colubrina | reverse complement strand
TAGAGACATATGGTGAGATGGCTGGCTTGAAAATAAATAAAGATAAAACAAAGATTTTGACAAAAAACATGTTATTGAGACAAAGAGAAGAACTGACAGATCTTTTGAAAATTCAAATTACAAACAATTTTAAGTATCTGGGGATATATTTAACAGCAAGATGTAGCACATTAAAAGAGAATAATTATATTAAACTCAAACAACAGATAATTACAGATTTGAAGAAATGGGAAAATTTACAATTGTCATTAATAGGGAGAATTTCAACAATTAAGATGAATATCTTACCTAGAATTTTATTTCTCTTTCAAACAATACCAATTAGACTTGGAAAAGACTATTTTGAAGATTTAAATAAAATCATGTTGAAGTTTATATGGCAAGGTAAAAGAGCGAGAATAAAGTTAAAGCTTTTGCAAGATGCTAGAATTAGAGGAGGTTTTGGCCTGCCGAATTGGGAACTGTATTATCAAGCTGCAAGTTTGATGTGGGTCAAAGAATGGATAACATTAAGAAAGCATAGATTGTTGACATTAGAAGGACATGATTTACTGTTGGGCTGGCATGCTTTTTTATGGTACAAGGGAACTAAAACACAGGGGTATTTCAGAAGACATTATATACGGGAGTCTTTGTGGTTAAATTGGGAGAAGATAAAAAAACAATGTTACTTGAAAATTCCAGTTTGGTTATCGACTATTGAAGCATTTTCCTATCCGATGATCTATAAAAAGGAACAAACAGTTAGATATGGGGAACTGTTGAATGAAAAGGGTGGACTTAAATCGATCCAAAACTTAGAGGAACAAGGTATAAGGATGAATTGGTTTTCATATGCGCAAATACACTCAAGATATGTTGAAGATTTTAAAATGGAAGGATTTTATGACAAACAGACTGATTTAGATAAGATATTGATGGGTACTGATGAGAAAGTGATTAAAAAGTTATATGGTTATTTATTGGGAATTAAGTTAGAGGAAGAACAAGTTAAAGAAACTATGATTGCTTGGGGGAAGAATTTTGGATATGGGATTGATTTAGAGCAATGGCAAAAATTGTGGTCTCAAAATTATAAAATGACAATGTCAATAGCATATAAAGAAAACTTGTACAAGATGTTTTACAGGTGGCACCTTCCCCCGACAAGAATAGCAAGAATGTTCAAGAACAAATCTGAAAAATGTTGGAAATGTCATCAGATACCTGGCTCATACTATCATATGTGGTGGACTTGTGAGGATGCCAGAAAATATTGGACTAAAATTCACATGTGGTTGGAAAAAATGACAAAGAAACACATAGACTTGAAACCAGAGATCTTTTTATTGGGAATTTTACCTGATATATATAATAAAGACTTGAAATACTTGGTTGTAAATGTATTAACAGCGGCTAGGATTGTATTTGCTAAAAACTGGAAGAATGAGAAAATGCCATTGCAGGAAGAAATTATTGAGAAAATATTGGAATGTGCTGAGATGAGTAGATTGACATTTGAAATTAGAGAACAAGAAGATAAACAATTTTATGCAATTTGGGGTTTTTTTTATCAATGGTTAGATGATAAAATACAATAATAGAGCATTAATATTATATATATGAAGGGTTTTTAGGATTGATTTGTTATGATTATATGATAAGTTATAGAATAAACTGTTTGAAGTATTGTTATCTCACAAAGCATGAATGATTAAAAGTATAGTCAGAAAAAGATTTTTTCATTTTTTTTTAGTAATATTAGAATATGGATTGACAATATGAGTGGTTATGCAATATAATTGTAATTGACACTATAAAATGAATGCACAAAACTGATGAACCAACCGATACACCAGAAGTATATATGAGAGTAGATGTTTTTAATGTTTTGTACGTTTGTCTGTTTGTAGAAAATTAATAAAAAAAATTCTAAAAAAAAAAAAGAACAAGAACAAGAACAAGAGGAGGTGGTGGTTTCCATAGCTTTGATCCTTATTTCCCCTACCCCACTAATCCCCAACCATGATACCTAAAATAGCTATGGTTAAAAGCAACTCTTACTTTTGGACCAGAAGATATGGTTGAATCTATTACTGATACACCCATTACCTTGCTCAATTTACTTAGCAAAGAAACAGCCATACAAACCTGAGGGATTTTGTAGATACCTCCTAACGTTGATATCTGGATAGAGATGTCATCAGCAGCTACATCAACAAGAACCAAAATGTTGTCCTTCCTTCCACAGCTGTAGTTGGGAATATTAGCTTCTCCAGCAGAGAGTATGTCCAGCAAGGCTTCTGAAGTGCCAGGTATGTTCAAATAGTTGTCATGAATGTTGTAGCCAAGTGTGATATTTTGTGGAAGCCAGGGAGTCTTGCTGGCCACTTGAATATTAAAAATGTATTGTAGAAATGTTTCTTTATCACAAGGTATACTACGTAAAAAAGGTTTTCATGTTATCATCACCATCATCACATAACAATATATTTTTTTCAATATAATCTTTGTCCCCACAAGCCTTCTGGGTCTTAAGCTAATACTGGGCCAAAATCAAATGCAGATACTAGTTATTCATCTCCATTTCATTTTAAAGAGTGTTGGGAGATGGGATTTAAATAGTGTTCCACTGACCTTAAAAATCATAGCACACCATTATTTGAAGCAACACTAATTTTTGTCTGCCCAGTAACTATGAATCAGTATAATTCAATCATTAAAGTAGAACCATTATATTAGCAAGAGGATGTTTCATAAGTGATCCAGAAAAGAAATCATAGAAAATTCCTTCTATTCCTATAATGATTAGACATTGGATATGAATGAGAGGCTATAAAAAAATGAATAGGCTGAGCAAAGGAAACTACAACCCATTACTAAAAGTCAGGATTGAAGAGATATCTCAGAATTGAATTGGGAAAAGTATACAATTTAGATTTCTTTCAGGTTTTCACCCCATCTTGAGATTTGACTATCTTCTACAAAATAAGGCAAAAGAGAGAAGCCACAGAAATCAAAATGATTCAGGAAATTATATGGTTCTGTAATATAGGAATAAGTGAAATAATAAGAAAAAAAGGAGAATGCTGGAGAGCAAATGGAGGACTGAATGACTTACACCTGAGACTGAATTGAAGGAGCCCTATTGAAAGGCAATGTTGTTATACCCAATATTTTTCTTGCAGTGGTGATCATAGTAATGAGATGGTCTCCTGGTCTGTAATAGCTCCATGGTCTTTTTTCATCCTGGTACTCCAAACTCAGAGGGCATTTCATTCTAAGCTTCCCAGAGACTGGCTGGAACATCAGAAGCAGCAGAAGCAGAAGCAGGAGGTCCATAATTCACGGGTTAAATTAATCCCCTTTCTGTTTTTAAACAAGGACAACAAGAAACATTAAAAGAATTCAAAGCCCTCTCACAAGATGGAAATGCCAGTGACTTTCGTGATTCCAACACAGACAAATTGAACTTTACCAGGAAAAGAAAGATAGAGATATTCAAAGTCCCTCCTTGTCCCTGAACTTGTGCCACACAGAGTGTGACCTTATCTATTTATTCTTTTCTGGTATAAATTTTTTTCTTGTTTCTTCAATCTGATGTTTATCTCAAAGGAAAATTGTAGTAGAAGTCTCAAAGATTGGAACTGTGAAAATTACAGTAATAAGCAGCTTCTCCTCTGAGATCCTAAACTTCTTTAGGACTCCTTGAGCAGAGCTAGATAAAAATATGTTCATGAAAAATCTCAGTTACAACCCTGGGGACACTGTTCCTTCCTGTCAGGTCTTGTCCAAAAGGTAATGTTGGAAGAACATAGTTCAAAAGCCAGATGAGGCCTTCTACTATCCTTCAAAGTGGAATCCTGCCTCCAGATACCACTGGAGACCAGAGCTGGGCTTCAAAAATTTTAGCAAAGGGTTCTCTGTCCGGTTACTGGGTGGGCGTGGTCATGGTGTGTGTGGCCTAATTGGCACCTGAACCATGATTGGGGGGGCATTTTTGCCTTCCTTGGGCTCTGGAGGCTTTTCTTGAACCTTCAAAGGGCAAAAATGGCCCCCTGGAAGCCAGAAACAGGCCCATTTTTGGCCTTCCTGAACTTCCTGGAGAACTGTTGTTCACCATCCCTGAGCATGCACCCTGTACTTAACTGCATCCAAAATGGGGACTCCTGGGAGGGGTGGGGCAGGGTGGCCAAGGCCAACCAGGAGTGGGATTTGAGGGTTCTCCAAACTGCACAGAATTTTAGGTTGGGTCCCTCCCAAACCCCTGTGAACCCCCAGCAGCCAACCCTTCTGGAGACAACATCAGCCAGGGCTATGGAGTTTGGTAAATTATAGGTTGGTGGTACTTAAATTAGTGATCTCTGTTGTCTAATGCCCATTAAGTAATCAATACCCTTTGTTAGGAATACGTCCACCAATTAGGTTGACAATATATAAACCAACGATGTATGTTTGTAGCTCTATCTCCTACAATGTTTGGAACTAGTTATAAATTTCATGGCAACTGAGCTTCTTTTCTTGTTGGTTTGAAAGGGTTTGCTGCTTATCTGAGTGACTTCTTCAATATGAGCAAGTTGGTTAAGGGGGCCCCATATATGTCCTCCAGGGTGGTTTCATATTATTCTCAAGTTTCATCTAATCTGAACAGGCTCTCGAGATTAGATGACTGAAAATCTCATTTAGAAATGTCATATATATCTAAGTGAAACCCAGAGACTACTTGGCTGATGCTCATGTTGACCTCCATTTTGATGGGTGGTGAGTCCTGTCACATTTTCTTTAGTTTTCCTTGTTTTACTGCTTAGTCTCTGCCTCAGTCCAAGTGTGTGGGAAAATGTCATCCTGGATTTGTCAAGCGGGCTCGAGAAGGCAAGCCCATTTGCTGCTATGACTGTGTTCCTTGTCTGGAGGGGACCTTCTCCACTCAGGAAGGTGGGTCACACCAAAGAAAAGGGCAGGCCTCATGGAAGTGGATTCATCCACAGTATCATAATGAAAGTGCAAGTTAAAAGACTGATGGAAGCTCAATTGGTCTTCTTGTCTATTTTTAATCTGTATATCTAAAGGAAAGAATAGCAATAAGACCTTGGACAAGGGGCTCGGAAGATATAGGAGAGTGTGACTGACTGTGCAACCTTTACTACTGCCAGAGAAAATATCTCTTATGCTTTTTAGGTTGAATATGTTCTGCCATGTTTGCCTTTCTAGGGACATAGAATAGGATAGGATAGGATAGGATAGGATAGGATAGGATAGAATAAAACAGAACAGAACAGAACAGAACAGAATAGAATAGAATAGAATAGAATAGAATAGAATAGAATAGAATAGAATAGAATAGCTTTATTGGCCAAGTGTGATTGGACAAACAAGGAATTTGTCTTGGTGTAAATACTCCCAGTATACATAAAAGAAAAGACATTTGTCAGGAGTCAAGAATCATAAGGTACAACCCTTAGTGATAGTCATAGGGTACAATAAGCAATCAACTATACTAGGAAAGTTTCTTGAAACCTGAGGAATTTTTATAGGTCCACCTCCTGGAAGGATTATTATAATATGAGTCTCTCCTAGAGGTCTACTGAGAAGCTGAAGAAGTATGGACAATTATGGATACATATCATTACATCTTTATTACCAAAGCTCCTAGTAGCTATTCCAGATCTTTTGCAGGACTAGCTTTCTCTGCCAACCAACTAGATTTCACAAAGCTGGCATCCTGTGAGTCAAGTACATTAAGATGTGCCATCTGACAGGACCCAAGAATTTTCCCTAGAAAGATTGATTCATTTTTTTTAACAATTAATAATGTAGATTCCTCTTAAGATTCTGCACATTGCACAGGAAATCATTTGTTTCTCCACTCAATTTCACAGAATTATAGCTTTTTTTAAAAAAAGAAAATGTTATTTCTCTAATCTTGTTTCTCCAGAGATCTTAGGAAATGTAATTTGGAAAATGTCCCTAGTAAAAGTTGTCCAAAAATGTATTTCTTGAAAAGTGAAAGGCTAAAATATTAAAATAATATTGCTTTTTGGTTGTCTCAGATACAGAAAAATGTACCAAGTGTCCAGATGATAAATATCCAAATGAGAATCAAGTCGATTGTATCCCTAAAGTTAAAACATTCCTGTCTTATGAAGAACAGCTAGTCTCTTTTGCCTTACTTTTCTTCCTAACCACAAGTCTTGTTTTAATCATATTCATTAAACACCAAGAAACCCCCATTGTCAAAGCCAACAACCGGGACCTCTCTTACATCCCCCTGGTCTCCCTCCTGCTTTGCTTCTTGTCTCCATTTCTCTTAATTGGTCAACCACAAAAAGCCACCTGCCTTCTCTGACAAACAGTTTTCAGCATCATCATCTCAGTTGCTCTTTCTCACAGTAGTGTTGGTTTTTCTGGCCACAAAACCAGGCAACCAAGTGAAGAGATAGTTGGGAAAGAGCTTGGCCAACTCCATCATCTTTTCTTGTTCTGCTGTCCAAATTATCATCTGCTCCATCTGGCTGGGAGTTGCTCCCCCATTTTCTGATTTTGACTTCCACTCCCAGCCTTGAGAGATTATCCTGCAATGTAATGAAGGCTCTGTTCTCATGTTCTACTCACCTTCAGCTACCTGGGCTTCCTGGCTTCCATCTGTTTCATGGTGGCTTTACTAGCCAGAAATCTCCCTGGGATTTTCAATGAAGCCAAGCTGATCACCTTTAGCATGCTGGTCTTCTGTGGTGTCTCGCTCTCATTCCTGCCCTCTTACCTGAGCACCAAAGGGAAATACATGGTGGCTGTGCAGGTCTTCTCCATCTTGACCTCCAATGCCGGTCTTCTGGGCTGCATCTTCATCCCCATCATTCTGAGGCCGGACCTGAATACAAAGGAGCAGCTTACAACTAGAAGAAATGTATAAATATGAAACATGGGACATTGTAACATAGATGGACAGGAAAGTGAACTAAATCTTACTAATAGTGAATATTCATGCTTACATGAAATTAAATATGCATTATTATCTTCATCACAATTGTCATCTTATCTTCCTTTTCTGAAATGTATTTTTAAAACATTAAATCATGGCAACTGGACCAACATTTGTTAAAATGAGATATTTCATAACTCACCCTAAAAACTTCTTCAGTCAAAATAAATTTTGTAAGGCAGAGTCAGAAAATAATTGGAATATACGAAGTCTTGTCACAGCAACTATAGAGGTTTCTCCCCAAAATGTATTTCAAAGTGTAAATGAAGACTCAATCATCCAGGTGGGAAAAATGATTTAACATTTTTAGATAGTGTTGGCCAAAATGATTTACATTTGTATAAATATGTGCATCTTTTTGTCTGTAGGATTTCCTTCCATTATTTTCTGAAGAGAAATTCTTCCAGTGTACACTGAATGAATAATAACTACAGTGAGCTTTAATTATTTATTTTTGCCTTCTTTATTTGATTCAAAAGAAACAGATGTTAGCAGCGGGATTCACATTGTTGCCATGTACCAGCCAGAGGTGGTATTCAGAGCTGGAAAGCAGGTTAGTGGGGTGGGGAGGGAATGAGATTTTGCAGTAACCTTCCCCCAAGAGTGGGGAGGGAATGGAGATTTTGCAGTATTCTTCCTCTGCCATGCCCACCAAGCTATGCCACACCCACAGAACCAATAGTAAAAAATTCTGAATCCCACCACTGGTATCAGTCCCATGTATGGGTGTGGATAAAGCAACACTCTGTGTCTAAAAGTCTATTTTGAATAAGGAGGTTCGCTGAATGTATTTAGTCTTCCCTTTCCAATTGTCAGCCCTTCCTAGTCCTACTGTGAAAATAACCAGAGATGTCCAAAAAGTCAGAGGGAATTTGGGTTTGGAGGAATGAATGTGACCTAGGTCAAATAGAGACTGACCCTGGGGCTCTGTTCCAACTCTCTTTTTCCTATTCTTCTGATGTGTGAATTGCCTAAGCCTAGTGAATTGTATAATGATGCTCAGGAAGATTGGGGAATGAATGCTTTCCCAGACAAATAAATCTGTTGTGGCTGACAAATGCACATCGGTCCAGGAGTGGGCTGCTGGAGTGGGTTGACAAGTGCACATCAGTCCAGGAGTGGGCTGCTGAAGTGAGCTGACAAGTGCACACCAGTCCAGGAGTGGGCTGCTGGGGGTTCGCAGGGGTTTGGAGAGCCCCTGGCTAAGATTTTATACAGTTCAGAGAACCCTCAAATTCCATTCCTGGCTGGCCCTGCCCACCCCACCCAGCTCCTCCCAGGAGTCCCCACATTTTGGATGCAAGTAAGTGCAGGGCAATCATAGAGCCTCAGGGAGGGCAAAAAAATGGGCTTCCCAGAAGTTTGGAAGGCCAGAAATGGGCCCATTTCCAGATTTAGAGAGCCTCTGGAACCCGGAGAGGCTGTTTTCACCCTCTTGGATGCTTGAGAAAAGTCTGTAAAGCCTGGGTGCCAGTTATGGAATTCATTGCTGCCACACAGTTGAATAATGTGGGAGGGGGTGTTGTAAATTGAGTAGTTCTTAGTTGACAAAATGGATTATTTTGATACTTCAAGATTACAGAGTGTGGCCCAGAGAAGAATAAAACTTACTGGGGGGTTGGTTCATGTGATCTGGTGATGAGGAAGGTTGTAGCTTGGGACTATGTGGGAAGTCAGAAAAAAAATCAGTTCTGGACAGCCCCAGAATGTGCCAGGTACTGTTTCAATAAAAGTACTTTGAGATGGCTTGTCTCTTGGAGTTACTGGAAGGAATGGAATTTCTCTGGAACATGTCGTATTTTGTAATAATACCCTTCACACGTGAGTTCTCTGCACACAAACTGCTTTTATTTTTCTTAATTCCTCCCTTCCGGTTCCTTCATACTGTGTCACCTCAAAATATGTCCCTCACTATTCTCTGTCTAACATTGGCTCCTCTTCACAGTTAAACATCAATAGGTTCCTTTTACCCTACACCACAGAACACTGACACTGAGAAGGGCAAAAACACCTCCCCCCTGGCCATGCTGCAGGAGTCGGACTAGGCCATGCCCACCATGGCCACACCCACCCAACAACTTGGCAGAAAACCCTTTTCTAATTTTTTAGAAACCCATCACCACATGGGTCTAGTGCTGCCAATCAGGCCTCCACAGGCTGTGAAAGAAAGAGAGTTTTTGAAATTGAAAGAGAAACAGCCTGAGAGGTGAATCCAAGCATGCTGGATGATGAAAAATCCAGTTCAGTTTAGTGTTAAAAATGAAACTAAAGATACATTTTTAAAGCTATAGTAGTTTTCCTTTTCTGAGTAAATTTGCTACTTTATCGCCAAACAACAATTTGAAGTCTTTGAATCTAATGCTAAATGGTCCATTAGATGCTATCATGCCATTGCATATATAATAATTACTTGTTTTTTTTAAATTAATCTGTCCCTCGGTCAATTGGAGAGAGCATTTCTGGGGAGAAAAATTGTGATCACAGCAAAAGTCAAAGGGGTCAATGTTAGAGGCTTAGTAGACATTGCGAGTGGACAAATGTTGGTACATTCGCATTTAGTAAAGAAGGCAACATCTATGGGAAAAGAACCAGCTGGTACCGACCAGTTCTGGAGAACCAATAATGGAAATTTTGAGTAGTTCGGAGAACCAGCAAATACCACCTCTTACTGGCCCGCCCCCATCTATTCTCTGCTTCCCGAGTCCCAGCTGATTGACTGGGTCTTCTTTTGTTGCCCTGCAAAGGAGAATGGAGCTCAAAAACAGGTTAGCGGAGTGGGGAGGAAATAGGGATTTTGCACTATCCTTCCCCTGACACACCCATCAAGCCACACCACGGCCACCAAGCCATGTCCACAGAATGAGTGGTAAAAAATTTTTTAATCCCACCACTGAAAAGAACCTCTTAGAAGTGTATTTCAGCAGACTGAGATGGTCTTATTGTACAGGCATATAGGAGTATCTTCCTCCAGTATCACTTTCTGGATGTATCCTAACCAGAAGGATGACAACCAGAGGTGATATAAAACAGGTTCTTACCAGTACTGGAGAACTGATAGCAGCAATTTTCAGTAGTTCAGAGAACGGGCAAATATCACCTCTGACTGCCCCTTCCCCCATCTATTCTCTGCCTTCTGAGTCCCAGCTGATTACCTGGGTCTTCTTTTGTTGCCCTGCACAGGAGAATGGAGCTGGAAAGCAGGTTAGTGGGGTTGGGTGGGAATGGGGATTTTCCCTTCCCCAAGGAGTGGGGAGGAAATGGAGATTTTACAGTATCCTTCCCCTGCCACACCCACCAAGCCACGCCCACAGAACCAGTCGTAAAAATTTTTTGAATCCCACCACTGATGATGACCATTGTAGAAGAGTGTCTCCAGGGGTAAGCTGCAACATTTCACCAGAATCTTTTTCTCCAGCTGTCCCTCTCTGCATGAACCCCTGGAAAAGATCCAGAGGACAAATTATCACTCACAATAATTACCACAATTCCAGACTTTGAGATGTTTACAGCTGCCTTTCCAGAGGCTGCCTTTGATATAAACATCAGACTGAAGCAACATGGAATGGATCTTGCATCAGAAAAAGTTATAAACCTCTACTTGTGCTGAATGCACAAGATTTAGGACACAAGACAGGAGCTGTGCTGCTGAATGTACCTTTCTCTCTTATTCAAATGAACCTCAATTTGTTTCTGTTTGAATAAGGAAATTCAAATGCCATTTTCTGAGAATGCTTTGAAATCATTTAACTCTTCTTTGGAAACAGGCAGTTGATTCAGTTCCATGAATCATGGATCTCCTGCTTCTCCTTTTGATATTACTGGTGTCCCAGACAGTCTCTGGGAAGCTTAGAATTAAGTGCCTGCTTAATTCGGTGCACCTGGATAGAGAAAGACCGTGGAGCTACTACAGGCCAGGAGATTATCTCACTGGTATAGTCACCAGCACAGTAACACTATCACAGAAAATATTGTTTTTCAACCTGCTTCCTTATAATCAGCCTCACTTGAAAGCTATTCAGTGTGATGAAATTGTATTCCTTCCATCTGCAGTTCTAGCACTCTCATTTTTTAAAATTTTTTGTTAAACATAATATTTAAAAACATTCAACATGGTGGAGTCATTTTGACATAGCTTTTGGTCATCATTCTAGTAAAATATAATAGAATATAGATATGATATACATTTGTACATGTACAAACATTCATACATTTATTCACCCTTGCTTGCATCTTTCAACATTCTTTGTATTATTTTAGTCTTCTGATCACAGATGTCCTCTTAACAACTCTTTTCCATCTTAAACTTTTCCTTTCTGTCTTCACCAATAGTAACATCTATTCCAAATTATATAATATTAATCCTTAGTTTTCATCTCTAGTGTTAGCCTATCCATTTCAGCGCAGGTCAGAATTTTATTAATTACTTCCTATTCACTAGAGATTTCTTTCTCCTTCCACTTCTGGGCAAATACCATTCTTGCCGCAGTGATGGTGTTGTCGTCTTGTTCTTTTATTCTTCTTAATCCTGTATTTCAGGAAGTGATTAATTTTATTAATGGATAAGATTTTCGTGGCTTTTTTGTTTTGTCTTATTTAATAGAAGGAACACAAATTCAGAGATGAAGCAGAAAAAAATTACCTGAAAGAAATCCACATTATTTTCCTCTCCATGTCAAATCTAGAATTTATGACTTGAATAATGATGATTTTTTTTAAAGTGGTGATTGTTGTAGTTAACCCTGACCAGCTCATTTCCATATTTTTATAACTGCTTGTCTCATCCTTACAGGAATAGAGGATGACTTACTTTTGGAATAGCTTTTGTGGGTCACTTATGAAATATTCTCTTCCTTTTATAATGGTTGTACTTTCAAAAAAGAGTTATTTTGCAGACTGAATGACAAAAGTAAATTCCCATTTTTCCACCAGATGCTCCCCAAAGAAGGGTTTCAGTGTTCAGCAATTGTCCAAGTGCTCCTTCATTTTAGATGAACCTTGATTGGTCTCCTTGTTCCAGACACAGAGGAGGGAGAGAATTTCCTGAGGATTTTTCCTCCTTTGCTTGTCAGGAAAGGAATTTGTGCCGTTATATCCCAACAATTCTCAATGACTGGACATCTAGCACCCTTCAGGGATTCTAGCTTTTCTTACTGGAAACAAGTCAATGTCTTTGTTCACTTCATAGAACATATTATCATTTCAAGCACAATTCATATTTTTCAGCTCACATTTGACACTTTGTCAGGACCCATTACAGAGAAAACCTGGATCACCACAACTTTGGGAAACTATATAATAACTCATCTTGGATATCATAAATACATCCATAGTATTTGGAGCTTTGAATTTATGCAAAAAATAAGGCCAACCTATGATGCTTTCGAAACCTTTTCCTTTATAGATTTCCACTATGAAGACAAGAGTTTTCAGTGTTCTTTCTCAATGCATGTTTATGCTGTCAAAGGCCAGAAAAGATGCACCCAAAAAACTTCTGTGGAGACAGAAGATGAATTGAATGGGATGTTGGTTGAAAACAGTGATTCTGGTTACATTATCTTTATGACTCCAGTTCATGTCTTGAAGGCTGAATATTCATCCAGATCCTGGAGAACAGGGAAGGATGCCCAAGAGACTCTGGAGACGCCAAGGCTGAAGCCGTGGTAGGTATGGGGGCCCAAAAAGGATCCAACAAACTAAAATCCTCTGGAGAAGGAATCCATTAGAGAAAGAGGGAAAGCATATCCTTGTGCTACAAAAGGCCAACAGATTTGGCCAATCTCATTACTTGGGGAATAATTTACTAAGGAGCTGGTACCAGATATATTTTGATATTAAACACTTCTAATTTTAAAAGGGTGATTGCCCTTTTAACAATATCCCTGTATGTATAGTTTGTGATGAGCACTGTAGAATTTTACTTTTATAAATTTGAAGGAGACCCCTTAGCCTCAACTGAGTTCTATTTTCCCTGGGGTGAGTGGCTCATGAATCATGTTGAAATGAGGGAGACAATTTTCAGTTTATTCCTGCAAAAACTAGAACATCATGCTTGGGACAGGCGTCCATTTCAAATACTTTCAGTAAAAATTAGCTCAGAACTTTATAGAAAATGTTCCTTTGTTGTTTACAACATGTCTTCTTTCACAAAATCAGAGTTCACACTTGGTTGATAACATTTGTCCTTTTTAGTACAGGATTGCATTTGTTGGATTTAGTACAATATAGAAAAATGCTTTCTAATCTTTTTCTCAAGAATGCTTTTGCGGCATGTAATTTGTCAGTTTTGCAAGGAAGCTGGCAAAGAGGGGCACATAAAGAGCCTAGTGGGTAATTTAATCAGCTACAAATGTGGTGGCTTGTTTCTACATAACTTGATCATTTCCTGGCTGACTTGGTCTTGAAACATTATTTGAAATCTTTCCTTATCAATAGTATTCTTTTCTAATAGATGTTACTGCTTTTCCTAATCTCTTTTTTGTTGTTGTTCACTTTAGTTGATACCTGCTGTAGAATGTTCCCTATAACTGATCAAATGTCTCTATTGTATAGTCTCAATGCATATGTTTTCAATATATGACTGCCAATTTTTGCTGAACATTTCTTATTCACTTAGGAACTTAGTGGTAACCCCAGTTGTCCTAATTAACATGTTTGCACATTAAGAAAAAAAAGAAGAAGAAAAATTCATACATGAAAATACCAGGTAGAATAAAAAAAAGCCCAAGTTTTCTGCTTTTAGAATTCCTTTATGTTTCCATTCTAGTTCCATCCCTTTCTGGAGAAGAATGAGTTCCACTATTTTTCCCACTGGAAACTTTACCTGGACCATAATGGAGAAATAGCTGCATATTTGGACACTGAGTTCATGGTGATTTCACCAGAGGGGTATTTGATCAAAAGGAAACTGGAAAGTTTTGAAAGACAGAGACTTATTATTGATGAAATTGCTCTTTCATGGCTAAATCTGCTCAGCAAGGTAGGTCAAACATTGCTGTGTTTTCTCTTTTTTTCTAAAGATTATGACCCATTTCAAGTGGGTTAATTCTAAACACCAATGTGGATGACCCTTACTGGGAGCTGAATGTACAGAATATTTTGTTAGATGGACTATGGGGACTTTAGTACCATTCACAAAAGTGTCTTTCAGATACCATGATAAGGAATATTCTTCAAAATGGATTTACCGTATATACTCGCATATAACCCAATCTCGCATATAAGCCGACCCTTAAAAAACTGCCCCAAAATGAGGAATTTTGCAAAAACTCGCATATAAGCCGACCCCTGAATACCATGGTGTGTTGTTTGGGCTAATAACAAAAGAGTATCAATATGCAATGCACTGATAAAGGTTCATTATCAAAGCATTTGTGTAGGAAACAATATTAAGTTAATTACCCAGTATGCTCTCATCCACTCCAAAGGTTCTTGCTGCTTCAAGGTTGCTTGTTTCCTCTGCAGCCTTCACTACTTTTAGTTTAAAACAAGCAGCATAAGACATTCTTTTTCTTTTAACATCAGACATGGCTATATTTTAATGAATTTTACTGCGGAATGCTTTACTAAATACAGAGAAACTGGATACAAAGTTGTGTAATTATGCATGCATAATTATAAGAGCAAGTCAGACTCATTCAACTCTAATATTTTCATTTTGATCTAACTCCAAATAAAACACAACATTCTTCCTTCCTTTTACAGATCATTTCCAAAAGTATTTCAGACACTCTGAGTGATAAAAGTCAATTCCCCTTTTTCCACCCCATGGTCCCCAAAGAAGGAATCCAGAACAAAGCGATTGTCCAACTGCTCATCTATTTCAAATGGACTTTGGTTGAAGTCTTTGCTACAAACACAGAGAACGGAGAGCTTTTCATGAGGACTTTGATTCCTAATCAGGTCAGGAATGGAATTCATCTTGTTGTGTCACAGAAGTTCTCAATAGTTCCAAGTGAAATATCCTTCATTGATGCCCTCTCTATGTGGAGAAAAGTCAATATCTTTGTTGACTTTGTAGAAGTGGGTTGGCTTGAACAGGGAATGATCACTGTACAAGAGGAACTTCAACACCTGCAAGAACCCACTGAAGGGAAAGTTTGGATCACCACAGCCTTATGGGTATTTGCATATTCATTGCAAAATATTGAAGAATATTTACAGTACACCCACAGTGTATGGTTCTTTCTTATCCAGACAAAACAAAGGCAGAAATACAATTCTTTTCAAAGCATTTACTTTTTAAACCAAGATTTATAAGACAAGGTTTTTAACTGTTCTTTTTTCAAGCATGTCTTGTCAGCCTTCAAGATCTTCTACTATTGCATTGCATCTTTTGGCTGTCATAAGAAATGTGGGGGGGGGAGGGGATGAGTTTGGGAAATATGCTGGAGGTGTTACATTTTTCTGTTGTATAAATGAGAGGGGGGGAAGCATACATCAGAGTTAGGTTTCTATTTCTCACTTAGCTTTCTTTTCTCTGCGCAACTGCAACTTGTTATCAAAGTATGCCAAGGTCAACAGACAGAGGCCTCATCATCACCTGAACATGCCCACATGATCATATTCACAATTTCTAATTGGAAGTTTCATCTGAACTATTGGGGGTGGGAACATTTCCATCACTTTGTATATGTGATTTGCACGCCTAATTTCTCAGATTCAGAATTCTTTGTTGCTACCACTTCATTTTCAGTAAAAGATAACTTTTATCTAACCAAAAGCCCCTGTCACACAGCACCAATGGATGGAAAGAGGATGTAAAATGGAGAGAAACACTTGCCGTCCGTTGGTTAACGCGATGCATCTGTTCTGCACTCACTGCGTCCGTTTTTCATACTCTCTATCCGTCCAGCATCCATGTACTGACATCTCATCCGCTCAAAAAGTTTTGAGCTGCACAAAACTTTTAGAGTGGAAAATGTATCCAACGCGTCCGTTATACATCTGCTATGCATACGGGGAACATCCGTTAGACGTCTGACATCATCCGTTAGGCATCCGCTATATCCGCTAGGCATCTGCTGCGCATCCGTGCAACTCGCATCTGCTCCAGCAGAAAACAGACACAGGGAGGAAGCGAAATGGATGTGGACGGACACGCAGCATTAGTAGCACGGACGTAGAAAGGATGAAAGCAGATACAGCTTGCATAGAAAGCATTAAAACAGAAAAAACATTCATATAGGGGACGTATCTCGGATATTTAGGATGTCTGCAGGATGTCTAGAGGATGCAAAAGGACACTTAGCAGAAAACCAATATTTCCTATAAAAAGGGGGAGGAAATCACCTGGATCTCACTTTCAGTCCAGCAGCCCTGTGGTGCAGAACTCTTCAGCCTTGCTCTTGCTCTTGCTCTTCCACAGCATCCAGTCATCTTCACCATGGCTCATCACACACTCCTTTTGGAAGCGACCATCATTCTACAACAGTGCGAAGCCATCTACAGGCTCTTTCACCTGTGCTACACGAAGAAAAGGAGGCGGCCAAGAAGTGTCTGGGTCCAAAGATGGATCGCAAGAAGAGCAGAGTATGGACTGTATAACAAGATGATGGTGGAGCTGAGGAACAAAGACCCTCGTGCATTCCAGAACTTAATGAGGATGCCGCCAGCCATGTTTGACGAAGTTGTAGAGCGACTGAGACCCAGGTTGACCAAGGCAAACACCAATTTCCAGCCCAGCCTGGACCCTGGGCTGAAGGTGGCACTGACTCTGCACCACCTGGCCTCAGGGACCACGTACAGGAGCATGCAGTACGCCTGGAGGTACACAACACCATCAGGATTGTGGTCAGAGAAGTGGTGCAGGCCATCATCGAAGAATACCTGGAGGAGCTCCTCCAGTGCCCCTCCATTGAAGAAGGCTGGAAGAAAGTTGCAGAGCAGTGGTATCAGAAGAGGAACTTCCCCCACACCGTTGGAGCCATAGATGGTAAGCACGTGGAATGCAAGCTCCAGCCAAATCAGGGTCCACTTATCATAACTCCAAGGGCTCCTTCAGCATCATCCTCTTCTCCATGGTCGATGCTAACTAAAAGTTCAGGTACATCAATGCTTCAGGCAACAGCTCATCTTCAGATGCCCAAGTATACAATGCCAGTCACCTCAAGGAGGGGCTGGAACACAACCTCATCATGGGCTTCCCAGATCCAGACCCCCTGCCGAACGACACACAAGATGTGCCCTACTTCATCGTGGGGGATGACGCCTTCTCCCTCAGAACCTACCTCATGAAGCCCAACGCTTCCAGATGCCTCACCCGTGAAGAGAGGATCTTCAACTACAGGCTGTCCAGGGCAAGGCGGGTGGTGGAGAACGCCTTTGGCATCCTGGCCAACAGGTTCCAGGTACTTCTCACCACCATGCAGCATCACCCAGAGACCATGAGGAGTATCGTGGAAGTTTGCTGCATCCTGCACAATCTCATGCGCACCTGCTACCCAGTGTTGCAGAACAGGCTCGTGGACCTCCAACAAGGCAATGGGGACATGGAGCCTGGTGAATGGAGGCAAGGGCGAAACCTGATAGATACTGTGGATGTGCAAGGCCCCAACAGAGCTTCACATAAAGGGAAGAAGCAGTGCAACCTCCTGAAACACTGGTGCAACTCCCCAGCTGGAGTAGTGGAGTGGCAAGACAGGATGGTAGGTGCTTAATGGATGCTTCCTTCAGCCTGTCTCATCACACTGATGAAATTGTGCCATATATGTTGAGTGGCCCTACAATGAACAGGGCATTTAATAAAGAGTTGTGTTCATGTTGAAATGTGTGGATGAATGATTACATTGTTATTGATAATAAAGGGCCATAGGTGTGGCACCTGGGAAGGTGGACCAAACAGTCCCACAAAGCTTGCATTGGAGGTTTATCTATCCCACACCTATTACCCTTCCCACATGTATCCCTGCCCATCCCACTGCTATCCTTACCCATCCCACAGCTATTACCCATCCCACAGGTATCCCTGCCCAACCCACAGGTATCCCTGCCCATCCCACAGCTATAACTCATCCCACAGGTATCCCTGCCAATCCCACTGGTATCTTAACCCACCCCACAAGCATGAAAAGGCTTAAACCATTTCTAAAAGTTTCCACCAAGACTTTATTGACTAAAAGAACTGAAGCAAGTTTGTGAAGCAAAGATAATCTTTATTAATAACAAACTGTAAAAGCAAAATGACCCAAGTAAAGTGTCCCAAGCAAAGATAAAGTGAACAGGTAGCCACCCAGTCTCTGGCACTCTTCTCAGTCACTCTGAGGCGTGCCCACAGTCTCAGGGGTGAAGATTCCAGGTGCTGTGGAGGTGGCTGCTGCTGGAGTGCTGGTCTGAGGCACCATTAGGGTGCCTTTCCCTGAGAGGACAATAGGGGATGGTGTGTGGAGGAAGCTCTCAGAGAGCTGGCTCAGTCCTGTGATGTTGAGATCCCCTTCCTTGAGGACAGTGAGTGTAGTGGGGCTGTCTGGTCTGCAGGTGAGCGAGGTGAGGCGTGGGTGGCATCTGTGGCATCAGTGGCATCTGTGGCATGGGTGGCATCTGTGGCGTCAGTGGCATCAGTGGCATCGGTGGCACCGGTGGCATATGATGAACCTGTGCCTGGACAGGGAAGGGCTGCCTTTGCTGCTGGAACTCCTGGTAGCTGTAGCCTTGGTAGGTGAAGGCCTGTGGAAAGCCTTGGAAGGGCTGTTACATCACCTGGGGAGGAGGAGCAGACCTGGACTGGGTTGGATCAGGTTCAGCTGGGCCTTGAGGGTTGTGCAGAAGACCGGTGATCCTGTCCTTTATCACCTGGTACTGTGATTCAGACATGTAAATGAGGGTCTGGTTGACATAGGTAAGGAAGGGCTTGCAGTTTGAGGATGGTATGTCGGTGTGTACAAGCTGTGAGAGGAGATCTACACTGCTTTTGATGGTGTCCCTGATCTCCAGCAGGACAATGTGTTTCTGCCCCTCCACTCTGCCTCTCTGCCTGCTTTCTGAGGAGGTGGAGCTGGGGGTGGATGTGGGTTGGTCTCTGGTGTCAGTGTCCTCTCCTTGCTCCCACTGCATCAGGGGGTCCTCCACGCACTCCGCCATGGGGAGTGCAGCTCTCGGGTGGAGTTCTCTGTTGTGGGACGCTCCACAGATACCTGTCTGGACACGGGAGCTGATTCTTGTCCAGAAGAGGACTGGCTGTCTGTGGGCTGCCTGAGAGAGAGGATTGTTAGAGGGGTTGCTCCTCGGTGGATCTAACCCTCCAAGAAGCTGCACTTGGCCATCACGTTGGTCTCCCGGTCGGTGAGCTTGACCGTGGCCTGGCCAGACCTCTTGAGGTGCAGCTTCCCGTACCAGGTGTGCATGTGCTTTCACCACGCGAGGAGGACTTCTGAAGTGTTGCCCAGGCTCTCCGCCTTCTCTCTCCAAGTGGCCTGCTTCCGCTTGGTGTCTCGATAGAGCCTGAGTCCCTTCCGCCAGAGGTACTCGTTCTCCCTCAGCCATTCGAGCAACTCATCCTCAAGTTATTCTTCGATGGAGTACTGCCTCCTCTCCCTATTGCGCGATTGCCTCTTCCTCCCTCCGGAAGGGCCATCTGGGCCCTCATCAGAGGGGCTTTGAGTTCTAGGGCCTGGTCCACCACAGCACCACCACCACCAGCAGCATCAAAAGCAGCACCAACAGCACCAGCAGGACCAGCAGCACCAGCAGCACCAGCAGCACCAGCAGCACCAGCAGCACCAGCAGGACCAGCAGCACCAGGAGCACCAGCAGTACCAGCAGGAACAGCAGCACCAGCAGTACCAGCAGGAACAGCAGCACCAGCAGAACCAGCAGGGCCAGGAGCAGCAGCAGCAGAGTAAGCACCAGCAAAAGCACCAGCACCAGGAGCAGCACCAGCAGAGTCAGCACCAGCAGAAGCACCAGCACCAGGAGCAGCGCCAGCAGAAGCCCCCAGCACCAGCAGAGTCAGCCCGAGCAGCAGAAGCCCCAGCAGAAGCAGAGTCAGGGCCAGGGGGTGGGAAGGAGGCCCTGTCCTTCTTGCCAGGGCTGGCAGCAGATGGCACAGTCTTCCTCTTCTTCCCCATGGTTGTTGGCTGGAGATGTGTCTGGTGCAGGTCTTTCCTCTGAATGGTGACCTGCTTGCGAGTTGCATCCTTTTATATTCGCAGGGCTGATGCAATGCATCCTCCCCGCATGCGCAGTGAATGCTTTGTATCTGCTAGGCATCCACTAGGCATCCTCTAGGCTTCTGCAATGCATCCGCTGCATCTGCTGGGCATCCGCTCTGCATCCGTTCCTTCCGTTGCGCGTCCGCTTTGCTGTGGCCCCCGGAAGCCCTGCAGATGTGCCATCTGCTTCCATCCGCTTCCATCCACTAGGCTTCCATGGAGCATCCTGGTTACATCCTCCCCCCGTCCATTCCTTTCCATTGTTGTCCGCACTCCTTATGCAAATTTGGGACATTTTTGAGAGCGGATAACAACTGATGGAAAATTTTCTCATCTGCTGTTTTCTTTTTACATACGTTTTGCATCCATCAGCCTATGTGACAGGCCCTTAAAGTGGATGATCAACAGAAACCTAGCAGATGGAAGCGGATGGAAGTGGATGGCACATCCGCAGGGCTTCCAGGGGAGCACAGCAAAGCGGACGCGCAGCGGAAGGAGCAGATGAAGAGCAGATGCCGAGCGGATGTAGCGGATGCATCACAGAAGACTAGTGGATGCCAAGCGGATGCCTAGCGGATGCAAAGTGTTCACTGCGCATTCAGGGAGGATGCATTGTGTCAGCCCCATGGATATAAAAGGTTGCAGCTCAAAAGCAGGTCACCATTCAGAAGAAAGACCTGCTGCCAGACACATCTCCAGCCAACAACCATGGGGAAGAAGAGAAAGCCTGTACCTACTCCTGCCAGCCCTGGCAAGGACAGGACCACCATCCCACCCCCTGGCGCTGACTCTGCTTCTGTTGGGGCTTCTGCTGCTTGGGCTGACTCTTCTGGTGCTGATGCTCCTGCTGGTGCTGCTCCTGGTGCTGGTGCTTCTGCTGGTGCTTACTCTGCTAGTGCTGCTCCTGGTGCTGGTGCTTCTGCTGGTGCTTACTCTACTGCTGCTGCTCCTGGTGCTGGTGCTTCTGCTGGTGCTTACTCTGCTGGTGCTACTCCTGGTGCTGGTGCTTCTGCTGGTGTTACTCTGCTGCTGCTGCTCCTGGTCCTGCTGGTTCTGCTGGTGCTGCTGGTGCTGCTGGTTTTGCTGGTGCTGCTGGTGCTGCTGGTGCTCCTGGTGCCGCTGGTCCTGCTGGTCCTGCTGGTCCTGCTTTTGCTGCTGCTGTTGTTGCTGCTGCTGGTGGTGGTGGTGTGGTGTACAGCCACTAGAACCTCCAAGCCCTTCTGATGAAGGTCTCTCCAGGCCCAGCTGAACCTGCTCCGACTCACTCCAGGTCTGCTCCTCCACCCCAGGTGATGTCACAGCACTCCCAAGGCTCTCCACAGGCCCTAACCTACCAAGGCTATGGCTACCAGGAGTTCCAGCAGCAGAGGCAGCCCTTCCTAGTCCAGGCACAGGTACATCGTACACCACCGATGCCACCAATGCCACCGATGCCACCAATACCACAGATGCCACCCACGCCACAGATGCCACCCATGCCACAGATGCCTCCAATGACACAAATGCCACCCATGCCTCACCCCACTCACCTGCAGATGAGACAGCCCCACTATACTCCTCCTTCCTCCACCCCACAGCCAAGCCCGGCATCAAAACATCTGTCATCGGTCTTGGGACTGACACCACATGTCATGGAGGAAGGGGCTCTCAACATCACAGGACTGAGCCAGCTCTCTGAGAGCTTCCTCCACACACCATCCACTGTTATCCTCTCAGGGCCAGGCACCCCAATGGTGCCTCAGACCAGCACTCCAGTAGCAGCCACCTCCACAGCACATGGACCCTTCACCCCTGAGACTATCGGCACACCTCAGAGTGACTGAGAAGAGTGCCAGAGACTGGGTTGCTACCTGTTGATTTTATCTTTGCTTGGGACACTTTACTTGGGTCATTTTGCTTTTACAGTTTGTTATTAATAAAGGTTATCTTTGCTTCACACACCTGATTCAGTTCTTTTAGTCAATAAAGTCTTGGTGGAAACTTTCAGAAATGGTTTAAGCCTTTGCATGCTTGTGGGATGGGTAAGGATAGCAGTGGAATGGGTAGGCATACCTGTGGGATGGGTTATAGCTGTGGGATGGGTAAGGATACAAGTGGTATAGCCAGGGATACCTGTGGGATGGGTAATAGCTGTGGGATGGGGAAGGATAGCAGTGGGATGGGCAAGGATACCTGTGGGATGGGTTTTAGCTGAGGGATGGATAAGGATATCAGTGAGATATATAAACCTCCAGTGCAAGCTAGTGGGACTGTATGGTCCACCCTCCCAGGTGCCACACCTATGGCCCTTTATTATCAACAACAATTTAATCATTGATCCACACATTTCAACATCAAGACAACTCTTTATTAAATGCACTGTTCATTGTAGGCCCACTCAACATAAATGGCCCAATCTCATCAGTGTGATGAGACAGGCTTAAGGAAGCATCCATTAAGCATCTATCATCCTGTCTTGCCAATCCACTGCTCCAGCTGGGGAGTTGCACCAGTGTTTCAGGAGGTTGCGCTGCTTCTTCCCTTCACATGAAGCTCTGTTGTGGCCTTGCACATCCAGAGTATCTATCAGGTTGCGCCCTTGCCTCCATTCACCAGGCTCCATGTCCCAATTGCCTTGTTGGAGGTCCACGAGCCTGTTCTGCAACACTGGGTAGTGGGTGTGCATGAGATTGTGCAGGATGCAGCAAGCATCCACGATGTTCCTCACCATCACTAGGTGATGCTGCATGGTGGTGAGAAGTACCTGGAACCTGTTGGCCAGGATGCCAAAGGCGTTTTCCACCACCCGCCTTGCCCTGGACAGCCTGTAGTTGAAGATCCTCTCTTCACGGGTGAGGCATCTGGAAGTGTAGGGCTTCATGAGGTAGGTTCTGAGGGAGAAAGCGTCATCCCCCATGATGAAATAGGGCACATCTTGTGTGTCGTCGGGCAGGGGGTCTGGATCTGTGAAGCCCATGATGTGGTTGTGTTCCAGCCCCTCCTTGAGGTGACTGGCACTGTATACCTGGGCATCTGAAGATGACCCGTTGCCTGAAGCATCGATGTACCTGAACTTGTAGTCAGCATTGACCATGGCGAAGAGGATGATGCTGCAGAATCCCTTGTAGTTGTGATAAGTGGACCCTGATTTGGCTGGAGCTTTGCAGGCCACGTGCTTCCCATCTATGGCTCCAACAGTGTGGGTGAAGTTCCACTTCTGATACCACTGCTCTGCAACTTTCTTCCAGCCTTGTTCAGTGGAGGGGCACTGGAGGATCTTCTCCACGTATTCTTCGATGATGGCCTGCACTACTTCTCTGACCACAAAGCTGTTGGTGTTGTGTGGCACCCTCCAGACATACTGCATGCTCCTGTACGTGGTCCTGGAGGCCAGGTGGCACAAAGTCAGCGCCACCTTTATCTCAGGGTCCAGGCTGGGCCAGAAGTTGGTGTTTGCCTTGGTCAACCTGGGTCTCAGCTGCTCCACAACTTCATCAAACATGGCTGGCGGCATCCTCATGAAGTTCTGGAATGCACGAGAGTCTTCGTTCCTCAGTTTCACCATCAGCTTGTTATACAGTCTGTACTCGGCTCTTCTCGTGATCCATCTTCGGACCCAGACACTTCTTAGATGCCTCCTTTTCTTCGTGTAGAACAGGTGAAAGAGACTGTAGAGGGCTTCGCACTGTTGTAGAACAATGGCGGCTACCAAAAAGAGTGTGTGACGATCCATGGTGGAGATGACTGGATGCTGTGGAAGAGCAAGAGCAAGATGAAGGCTGAAGAGTTCTTCACAGCAGGGTTGCTGGTGTCAGGAGGAGCTCCATTCAAAATCCAGGAAAGAAATACGTAGACTCTTTAATTTAGAGAAAAGATATCTTTTACTGAAAGAGAAGTGGTAGCAACCAAAGAATTCTGAATCTGAGAAATTAGGCGTACAATTCACATACAGAAAGTGATGGAAGTGTTCCCACCCCCAGTAGTTCAGATGAAACTTCCAATTCGAAGTTGTGAATATGATCATGTGGACATCTTCAGGTGATGATGAGGCCTCTGTCCATTGACCTTGGCATATTTTGATAACAGGTTGCAGTTGTGCAGAGAAAAGAAAGCTAAGCAAGAAATAGAAACCTAACTCTATTGTATGCTTCCCCCCCTCATTTACACAACAGAAAAATGTAACACCTCCAACTCACTTCCCAGACTCATCCCCTCCTCTCCCCCCGTTTCTTATGACAGCTGAAAGATGCAAAGCGATAGTAGAAGATCTTGAAGGCTGACATTCGGCCCTCCTAGAAAAAGGAAAATCATCAGTCCTAAAAGAGAGAGAGGAGAAAATATAAAGACAATTATTAATCATGAAACAATTACAAAAGATTACAATCCTAGGGATTATCAGGATACTTGGAACAACATGCTTTGATCAGCTTAGGGGCTTTACGGTCGCTTTCATTAACCCATTCGGCTTGTGAAGAAGGGAAATGTTTCCTGGCTACAAGATACTGGAGTCGACCCCTCCATTTGCGAGAGTCCAGAATTTCTTTAACTTCAAAATGTTGTTCACCTTCAATCAGTATTGGTATGGGAGGGTCAACCTGGATGGGTCTTAAGTCAGAAGTACGTTCAGGTTTTAGCAAACTAACATGGAAAACCGGATGAATTTTTCAAAGAGTTTTCGGTAGGTTCAGCTGGACTGTTACAGCATTCATAATCCGTTCAATCATGAAAGGACCACTTAGGACCAAGCTTCTTTGACTTTTGAGTGGTCTGCAGGTATCTGGTGGACAGGAAAACTTTGTCGCCCACTTTATATACTTTCTGTGGAGATCTTTTCTTGTCTGCAAACTTCTTATGAGCTTGATGGGTCTCATCTAATGCTTTGTGCGTCACTGGCCAGTTAAGTTGGAGTTGAGTTATCCATTCATCCAATGAATGGATGTTAGGCTTTTCACGAGGAAGTTCAAGAATGGGTACGAAATCTTGTCCCAAAGCTACTTTGAATGGAGTAAATCCAGTACTACTCTGTACAGAGTTGTCATATGCCACTTCGGCAAATGGTAGTAAGTCACACCAGTTATCTTGTTGATAATTTATGTAACTTCTAAAATACTTTTCTAACACTGTGTTAGTCCTCCACAGGCCCCATTGGTTTGAGGTTGATGGGCAGAGCTTAAGCCTTGGGCAGAGCCTATCAACTTCAGGAACTCTTTCCAAAAATTTGAGGTAAACTGGACCCCTCTGTCAGAGATTATGCGTACCAGAAAACAACTTCAGAGCTTCTTGGGGTTTGCAAATTTTTACCGGCCATTTATCCCAACTTTTGCTAAGATAGCAATGCCCATCAGAAATCTCTTAAAAATGAAAGGGGAGGTAAAGCTAAGACCGAGTAAGCCATTGGAGTGGTCTATGGAGTGCCAAGCAGCTTTTGAAAAGCTAAAACAACTGTTTGCTGCAGAGCCAGTGCTAAAGCACTGGGACAAGAAGGCTCCCTTCGTGATCCAAGCTGATGTGAGTGATGTGGTGGTTGGAGAGGTGTTACTTCAAATCAACGAGAAAGGGACCTTACATCCTTGTGCGTATACCTCCTGTAAACTATCTGAAACCGAGAGAAAGTGGGCCGTCTGGGGAAAAGAAGCTTTTGCAGTCTGCTGGGCCTTACTGACCTTGAGACGTTTCCTGGAAGGAGCAAAACATCCATTTGAGGTATGGACTGACCAGAAAAATTTGGAAGCCTTAAAAACGCCTCGGAAGCTGTCTCCTAAACAAGCCCGTTGTGCCCAGTATTTCAAGCAATTCAATTTCTCACTGAAGTACATTCCAGGGGGGAAGAACTTCATGGCGGATGATCTCTCTAGACTACCCCAATATAATAGTATTCGCCAGGAAGTGATAAGTCGAATTGTATAGACCAAACATCTAGCCTCCGCAATGATCACCAGAGCCCAAAAGAAGAAACAAGAAGTGGATTTATCGAATGACCTAACCGAACAACTAAAAGAAGCCTTAAAACTTGATGATTGATTCCTGGCTCATTCAAGTGACTATACAGTTAGAGATGGTTTGGCTTGGGTGGGGACCAAGTTGTATGTGCCATAGGTGATGAGGGGCCAAATACTACAACAAGCTCATGATTCTAAAGCAGCTGGCCACTTTGGATTTGTGAAGATCTTACATCTGGTTAAGTGGCAATTCTGGTGGCCTACTTTAAAGAAGGACATTGAAGCTTATGTAGCTAGCTGTCCAACTTATGCTTCGGCAAAGAAACCTCCTGGTTAGCCAGTAGGGTTGTTACAAAATGTAGCTAGACCAACAGCCCCCTGGAAGGAAATCTCTATGGACTTTATAGTAGAATTACCCGAAAGCGGTGGAAACACAGTCATCTGGGTAGTAACCGATTTGTTTTCCAAACAAGTACATTGCATACCTTTTTCCACGATTCCATCTGCTAAGACACTGGCTAAACTGTTTATTTCACATATCTATAGGTTACATGGCATTCTGGAACGCATAATCTCTGACAGAGGGGTCCAATTTACCTCAAAATTTTGGAAAGAGTTCCTGAAGTTGATAGGCTCCGCCCAGGGCTTAAGCTCCACCCATCACCCACAAACCAATGGGGCCTGTGAGAGAACTAACGCAGTGTTAGAACAGGATCTTAGATGTTATATAAATTATCAACAAGATAGCTGGTCTGACCTACTACCATTTGCTGAAGTGGCAAATAACAACTCCGTACATAGTAGTGTTGGATTTATTCCATTTAAAGTAGCTTCAGGACAAGATTTTGTACCCATACCTGAACTTCCTCGTGAAAGGCCTAACATCCATTCGTTGGATGAATGGATAACTCAACTCCAACTTAACTGGCCAGTAACATGTAAAGCATTAGATGAGGCCCATCAAGCTCATAAGAAGTTTGCAGACAAGAAAAGATCTCCACAGAAATTATATAAAGTAGGCGACAAAGTTTTCCTGTCCACCCGATACCTGCAAACCACTCAAAAATTGAAGAAGCTTGGTCCTAAATATTTTGGTCCTTTCACGATTGAACAGATTATAAATCCTGTAACAGTCCAGCTGAACTTTCCGAAGACTCTTCGACGAATTCCCCCGGTTTTCCATGTTAGTTTGTTAAAACCTGAACATACTTCTGATTTAAGACCCATCCAGACTGCCCCTCCCACACCAATATTGATTGAAGTTGAACAACATTTTGAAATTCTGGACTCTCACAAATGGAGGGGTCGGCTCCAGTATCTTGTAGCCTGGAAACATTTCCCTTCTTCACAAGCCGAAAGGGTTAACGAAAACAATGTTAAAACCCCTAAGTTGGTCAAAGCATTTCATTCCAAGTATCCTGATAATCCCTAGGAGTGTATTCATTTGTAATTGTCTAAATGATTAATTATTGTCTTTATATTTTTCTCCTCTCTCTTTTCTAGGACTGACGGTTTTCTTTTTCTAGGAGGGACGAATGTCAGCCTTCAAGATCTTCTACTGTTGCTTTGAATCTTTTGACTGTCATAAGAAATGGGGGGAGAGGAGGGGATGAGTATGGGAAGTGAGCTGGAGGTGTTACATTTTTCTTTTGTGTAAATGAGGGGGGGGAAGCATACATCATAGTTAGGTTTCTATTTCTCGCTTAGCTTTCTTTTCTCTGCGCAACTGCAACCCATTATCAAAGTATGCCAAGGTCAACAGACAGAGGCCTCATCATCACCTGAAGATGTCCACATGATCATATTCACAATTTCTAATTGGAAGTTTCATCTGCACTATTGGGGGTGGGAACACTTCCATCACTTTGTATATGTGATTTGCGCACCTAATTTCTCAGATTCAGAATTCTTTGGTTGCTACCACTTCATTTTCAGTAAAAGATAACTTTTCTCTAACCTAAAGTGTCTCAGTCTTTCTTTCTTGGATTTTGAATGGAGCACCTCACAACATCTCTGTTCTGTGAAAGGTCAGAGACGATGCACCGAGAAAGCACCCTTGGACACTGTACAGGAAAGGAAAAGAATCCTGATTGTAAATGAACAGCATAGCTACAGTATTGTTCAGACTGTGGGAAATGCCTTGAATAATGCATACTGGTATTACTCCAGACCCAAGAGGAGAAGGAACAAAGGCATAGAGAGTTTGGTGGCTCCAATACTGCAGCGAGGGCAGGTATGGGATTCTGACAAGGATCCATTAAATTAAGTTCCTTCCGAACAGGGTGTCAGAGTTCCAAGTAACAACTTCCAGAGGAGAAGACTCTGAGCTCTTACCTTCTCAAAGACCCATTTTATTAGAGATGCCACATTGGCACATCTAGAGAAAACCCAAATCTGAAAATTCTGGGTTTTCCCTAGCCCAAACAAAACCCAGAATCCAACCCCTAGACCCAATAGTTCATCCCATGGTCCAACCACTACTTGGTTCCAACTGGAGACTATTCCCAGTCACTCCCCTCCAGGTGCAGAGTGACATGTCCTTGACTCTCTGAGAAAGGAATGTTATTGTGGATAATTTTCCACCCCTCCTTAAAATCCCCCTCCCAAATTCCCAGGCACTAAATGTAGCAGCCCAGAAGCCTCAAAGAAAAATGGTTTCTAAGCTGACACAGAGATCCAAAGGAAGAGGGAGTGAAATCTTCTCAACCTCACTCTGCTTTTGAACCTCCTTCTGCTCCTTCTTTTGACCTGGTGCTTCCTTGTCCAATTCTTTCTCCTCAATGGTTATAAGTTGAGACTGGGGACTTCTAGGGTTCAGAAGGAGAGCATTAAACATTTCTTTTGGGTTTTGTTTTTCTTTTTCCTTTTTGTAATTTCTGGATTTTTTTCATTCTAGTTGCATCATTTCCTGGACAAGAAAGTGTTTTGCAATATTTCATGGGCAAAACTTTATCTGGATCCAAATGGAGATCTAGCAGCTGACCTGGATATCATAAGTTTGGTGATTGTCCCCAATGAGCCCTTCACTGAAGAAAAATGGGGGACTTTTGAATGGCAGAAACTTACTATCAACACAAATTCTCTAACAGAGCTGAAATTACTTGGGAAGGTTTGGAAACTATTATCTTCTTTTCTCTAGTTTTGCAGACTTAAAATCGGACCCATTTAAAGTAGACTGAGCATAATCACCAATGTGGATACCAACACTCAGAATTGAACATGGGGAGGAGAGCCACATTCACACCAGTTTGAATAACAATAAGCATTCTGCTCCTAGGAAGAAGGTCCAAGGGATTCAATTCACATGAAATAATTATACTTAAGCATGTTCTGAGACAGAACCCTCACTCAGAAAATTGAAGCCCTGAAACATGACTTTGACCCAAAGAAAAGCCACACCTGTAATCTAAAATAATGTTGGACAATTTGCAGGAAAATGCTAGTTTGATTGGGCCTTTGGCATGTAAGAGGAACTACAATTGAAGCTCTCTTGAATGAAAGTATCCCTCTAAAGGACACCATTGACCTACTTTGATTAGATTTGTATTGAGTTTATGTGTACTATTACTACCTTAAGTCACCTCTGAAAAGAAAAATCTACATTCAACTCGTTATAAATATAGGACTGTCTTTACATACCGGTTGATACCACCTAACTAGTTCTTGATCTGAAAGGACTTTGAGCTATCAAGAAGTGCCTTTGAAACTGATCTTTCCAAGAGAAGGCTCTTTCTTATTTCCCAATTCCTGCAGCACAAAGGAATGCAATCTGCTTTAGTCTTCAATACTTTACCAAGATAGCAGCTGTATAAATGGAAATAATGTAAAATAAAAAAATAAAATCATCTCTAAGACTGGTAATGCTAACTTAAAAGGACATTATGACTCTCAGTGGCAGAGTGATTAGAGTGCAGTACTGCAGGCTCCATCTGCTGACTGTCGGCTGCCTGCAATTTGGCAGTTCAACTCCCACCAGGATCAAGGTTGACTCCATCTTCCATCCTTCTGAGGTTGGTAAAATGAGGAGCCAGATCACTGGGGAAAATATGCTGACTCTGTAAATAGCTTAAGGCCCAGTCCCACTGGCCGATGGACGCAAAACGTATGCATAAAGGACACAGCAGATGAGCAAAATTTCTGGGGTGGCTCCATCCATTGTCATCTACTCCAAAAAGGGGTGAAAATTTGCATAAACAGAATGGAAAAGAATGGACGTGGGTAGTATGTAGCGGGGATGTTAAATTGATGTTCATAGGAAGCTTAGCGGATGAAAGCGGATGAAAGCGAACGACACCTCCGAAGGGGTTCAGGGGGAGAATTTTGAAGTGGACGCATAGCAAAAGGGATGGATGCATAGCGGATGAAGCGGATGCATCACGGACGCTTATAGGAAACAAAGGGGATACCATGCGGGTGTATATCGGATGCAAAGCATTCACTGCGCATGCGAGGAGTAAGAATTATATCAGCTCCGACATATAAAAGGATACAGCACGCAAGCAGTCAGCATACAGGGGAAAGATGTGCTGCCACATACATCTTACGATGAACACCATGGTTCGTCAGTCAGGCAAGAAGAGGAAGCCCGTGCCTACTTGTTCAAGCCCTGGCAAAGTGAAGAAGGCGAGAACCAGCATCCCACCCCCTGGCACTGACTCTGAATCTGCTGCTGCTGCTGTGGGGACCAGACCCAAGGCCCTCAAAGCCCTGCTGCTGAAGGACCTGCTGCTCAAGCCCCTGAAAGCCCTGCTGATCAGCCCCTGAAGGCCCTGCTGAAGCCCCTGCCAGAGGGAGGAAGAGGCAAGGGAAGGAGAAGGGAGAGAGGAAACAGTACACCATTTCCGAGGAGCATGAGGATGAGGTGCTGGAATGGCTGAGGGAGAACGAGTACCTCTGGAGAAAGGGCCACATACTTTATCGGGACACCAAGAAGAAGCAGGCAGAGACCCTGGGGTACACTGCAGAAGTACTCCTTGTATGGTGGAAGCACATGCACACCTGGTATGGCAAGCTACACCTCAAGAAATCCGGGCAGGCTGCTGTCAAGCTCACTGACCGGGAGATGTATGTCATGGCTAAGTGCAGTTTCCTGAAGGGTGTCATCCGCCACCGAGCAGCAGCCCTTCTGAGACCCCTCTCCCTCAGACAGCCCATAGACAGCCAGTCCTCCTCCCAACCCTTCCTCCACCCCATAGCCAAGCCCGTCAATGGACAATCTGTCATCAGTGTTGGGCCTGACATCTCAAATCCTTGATGAAGGGCATCTCAACCTCACGGGACTGAGTCAGCTCTCGGATAGCTTCCTGAACACACCACCACCAGTTGTACCCTCCGGGCGAAATACCACAATGGTGACTCCAACCAGCACTCAAGCCACAGCCACCTCCACAGTCCCTGCCCACTTAACAGCTGAGATCATGGACATGACTCAGAGTGAGTTTAGTGAGTTAAGTTTATATTTGCTTGAGACACTTTACTTGGTTCATTTTGCTTATTTAATACAGTCATAAAGTTTATCTAAGAAAGTTTATCTTTGCTTAAGACACTTAATACAGTTTACTTGGTTCATTTTGCTTATTTAATAAAGTCAAAAAGTTTACCTAAGAAAGCTAATAAAGGTTATCTTTGCTTAACACACTTAGTTTACTTGGTTCATTTTTTTTACTTAATAAAGTGTTGGTGAAAACTTTGAAAAAATGGTTAAGCCTTTGCATGCTTGTGGGATAGATAAGGATAGTTGTGGGATAGATAAACCTCCAGTGCAACCATCGTTGGACTGTATGGTCCACCATCCCAGTGATCCAGATGATTTCCCCCCCCCTTTTATGGAAAATATCGGTTTTCCGCTAGGTGTGCTTCTACATACTCTAGACATAGTACAGACCTATCCTAAATATATGAGATTCATCCCAGATACAAACATTTTGTCCATTTTTAATACTTTATATACGAGATGCATACGCTTAAGCCCCTGTCACACTGCACCAACGGATGGAAAGAGGATGTAAAATGGACAAAAAAGCTTGCCATCCATTGATTAATGCGATGTATCCGTTCTGTACTCACTACCTCCATTTTGCTTCCTCTCTATCTGTCCAGCATCAGTTTATTGACATTTCATCCGCTCAAAAATTTTGAGCGGAAAATGTATCCAATTCGTCCATTCTGCATCTGCTAGGCATCTGCTAGGCATCCGCTAGGCATCCGTTCTGCATCCGTTCTGTATCCGCTATATCCGCTAGGCATCCGTTCCGCATCCACGCAACTCGCATCTGCTCAGACGCAGGGAGGAAGTGGAACGGATGCAGAATGAATGCAGAACAGATGCCTAGCGGATGCAGCACGGAAACAAAGCATTTAAAATGGAAAAAAACGTTCACAGAGGGGACCTATCTTAGATATTAAGGATGTCTAGAGGATGCCTAGAGGATGCCTAGAGGATGCAAAGGGACACATAGTGAAAAACCTATATTGCCTATAAAAAGGGGGAGCAACTCACCTGGATCTCACTTTCAGCCCAGCAGCCCAGCTGTGCAGACCTCTGCAGCCTTCATCTGACTCTTGCTCTTCCAAAGCATACAGTCATGTCAACTGTGGATCGTAACACAGTCCTTTTGGCAGCCACCATGATTCTGCAACAGTGCAAAGCCATCTACAGGCTCAGTGAACTCTACTATGGGAAGAAAAAGAGGCAGCCAAGAAGCATCTGGGTCCGAAGATGGATCAGAAGAAGAGCAGAGTACGGACTGTACAACAAGCTGATGGTGCAGCTCAGGAACGAAGACACTCGTGCATTCCAAAAATTCATGAGGATGCCTCCAACCATGTTTGACGAAGTTGTGCAGCGGCTGACACCCAGGTTGACCAAGCAGAGCACCAACTTCTGGCCCAGCTGGAACCTGGGCTCAAGGTGGCACTCACTCTGCACCACCTGGCCTCAGGGACCACCTACAGGAGCATGCAGTATGGCTGAAGGGTGCCACACAACACCATTAGCATTGTGGTCAGAGAAGTTGTGCGGGCCATCATCGAAGAATACCTGGAGGAGCTCCTCCTGTGCCCCTCCACTGAAGAAGGCTGGAAGAAAGTTGCAGAGCAGTGGTATCAGAGGTGGAACTTCCCACACACCGTTGGAGCCATAGATGGCAAGCACGTGGCCTGCAAATCCCCAGCCAAGTTGGGGTCCACTTATTTCAACTCCAAGGGCTTCTTCAGCATCGTCCTCTTTGCCATGGTCGATGCTGACTACAAGTTTATGTACATCGATGCCTCAGGCAACGGCTCATGTTCAGATGCCCAGGTATACAATGCCAGTGACCTCAAGGAGGGGCTGGAACGCAACTTCATCGTGGGCTTCCCAGATCCAGACCCCCTGCCCAACGACACGCAAGATGTGCCCTACTTCATCGTGGTGGATGACGCCTTCTCCCTCAGAACCTACCTAATGAAGCCCTACACCTCCAGACTCCTCACCCGTGAAGAGAGGATCTTCAACTACAGGCTGTCCAGGGCAAGGCGGGTGGTGGAGAACGCCTTTGGCATCCTGGCCAACAAGTTCCAGGTACTTCTCACCACCATGCAGCATCGCCCAGAGACCGTGAGGAGGATCGTGGAAGCTTGCTGCATCCTGCACAATCTCATACGCACCCTCTACCCAGTCTTGCAGAACAGGCTCATGGACCTCCAACAAGGCAATGGGGACATGGAGCCTGGGGAATGGAGGCAAGGGCGAAACCTGATAGACACTGTGGATGTGCAAGGCTCCAACAGAGCCTCACATGAAGGGAAGAAGCAGTGCAACCTCCTGAAACACTGGTGCAACTCCCCAGCTGGAGCAGTGGAGTGGCAAGACAGGATGATAGATGATTCATGGATGCTACCTTCCGCCTGTCTCATCACACTGATGAGAGTGGGCCATGTATGTTGGGTGGCCCTACAATGATCAGGGCATTTAATAAAGAGTTGTGTTTGTGTTGACATGTGTGGATGATTATTACATTATTATTGATAATAAAGGGCCATAGGTGTGGCACCTGGGAGGGTGGACCATACAGTCTCACCATGCTTGCACTGGAGGTTTATCTATCCCACAGCTATTACCCATCCCAAAGGTATCCCTGCTCATTCCACAGGTATCCCTGCCCACCCCACTGCTATCTTAACCCATCCCACAAGCATGCAAAGGCTTAAACCATTTCTAAAAGTTTCCACCAAGACTTTATTTAAAGAAAGAAATGAAGCAAGTGTGTGAATCAAAGATAGACTTTATTGAACAACAAGCTGTAAAAGAAAAATGACCCAATCAAGTGTCCAAATAAAGTCCACAGGTAGCCAGCCAGCCAGTCTCTGGCACTCCTCTTGGTCACTCGGAGGTGTGCCCAGTCTCAGGGGTGAAGGGTCCAGGTGCTGTGGAGGTGGGTGCTGCTGGAGTGCTGGTCTGAAGCACCACTGGGGTGCCTGGCCCCGAGAGGACAACAGGTGACGGTGTGTTGAGAAAGATCTCGGACAGCTGGCTCAGACCCGTGATGTTGAGAGCTCCTTCCTCCATGCCATGGGATGAAAGCCCCAGTACCGACGACAGATGTACTGAGGCCGGACTTGGCTGTGGGGTGGAGGAAGGAGCAGTGTAGTGGGGCTGTCTGGTCTGCAGCTGGGTGAGGACTGGCGGTGGTGTCGGTGGCATCAGTTTCGTGGGTGGCATTGGTGGCATCATTGGAACCGGTGGCAACGGTGTTGTCCGATGACTCTGTGCCTGGACTGGGAAGGGCTGCTGCCTGTACTGCTGGACCTCCTGGTAGCCATAGCCCTGGTAGGTGAGGGACTGTTGGAAGCCTTGGAATGGGAGGGACATCACCTGGGGTGGAGTAGCAGACCTGGACTGGGTGGGAGCAGGTTCCTCTGGATCTGGAGGGTTGTGAAGCAGCTCGGTGATCCGGTCCTTCACCACCTGGTACTGGGGTTCCGCCATGTCCCTGAGGGTCTGGTTGACATAGGTGAGGAAGGGCTTGTGGTTGGAGGATGAGGAGTCAGTGTGGACCAGCTATGAGAGGAGATCTATGCTGGTCCAGATGGTGTCCCTGATCTCCAGCAGGACAGTGTGGCTCTGCCCCTCCTGCTGTCTGGCTCTCTGCCTTTCTGTGGAGGTGGAGCTGGGGGTGGATGCAGGTACGGCTGTGGTGGACGCGCCGTCTCCTTTCTCCCACCGCACCAAGGAGTCCTCCACACGGTCCACCACAGTTACAACACCTGTCCGTGGGTTCTCCACCGTGGCATGCTCCACACAAACCTGCCTGGAGACAGGAACTGACTCTCGGCCGGAAGAGGACTTGCTCTCAGCAGGCTGCCGGAGAGAGAGGGTAGACAGAGAGGCTGCTCCTCGGTGGCGGATCTCACCCTCCAGGAAGCTGCACCTGGCCATGATGTAGGTCTCTCTGTCCGTCAGCTTAACCGTGGCCTGGCCAGATTTCTTGAGGTGCAGTTTCCCGTACCAGGTGTGCATGTGCTTCCACCAGCCAAGGAGCACTTCCAAAGTGTAGCCCATACTCACCACCTTCTCTCTCCAAGCAGCATGCTTCCGCTTGGTGTCCCTGTACAGCCGGTGTCCCTTCCACCACAGATAGTCATTCTCTCTCAGCCACTCCAGCACCTCATCCTCGTGTTCCTCCTCAATGGAGTCTTTCCTCCTCTCCCATTGTCGCATACGCCTCTTCCTCCCTTTGGCAGGACCAGATGGGCCCTCATCAGAGGGGCTCCCAGGTAGTAGGGGCTGCTCCTCCACACCACCAGTAGCAGCAACACCAGCAGGATCATCATCATCATCATCATCATCATCAGCAGCAGCAGCAGCAGGATCATCATCAGCAGCACCAACAGCACCAGCAGGACCAGGATCAGCAGCAGCAGAGTAAGCACCAGTAGCGCCAAGAAGACCAGGAGCACGAGCAGGACCAGGAGCATGAGCAGGACCAGCAGGATGAGCAGGACGAGCAAGACCAGGAGCACGAGCAGGACCAGCAGGACCAGCAGGACCAGGAGCAGCTTCAGCAGAGTAAGCACCAGAAGAAGCACCACCGCCAGAAGCAGCTTCAGCAGAGTAAGCATGAGCAGAAGCACCACCGCCAGGAGCAGCTTCAGCAGAACCTCCAGCACCAGAAGAGCGAGCCTGAGTAGCAGAAGCCCCAGCAGAAGCAGAGTCAGGGACAGGGGGCGGGAGGGTGGCCCTGTCCCTCTTGCCAGGGATGGCGGCAGGTTGCTGAGGCTTTCTCTTCTTCCCCATGGTTGTGGGGTTTCTGGCTGCCAGGGAGGCTGGCTGGCACCAAGGCTGGCAGGAAGGCTGGCAGGCAGGTAGGCATGAAGGCTGGCAGGCACGCAGGCACCAAGGCTGGCAGGAAGGCTGGCAGGAAGCCTGGCAGGAAGGCAGGCATGTAGGCATGAAGGCTGGCAGGCACGCAGGCACCAAGGCTGGCAGGAAGCCTGGCAGGAAGCCTGGCAGGAAGGCAGGCATGCAGGCACTAAGGCTGGCAGGCAGACTGGCTGGCAGGGAGGCTGGAAGGAAGGCTGGCAGAAAGGCTGCCAGGCAGGCAGAGAGCAAGGCTGGCAGGGAGGCTGGCCGGGAGGCTGGAAGGCAGGCTGGGAGGCAGGCTTGGAGGCAGGCTGGCAGGAAGGCTGGCAGCAAGGCTTGTAGGCAGGCATGCAGGCTGGGTAGGCAAGGACTCGATGTATCCAGCAGCAGATCTTTCCTCCGAATGGTGACCTGCTTGGGAGCTGCTTCCCTTTATATCCGCGGGGCTTTCGCAATGCATCCCCCCTGCATGCACAATTAACGCTCGGCATCCGTTCGGCTTCCGCTGTGCATCCGCTAGGCTTCTGCTCTGCATCTGCTTCATCTGTTGTGCATCCGCTAGGCTTCTGCTCTGCATCCACTTCATCCGCTGTGCATCCACTGTATCCATTCCATGTCCACTTTGCTGAGGTCCCCCGGAAGCCTAGCGGATGTGCCATCTGCTCCCATCTGCTTCCATCCACTGGGCTTCCGTTCCGCATCCACTTTCCATCCGCTCTGCATCCTCCCCACGGCCATTCCTTTCCGTGTTATCTGCTCTGGTTATGCAAATTTTAGCCCCTTTTGAGAGCAGATAACA
>BLBF01000093.1:1752738-1784781 GCA_015471245.1 Laticauda colubrina | reverse complement strand
GCTAACTGAATATCCCTGAATGGACTGACTACATGGTAAATGATTTTGGACTGTTATTTGACTATGCCATAAACTTATACTGGAATAAAATATATCTTTTATAACACAAGCGTATCTGTTATTTTTTGCTTTATGTTAATAAACATACAAACTTAGCTCACTCATTTATCTGTGTGCCTATCTGACTAACGCTGCACATTCTGTTTAGCTTGTCTACCTAACCCTGGTTGGGGAACCCAGGCTTAACAGAGACGTTCAAGAGCTGTGTGGGTCCAAGAATGGATCGTAAGAAGAATGGAGTTTGGACTGTATGACCAGTTGATGGTGGAGCTGAGGAATGAAGACCCTCATGCATTCCATCACTTCATGAGAATGCCACCAGCCATGTTTGATGAACTTGTAGAGCATCTGAGACCCAGGATGAACAAGCCTAGCACAAACTTCCATCCCAACCTGGAACCTGGACTGAAGGTGGCACTGATTCTGCAGCACCTGGCCTCTGGAACCACATACAGAAACATGCAGTATGCATGGAGGGTGCCACACAACAGCATCAGCAAAGTGGTCACAGAAGTGGTACAGGCCATCATTGAAGAATATGTGGAGGAGCTCCTCAGGTGCCCCACCACTGAACAAGGCTGGAGAAAACTTGCAGAAGATTGGTATCAGAGGTAGAACTTTCCCCACACCGTTGGAGCCATAGATGGGAAGCACATGGCCTCCAAAGCTCCAGCCAACTCAGGGTCCACTTATTACAACTACAAGGGCTTCTTCAGTATCATCCTCTTTGCCATGGTTGATGCTGACTACAAGTTCATCTACATCGATGCTTCAGGCAATGGGTCAGCTTTAGATGGCCAGGTATACAACGCCAGTCACCTCAAGGAGGGGCTGGAATGCAACCTCATCATGGGCTTCCCAGATCCAGACCCCCTGCCCAACGACACACAAGATGTGCCCTACTTCATCATGGGGGATGACGCCTTCTCCCTAAGAACCTACCTCATGAAGCCCTACATTTCCAGATGCCTCACCCGTGAAGAGAGGATCTTCAACTACAGGCTGTCCAGGGCAAGGCGGGTGGTGGAGAACGCCTTTGGCATCCTGGCCAACAGGTTCCAGGTACTTCTCACCACCATGCAGCATCACCCAGAGACCATGAGGAGTATCGTGGAAGTTTGCTGCATTCTGCACAATCTCATGCGCACCTGCTACCCAGTGTTGCAGAACAGGCTCGTGGACCTCCAACAAGGCAATGGGGACATGGAGCCTGGTGAATGGAGGCAAGGGCGAAACCTGATAGATACTGTGGATGTGCAAGGCCCCAACAGAGCTTCACATAAAGGGAAGAAGCAGCGCAACCTCCTGAAACACTGGTGCAACTCCCCAGCTGGAGTAGTGGAGTGGCAAGACAGGATGGTAGGTGCTTAATGGATGCTTCCTTCAGCCTGTCTCATCACACTGATGAAATTGTGCCATATATGTTGAATGGCCCTACAATGAACAGGGCATTTAATAAAGAGTTGTGTTCATGTTGAAATGTGTGGATGAATGATTACATTGTTATTGATAATAAAGGGCCATAGGTGTGGCACCTGGGAAGGTGGACCAAACAGTCCCACAAAGCTTGCATTGGAGGTTTATCTATCCCACACCTATTACCCTTCCCACATGTATCCCTGCCCATCCCACTGCTATCCTTACCCATCCCATAGCTATTACCCATCCCACAGGTATCCCTGCCCAACCCACAGGTATCCCTGCCCATCCCACAGCTATAACTCATCCCACAGGTATCCCTGCCAATCCCACTGGTATCTTAACCCACCCCACAAGCATGAAAAGGCTTAAACCATTTCTAAAAGTTTCCACCAAGATTTTATTGACTAAAAGAACTGAAGCAAGTTTGTGAAGCAAAGATAATCTTTATTAATAACAAACTGTAAAAGCAAAATGACCCAAGTAAAGTGTCCCAAGCAAAGATAAAGTGAACAGGTAGCCACCCAGTCTCTGGCACTCTTCTCAGTCACTCTGAGGCGTGCCCACAGTCTCAGGGGTGAAGATTCCAGGTGCTGTGGAGGTGGCTGCTGCTGGAGTGCTGGTCTGAGGCACCATTAGGGTGCCTTTCCCTGAGAGGACAATAGGGGATGGTGTGTGGAGGAAGCTCTCAGAGAGCTGGCTCAGTCCTGTGATGTTGAGATCCCCTTCCTTGAGGACAGTGAGTGTAGTGGGGCTGTCTGGTCTGCAGGTGAGCGAGGTGAGGCGTGGGTGGCATCTGTGGCACCAGTGGCATCTGTGGCATGGGTGGCATCTGTGGCGTCAGTGGCATCAGTGGAGCCTGGTGAATGGAGGCAAGGACGTAACCTGATGGACACTGTGGATGTACAAGCCCCCAACAGAGCTTCATGTGAAGGGAAGGAGCAGCACAACCGACTGAGACACTGGTGCAACTCCCCAGCTGGAGCAGTGGAGTGGCAAGACAGGATGATAGATGATTAATGGATGCTTCCTTGAGACTGTCGCATAACACTGATGAGATTTTGCCATGGATGTTGAGTGGTCCTATCATGAATAGGGCATTAATAAAGAGCTTTGTTTATTTTAAAATGTGTTGATCAATGAATAAATTGTTATTGATAATAAAGTTCTATTTGTGTGGCAGCTGGGATGGTGGACCATACAGTCCCACTGTCAGTTGGTGCTCCATTCAAAATCCAAGAAATAAATACTTAGACTCTTTAAGTTAGAGAAAAGTTATCTTTTACTGAAAGTGAAGTGATAGCAACCAAAGAATTCTGAATCTGAGAAATTAGGCACGAAAATCACATGTACAAAGTGATGGAAATATTCCCACCCCCAATAGTTCAGATGAAACTTCCAATTAGAAATTGTGAATATGATCATGTGGTGATCATCAGGTGATGATGAGGCCTCTGTCCATTGACCTTGGCATATTTTGATAACGGGTTGCATTTGCACAGAGAAAAGAAAACTAAGCAAGAAATAGAAACCTAACTATGATGTATGCTCCCCCCCCCATTTACACAACAGAAAAATGTAACACCTTCAGCACACTTCCCAGACTCATCCCCTCCTATCCCCCACCCCCCACCCCATTTCTTATGACAGCCGAAAGATGCAAAGCAATAGTAGAAGATCTTGAAGGTTGACACCACTATGGTTGCACTGGAGGTTTATCTATCCCACAACTATCCTTATCTATCCCACAAGCATGCAAAGGCTTAACCATTTTTTCAAATTTTTCAAAAACACTTTATCAAGTAAAAAAAATGAACCAAGTAAACTAAGTGTCTTAAGGAAAGATAACCTTTATTAACTTTCTTAGGTGAAATTTATGACTGTATTAAATCAGCAAAATGAACCAAGTAAAGTGTCTTAAGCAAAGATAAACTTAACAAGTAAACAGCTCAGTCTCTGCCACTGTTCTCAGTCACTCTGAGGCATGTCCATGGTCTCAGCTGTTAAGCGGGCAGGGACTGTGGAGGTGGCTGTGGCTTGAGTGCTGGTCTGAGGCACAACAGGTGGTGGTGTGTTCAGGAAGCTGTCCGAGAGCTGACTCAGTCCCGTGAGGTTGAGAGGCCCTTCATCAAGGACTTGAGATGTCAGGCCCAATACTGATGACAGATTGCCTGTTGACGGGCTTGTCTATGGGGGGGAGGAAGGGTTGGGAGGAGTGTAGTGGGGCTGTCTGGTCTGCATCTGGATGAGGACTGGCATCTGTGGCATCCAATGAACCTGGGCCTGGACTGGGAAGTTCTGCTTTTGCTGTGGGAAGTCCTGGTAGTCATAGCCTTGGTAGGTGAGGGGCTGTTGAAAGCCGTGGAAGGGCTGTGACATCGCCTGGGGTGGAGGAGCAGAACTGGAGTGGGTAGGAGCAGTTTATGCTGGGCCTTGAGGATTGTGCAGAAGTGCTTTGATCTTCTGCTTCATCACCTGGTACTGGGCCTCGGGCAGGTCCCTCAGGGTCTGGCTGACATACTTGATGAATGTCTTCCGGCCCGAGGATGCTCTGTCCAAGTGGACCAGCTGAGAGAGAAGTTCTGTGCTGGTCTTCATTGTGTCCCTGATCTCCAACAGGACAGTGTGGCTCTGGCCTTCCAGTCTGCCTCTCTGCCTGTGTCCTCTGGAGCTGGGGGTGGGTTGGCCTCTGGTGGCTGCTGCTTCTTCCTCCATTTGTGACAGCAGGGCATCATCCTCCACGGGATCCTCCAAGTCCGCTGACATGGGGAGTGCAGCTGTCGGGGGTGGCTCTCTGCTGTGGGGCCCTCTGAAGACACCTGCCTGGACAGGGTAGCTGGCCCCTGGCTGGAAGAGGACTGGCTGTCTGTGGGCTGTCTGAGGGAGAGGGGTCTCAGAGAGGCTGCTCCTCAGTGGTGGATTTCACCCTCCAGGAAACTGCATTTGGCCATGACGTACATCTCCTGGTCAGCGAGCTTGACAGCGGCCTGCCCGGATTTCTTGAGGTGTAGCTTTCCATACCAGGTGTGCATGTGCTTCCACCATCAAAGGAGTACTTCTGCAATGTACCCCAGGGTCTCTGCCTTGTCTCACCAAGCTGCCTGCTTCTTCTTGGTGGCCCGATACAGTCTGTGCACTTTCTCCACAGGAACTCATTCTCTCTCAGCCATTCCAGCATCTCATCCTTATGCTCCCCAGAAATGGTGTACTGTTTTCTCTCTCCCTTCTCCTTCCCTTGCCTCTTCCTCCCTCTGGCAGGGGGGCCTTCATCAGGGCCTTCAGGGGCTTGAGCAACAGGGCCTTCATGGGCTTGAGCAGCAGGGCCTTCATGGGCTTGAGCAGCAGGGCCTTCAGCAGCAGGGCTTTGAGGGGCTTTGAGGGCCTTGGGGCTGGTCCACCACAGCAGCAGCAGCAGCTTCAGAGTCAGTGCCAGAGGGTGGGATGCTGGTTCTGCCCTTCTTCACCTTGCCAGGGCTTGAACGAGTAGGCACGGACTTCCTCTTCTTGCCTGACTGACGAATCATGGTGTTCCTGCAAGATGTACGTGGCAGTATGTCTTTCCCCTGTATGCTGACTGCGTGTGTGCTGCATCCTTTTATATCCACGGAGCTGATGCAATTCATACTCCCCGCATGTGTAGTGAACGCTTTGCATCCAGTATACATCCACGCAGTATCCCCTTTGTTTCCTATAGGCATATGTGATGCATCCGCTTCATCTGCTATGCATCCGCCCCTTCCACTATGTGCCCACTTCGAAATTCTCCCCCGGAACCCCTTTGGAGGTGTCATTCACTTCCATCCATTTTCATCCGCTAGGCTTCCGAAGAACATCCATTTAACATCCCCGCTAAATATTACCCATGTCCATTCTTTTCCATTCTTTTCTGTTCTGTTTATGCAAATTTTCACCACTTTTTGGAGGGGATGACAATGGATAGAACCACCCCCGAAATTTTGCTCGTCCGCTCTGTCCTTTATGCATACATTTTGCATCCGTCGGCCAGTGGGACCAGGCCTAAAAGCTGGAAGGTTTTTTTTCCACGTCACACTTGGTTTGGCAGAAATACTGGCCTACAATTTAAAAATTTCAGATTTCAGGCAAAAGATCCTCTTTCAATTGAATCCATGGTCCTGCCAATTCATGAAGCCTCTTTGGTATATTTGCCCACTTTATCTCAAATCTCAAGACGTTTTGAATTGATCTTGGAACTGATTAAAAAAACAGAAGGAAAAATGAATACAAAGAGATGTCTTCCAAAAAACACCTGAATGCACTGAAAAGTTTTAGTGTGTATGTGTGTGTGTGTATGTATGTGTGTGTGTAGATATATAGATTTCTGTCTGGATAGATAGATACACACACACACACACACACACACACACATACACACACACACATTCTGCAGCTCCCTAGACAGTGAAGACTCAGGGATGCCCTGCTGCCCATTTGGAATTTAAAACCTGCCCCTCTCCTAGGAAAATGAACTATTTTAGCATATACTTAAAAGGGCAGAATATTTTCCCTTCCGGCACTGGAAGCCAAGAGGGAGAAGACCTGAACAATCACCATGGACTTTCCTTTGGTGCTCAGGTAGGTGGGCAGGAAGGAGACCCAAACACTGCAGAAGACCAGCATGCTGAGGGTAATCAGCTTGGCTTCATTTTAGGAACCATGCAGATTCCTGGCCAGGAAAGCAACAGTGAAGCAAATGGCAGCTAGGAAACACATATAGCCAAGGACAACATAAACCATGGTGACAGAGCCTTCATTGCGTTGCAGGATGATCTCTCCAGGCTGGGTGTGCAGGTCAGATTCAGGGAATGGAGGAGAAACTCCTAGCCAGATGGAACAGATAAAAATTTGTCCAGCAGAACCAGAAAGGATGATGGAGTTGGCCAAGCTCTTCCCCAACCATTTTCTCACTTTGTTCCCTGGTTTTAAGGCTAAGAATGCCAGCACCACTGTGATCATTTTGGTCAACACAGATGACAGAACTATTGAGAATACAATGCTGAACACCATTTGTCTGTGAAGACAAATGGCTGTCCTTGGCTGTCCAATGAAGAAGGAGGACAGGAAGCAAAGCAAGAGAGAGACCAGGAGGATGTAGGAGAGGTGTGGTTGTTGTGTTTGACAATGAGAGTTTCTAGATATTTAATGAATATGAATAAAATGAATCCTGTGGTTAGGAACAGGAGTAGGGCAAAGGAGATCAGAATGAAGCCCAGATGTTCTTCATAAAACAGGAAGGTTATTCTTTTCTGTATAGATTGGACTCTGTTCTGGGTAGGATATTGATCACCTGGGCACTTGGTGCATTTTTCAGTATCTGAGAAAACAGAAAGTAATATTTCTTTTATATCTCTTTTCACCTTTCAAGAAAGATCTTCTTTGGATGTCAGATGATATTGACCAACCATGGCAGGAGCCAACACTGGAAAAAAAAAACAATAGGGGCAGGTTGACAATACTAACTGTGACTTTGGGATCATCCCACAAACTTTATGTCATGTTTCAATGGAATGCCCACTCAAAAGGTTCTCTGGATCCCTGCTTAAAATATTTCATTTCAAGGGCATTGCTGTCCAATGGTTAAATGATCCAGATATCCAGTGATAGGGTTGGCTACTTTAGTAACTGCTCATATATACTTTAATGTTATTCATAATTGTACCCAATATTCCTATTATGCATTTGAAAAATAATTTAGTATTCTGGTGTTTTATATTTTGATACTCATTTTATATGCTGTTTCTGCTCATTTTATATTTTAATGCTGTATCCTGTTACATCATATGAAATAAATACAATTGCTTAGTTGGTTCTCTTTTCTCACTTATTTCTGTAAAATTGGTTTTCTTTTAATACCAACAGTTAATAGTCCCTATTAGAACCACAACTATATCCCCTTTTTGTTGCTGTTGGAACTATTTGTGTTTCATTATTTAATAAGCAAGAAAATTGGAACAATAAGAAGAAATTCAGGAACAATCCAACCAAGGAAACCATGATGGTGGCAATGCTGAATCTAGGAATGTTGAACTGGGCTACAAACAATATTTGTGTTTTGTCTCTTGATCCATAATATGGAAATTTAAAGCATGAAAAATAAAAAGGCAAACTTTACCCCTAATAACGGTAAATTTAATTTACATTCTTTCTTTCACACAAAACTGTTCCATGTATTTTATGGCGAGTCTTGTGTGTGTGTTTCTCTTGTCCCTTGAACCCAAACCCTCTCCATCCAAGGTCTCCTGAATTACTTCTTTCTGTTTATGTGGTTCCATGATATAAATAAAGACTGATTGATTAATTTATTCATTAATTTATATACAATATACAAGGTAATTCACAGTAACAATCCAACCAAGGAAACCTTGATGATAGTTATGCTAAATCTGGAAATGTTCAACTGGGCTATAAACAGTATTTGGGTCTTACCTCTTAAACCATAATATGGAAAATTATAGCACTAAAAATAAAAGAGGCAAATTTTACCCCTAATAATGGTAAATATAATTTATGTCCCTTCTTCCACATCTTTTATGACAAGTCTTCTGTGTGTATTTTCCTCGACCCTTGAACTCTCCCTCCAGAGTTATCTGAATTAGATCTTTCTACTTATGTGGTTATGTGACCTTAATAAAGATTGACTGATTGATGAATTGATTGATTCATATATCTTTTGGCCTGTAATATAAACTGGGTTTGGGTGAGCAAATGTCATTAATCTGAAACTACTTCTCAATTTGAAAGAATGAAGATGTTGGGCACCTTGAAAATTGAGAACCACAAAATTGTTAACTTTAGATATCTCTTCTAAAATGCATATTGATCAAAATGCTCTGGATGTATCCAGTACTCTTTTCTCCAGTAACACCCACCTTCCTGAGTGGAGATGGTCCCCTCTGGACAAGGAACACAGTCATAGCAGCAAACTGGCTCTCCTTCCCGAGCCTGCTTGAAAAATCCAGGATGACAAGTTTCCACATATTTGGACTGAGGCAGAAATGAAGCAGGAAAACAAGGAATGCCAAATAAAACATGTTACAACTAACCCTTAATGAAAAAATGGAGGTAGACATGAACATTAGTCAAGTAGTTGCTGGACTTCACTTTGGTAAATAAGAACTTTTTAAGGAACTCAATGTTGCAGGGGATACAACCAGTGGTGGGATTCCAAATTGCATGCAACCAATTCAGTGGGCTCCACGAGATTCTTGCGTGCAGCACTCAAAGATCACTCAAGCTATTTTTTAGCTCAGCTGAGGTGCAGCAATCTGCTCTGCCACACGAATCAGCTGAGCTAAAAAAATCAATGGAATAAAGGGCTGGAAAGAGCAGGGGTGGATGGGTGGGACCAGCCAGAGATGCTATTTGCCAGTTCTCTGAACTGGCTGAAATTTTCGCTACCATTACACTAGAACCAGTACAAACTTGCTGAACATTATGGATACAACTATTGACAGAGTCTTCATTTAGTTTATTTCATTTATTTATTTATTTATTATAGATTATTTATTGATTTATTTATTTTTGTCAAGCGATTATAAGATAACAGGTATAAGTATAAACATAGTTATAAATACATGAAATGGATACATATAAGAAAAATAAAAGAAACAATAGGACAGGGACGGTAGGCACATTGGTGCGCTGATGCATGCCCCCTATACACCTCTCAGGAAAGGGGTGAGGACAATAGTAGACAGTCTAAGGTTAAAGCTTTTGGGGTTTGGGGAAAAAACCACAGAGTCAATGAGAATATTCCAGACATTGACGACTTTGTTGCTGAAATTGTATTATCTGCAATCAAGTTTGGTGCAATTAACCTTGAGTTTGTATCTCTTGTGTGCTCTTGTATTGTTATGATTGAAGCTGAAGTATTCATTGACAGGTAGGACATTGCAATGTGTGATTTCACATACTTTACTTAGATCAGACCGAAGGTGGCGTAGTTCTAGTTTTCTAGGTCTAGAATTTCAAGTTGGGTGGCATAAAGTATTTTGCAATGAGTAGAGTACTGGAGAACTCTTCTTGTGAAATATTTCTGGACTTTCTCAACTGTATTAATATCAGATACGTAAAAACTTTCTCAACTGCATTAATATCAGATACGTAAAAAGATTCTTCCTTTTGCTTCTAGAATATCTCATTGCAATATAGGACATTTCTAGTTGATAAATTTGGGACCAAAACAATTGAGAAAAGTTTTAAGCATGAAGTGACAATTAATGGTCCTCCACATGGTTGTATTCCCATGCACTCCTTCTTTCTTCATTTACCCATGAATTTAAAGTGAGATGCTGTATTCATGTAAAAGTTTAGAATGAAATTTATTCTAAAATGTTGATGATTTTTAATTTTACTAGATTTATTAAAATTGAATAAAACTGTGATGAAGAAAGCTGTGACCAGCTGGATCTGGAAAGGTTTCTTCTGGAGTACGTGTATCATTGTAATGGCCACCACACTGGGGAAACTAAGATGAAAACTGACTGTCCAGTTTCTCGAACTACAGTGAGATGAAATGGAGGAAAGTCATGAGAATATGACCCTCCAAAATGGTAAGTTGGGCATTTTTTTGCTGTATCTCTTGAATATGAACAGAAAGAGATTTTTCTAAGATTAACCTGTGAGAAAAAGATGTTTCTAAGGTCAATCAAGGTGAAAAAAATATTTTTTCTGTTGAACAACCACAATTAGCCAACACCAACATTTTTCATTAGCGTGACAAGACAGTGCTACATTTATTATTGGTTAAATGTGGAGTCTCCTTTTTCCCAGAAAGACTTAAGGTAGCTGACAATCAAGATAATAGCATTCAAGGATGTTTAATATCAGAGGTCTCCAACCATGGCTACTTTAAGGCCTGTGGACTTCAACTCCCAGAATTCTGGGAGTTGAAGTCCACAAGTCTGAAAATGGCCAAGGTTGGAGACTCCTGTTCCATATGAAGTGATAAATTAAAGACCAAATCTAAGTAACTTTTTTTTTTCAAAATTGTCCCTCATTTCTTCCAATATGAGGAAGGGCTTTTCTATGGGTCAATCCTTGTTTCAGTGCTTCAGTTTTCTGAGACAGGGAACATCAGAACAGTCATTATGATTTCTTGTGAATGGAAAGCCTTGGACCTTCTCCCTAGTAGCAGAAGGCCCGTTCTTCTATCCCCAAGGCATGAAAGACAAGTATGGAAAATTCTGACCAGTATGGTCTATTTAAGAATGTAAACTTGCCCAGCCATGACAAACTAAACCTGAATTCCAAAGCATATTTCCCAATGGTGTCAACAAGAAGCAAGTCCAGCCTTGATTACAGTTATCCTGGTCTCTTTCACTTCACTTGCCAATTGTACTGAAGTATCCCAAGCCATTTACAAAAACTATAAGGGTTTGGGGGACGTGGTGGTTCATTGGCTGAGACTCAACTTATTGATCAGAAGGTCGACAGTTCAGCGGTTTGAATCCCTAGCCCTGCATATCAGAGTGAGGTCCCGTTACTTGTCCCAGCTTCTGCCAACCTAGCAATTTGATAGCATGTAAAAATGCAAGTAGGAAAATAGGGACCACTTTGGTGGGAAGGTAACAGCATTTCGTGCACCTTCGGCATTTAGTCATGGCTGGTCACATGACCACAGAGATGTCTTTGGATAGCGCTGGCTCTTCGGTTTTGTAATGGAGATGAGCACCACCTCCTAGCACCAGAAACGACTAGCACGTATGTGCGAGGGGAAACCTTTCCTTTATAAAGGTTCTATTTCCCACATTCAATCCTCATTGTATTAGTGAATAGGCTTAACCACTTGAAAAGCATCGCAAGGCTTTGGAAAACAGAGAAAAGATACCAATGTTTCACTCACCTTATTGAGCAACTTTAGCTGTAAAAGAGCATTTTGATTGATAGTAAGTCTCTGTCTTTCAAAACTCCCCAGTTGCTCTCTAATGGGATCCTTCCTGGAGAGAACTATCAAGTTTATGATGCTCAGATCTGCTGCCACATCCCCATTTTGGTCCAAGTACAGTTTCATGTGGGAAAGATTGCAAAACTCACTCTTCTTCAGAAATGGATGGAACTAGAACAGAAATATCCAGGAATGTTAAAAGCAAAAAACATGGTTTTTCTATCCTACATTTTTGTTGTTGTTGTTTTTTTGTTTTCAGATTTGAGTCTTTCTGCTACTTTCTATCACACTTGTAAATATCCTGAGTTGGAAGAACAAGTGTTATCACTGTCCTCAAAAGGGAAAAAGAAAGGTCCAGCAAAATTTGTCAATAATATAAATACAGATAAAATAAATAATTGATGAAATTGGGAAAATACAGGGATCATTCTAGACTGGATCACAAACAAATTGAGCAAACAAACAAATGCAAAGTTTATTCATAAAACCCTTGAAAGCAACATGGTAATTATGATAAAGCATGGATTTGTCAGGAAGAAAGTTGCCTGGTTAATGCTGTTCTGGGTAAATCTGATACAAAACATAGCCAGATGAGCTCATTCTAGTTTATTGTGATGCTGCATGAACAGAATTTTACAATTCTGAAAGTTTCAACAGGATGTACCAACTACCAACATATTTTCAGCCTGAAAACTTATGAGAATTCTTTATCATTCTTCCTCTCATACTACACAGTTATGGGTTTCCCTCACTTATTTGAACCCCAGGCAGAAGCTCTTCTCATTGTCTGAAAAGTCATTTTCACGTATTATTACACTTCCTAAATAATTATGGAATTCTGGTGATATAACTAGATTTCAGTAAAATAATTGTTTGATATGATTAGTAATCTAGTTATGTGACAGCTAGGTGGTATGTGGATAAAAATTGTCTTTGTACTCAATAATTTTTCAATGTTCCTGACAAAACTTGCTAGTTTTAAATAGCAATGAGTCATTGATCATCTATTCTATATTTTCTGTGATAGAGAAAAGTACAGTTGACAATTCATGATTTTGGGTAAAACCTTTATATCAACTCATAGAAAAAACTAGTTTGAACTTACTAAAAGATACTAAGCTTCAAGAAAAATATTTATGATTTTCTGATATAGATAAATGCACAAATGAAAGCCACAAGAAAAATATCTGATTTTTAGCAACTAGGACTTAAAATATGGCAGCTTTAATATAGACATTTGTGTGTGTGTGTGTGTGTGTGTGTATACAGTTCACTGATTATAATAAATTAGTAGCATTTTAATGGTTGGATAATAATCATATTATTGGCCACATGACTATGGAAACGTCTTTGAATAGTGCTGGCTCTTCAGCTTTGTAACAGAGATGAGCACATATGTGGAAGAGGAACCTTTACCTTTACCTAATAATCATGTAAATAATTGGTTATTGATGTCATTAATGATGTGCTTCTGAACAGAAGGAAACTCCCAGAGAAAGCAAGTCAAATAATGAGGTAAGGAGAGATGGGAAGGAAGACAAATTCAAACACAAAATAGGAGACATAGGAAGCATTCTCAGAATCAGACAGAAAGATTTCAAGTACCTGGATACAAATGCACAAAGTTTGGGGAACAAACAGGATGAATTTGAATTATTAATACATGATTAATACAATATGATATAGTTGGAGTTACCGAAACTTAATGGGATGAAACTCTTGAACTGGAACATAGTGATAGAAGGATACAAACTCTTTAAAAAAAAACCAGATCCCATAAAAGAGGAGGTGGAGTTGCACTGTATGTAAAGGACCACTATACTGCTTTGGAAATGAACAAAACCAAAGAAAAAAACTTCCTATGGGTCAATATAATAAAAAAAAAGAATGACTTTGCAATCTCCCAATGAAGCAGAAAAAAATTGATGACCTTTTTGCCAACCAACTCACAAACATATGCAGGAAACACACAACAATAGTTATGGGGGATTTCAATTATCCTGATATCAATTGGAAAAATAATTCTGCATCAAGTGAAAAATTAAATAAGTTACTAACCAAACTAGCTGACAACTTTGTTGTCCAAAAGGTAGAGGGTGAAACTAGAGGGACAGCCATACTGGACTTAATTCTTGCAAACATAGAAGAAGTGATAGAGGGAGTTGAAACTGCAGGAACCTTGGGTAAAAGTGACCATGTGATACTAGAATTCAACATAACACAAACACAAGCAATAGAACATAATGATACCAGAATCACAGATTTTAAAAGAGCTGATTTAAATAAACTCAGAGAGAACTTGGGAAAGATTCCTTAGGATGAAAACTCTAAAGAGGAAAACAATTCAAAAAGCTTGGGAAACTCTGGAAAATATGATCATAAAAGGCCAGTCCAGCACAATACTGAAAAACAAAAATAAAAAATCCAAGAAGAAACCAGCATCGCTGCACAAAGATCTCTCTGACAAATTGAAAGACAAAAAGGACAAAAAAATGGAAAGAGGGACAACTAACGAAGGTAGAATATCAGCGGATAGCTGAAATCTGCAAAGATGAAATCAGGAAAGCAAAAGCTCAAAATGAACAAAGGCCAGAGAAATTCAGTTTCCCCTTCACTGATTGTTTTAATGTAAAGACCCAGCAGCCATCAATTAGAGAAGCTTTAACTGCTAAGACAGGAGGCGTTGTGCTAGATATTTTCACAGTCTCTGTGATGACCTGGGGAGTGGCACAAAGGCAATACAGTCAGATAATCAATAAGAGTCCCTTTATTATCTCTAGTTTTGCCACCAATGTTCAGGTTACCTTCTAGCTGGAGAAAAACTCTCCCAGGAACAGCCTTTGACTGCAGAAAATTAAGTCCAAAGCATGGTCAACACAAAAGGTAACTTAAAGTCCAAACAAGCTAAACTGAAGTAATTCGTTTGGCAGGGGAGGAGCAAGAATGTCAGAATTGAAGGCATGGCAAAACTCACATGGTTGGGAAGACACCAAGAACACAGATAAGGCATGACAACACAAGATAAAGTTTGCTCCAAGCAGTATGCTGCATGCAGCCTGCCTTTCTTATCAACCGTCTTCCCAGCTATGGCTAATGAAGGGAATCAGGGCCCTTTCCTCCTCTGTAAGCCATGGAACCAATGTTGCTCTCTTCTCTGTTCCTCCCTGCGTGCCCGAGGATGAGGAGGGGGTGGGTCTTCCTCTGAACTCCCTCTCCCTTGTTCTTCCTCTTCCTTGCTCTGCCCAGCCGGACTTTGCCCTTCCCCAGCCTCCTTCACAGCCAATGGAGCCACACTCCCAGTACCTGTCATCTGCTCCGCTTTCTCCTCAGATTCAGAAATTGTTGTGATATAACAATACAAATTCCATTCCTGAGAAGCATAGGAGTAAAAGTCCTCATGAAATTTTCTCACATCTCTTTGTCTGAAGCGAAGAGACCAACCAAGGTCCATTTGAAATGGAGCAGGAGTTGGACAATTCCTGGATACTGGATCCCTTCTTTGGGGAGCATCTTGTAAAAAAATAGGAATTGACTTTTATCACTCAGAGCCCCTGAAACAATTTGATATCTGATCTGAAAAAACAATGAAGAATGCCATATTTAAGATCCATTATTAACTTTTAAATAAATCCAACTTTTTTGTCATGATTGTATTAGGATATTGTACACTTGATTAGCTAGCATTACAGACAGAATATTAGCGAGACCAGATTAAAAAATACAATAAAAGAAACAAGTGATAAAAAATCAGAAAAAATAATGCAAATCATATTTCCTTATCACAGACCCACATTTGCAGATTCCACTGAATTGTTTTGTTCCAATAAAGAGCCATATTTTATGTTAAGTTTTAAATTCTGTCCACAGAAGTTATATGTTGTTTAAATTTAAGGATTTTGATTTTGACACAGACCTTCATAAGTGTTCAGCAGAAGCCCCCAATACAATGGGGATGGTGCCATGAGATGACAGGGCTGCTTTGCTGCTTTCCCCATTCTCAGTGTCCATCCCATCACTAGACAAAATACCTACACTGGCCATGGAGGAAAGCAACTCTTGAATTACATAGAGTGGATATGGTTGAATTTATTGCATCCTACCAATTCACTCATTTTACCATAGATAATAGATAATCAAAGTTGGAAGGGACCTTCTAGGTCATCTAGTCCAACCACCCACCCAAGCAGGAGACCCTACACCATTTCTGACAATGGCAGTCCAATCTCTTCTTGAAAGTCACAAGTGATGGCTCTCCCACAACTTCCGAGGGCAACTTCTGTGCAATTGGTTGGTTGTTCTCACTATCAGAAAATTTATCCTTATTCGCAGGTTGAATCTCTCCTCGTTCAGTTTCCATCCATTGTTCCTTGTCTGGCCTACAGGTGTTTCAGATTAGAAAATAGCTTGACTCCTTCTTCTCTGTGGCAGCCCCTCAAATATTGGAACACTGCTATCCTGTCTCCCTTGGTCCTTCCCTTCACTAGACTAGCCATGTCCAGTTCCTGTCACCCAAACATTCTTCATATGTTTTAGTCTCCAGTCCCCAAATCATCCTGGTTGCTCTTCTTTCCACTCTTTCTGGAGTCTCAACATCTTTTTTATAGTGTGGTGACCAAAATTGGATGCAGTACTCAAGGTGTGGTCTTACTAAGGCTTTAGAGAATGATATTAGTACCTCACTTGATCTTGATTGTATCCCTCCGTGAATGCAACTTTGGATTGCATTGGCTTTTCTGGTTGCTGCTGCACACTGCTGGCTCATATTTAGCTAGTTGTCCACTAAGACTCTAAGATCCCTCTCACAGTTACTGCTATAAAGCCTGGTCTCACCCACTCTATAAGGGTACTTTTGGTTTTTCTTGCCTAAGTGTAGGACTTCACTTTTCTCTACATTGAATTTCATTTTGTTCGATGTGGCCCAGTGTTCTGGCTACTAGATAGAGAGGTTCACACACAAACCTGTGGGACTTTGCAAATTCAGATGTAATGTTGACATCTGGATGGAGATGTCCCTGTCAGCTCCATCAATAACAGCCAAAAGATTGTCCTTCCTTCCACAGCTATAGTTGGGAACATTGGCTTCTCCAGTGGAGAGCATGTACAGCAAGGAATCTGAAGTGCCAATAGTGCTCAAACAGTTGTCATGGATGTTGCAGCCAAGTGTGAGATTTTGTAGGAGCTGAGTATTCTTATTGACCACGTGAATAGCGAAAACAAAGCATAAGATTTTAGACTGATCAGAAGATATTCTACTGTAAAAAAAACATTCATTTTTATCATTACCATTACCATCATCATGAATAGCAAAATATATTTTATATTTTTGAAGTATAATTGGCTGACTAATCAAAATGAAGCATAATATTTTTCAGTGAGCAGTAAATAAACCCTTCTAAAAATGAACAAACTGCTGTAAATATGATCACACTATTGTCATCATCAAGAGAACCAACAACATACAGGTGAAACTCAAAAAAATAGAATATCGTGAAAAAGTTCATTTATTTCAGTAACACAACTTAAAAGGTGAAACTCGTGTATGAGACAGACTCATTACATGCAAAGCAAGATAGTACAAGCTGTGATTTGTCATAATTGTGATGAATATGGCTTACAGCTCATGAAAACCTCAAATTCAGAATCTTAGTAAATTAGAATATTACATGCAATCAATAAAACAAGGATTGTACATCGAACAATATCAGACATCAGAAAAGTATAAGCATGCATATGTACTCAGTACTTGGGTTGGGCCACTTTTGTAGCAATTACTGCCTCAATGCAGCGTGGCATGGAAGCTATCAGCCTGTGGCATTGCTGAGGTGTTATGGAAGACCAGGATGCTTCAATAGTGGCCTTCAGCTATTTGCTTTCTTCAGTCTCATGTCTCTCATCTTTCTCTTAGCAATGCGCCATAGATTCTCGATGGGGTTCAGGTCAGGAGTGTTTGCTGGCCAATCAAGCACAGTAATTCCACAGTCATTGAACCAGGTTTTTGTGCTTTTGGCAGTGTGGGCAGGTGCCAAGTCCTGCTGAAAAATGAAGTCAGCATCCTCATAAATCTCGTCTGTGGAAGGAAGCATGAAGTGCTCCAAAATCTCCTGGTAGATGGCTGCGTTGAACCTGGACTTCAGTGGATCAACACTAGCAGATGACATGGCTCACCAAATCAACACAGACTGTGGAAATTTTACACTGGACTTCAAGCATCTTGCAGTGTGTGCCTCTCCATTCTTCCTTCAGACTCTGGGTCCTTGGTTTCCAAATGAGATGCAAAAGTTGCTCTCATCAAAAAAGAAAAATTTGGACCACTGAGCAACAGACCAATTCTTTTTTTCTTTAGCCCAGGTAAGATGCTTCTGGTGTTGTTTGTTGTTCAGGAGCAGCTTGACAAGAGGAATATGACATCTGAAGCCCATGTCCAGGATCTGTCTGTGTGTGGTGGCTCTTGATGCACTGACTCCAGCCTCAGTCCACTCCTTGTGAAAGTCCCCAACACTTTTGAATGGCCTTTTCCTGACAATCCTCTCTAGACTGTGGTCATCCCTGCTGCTTGTGCACCTTTTTCTTCCACACTTTTCCCTTCCACATAACTTTCTATTAATGTGCTTTGATACAACACTTTGGGAACATCCAACTTGTTTTGCAATTAACTTTTAAGGCTTTCCTTCCTTATGGAGGGTGTCAATGATGGTTTTCTGAACAACTGTAAGGTCAGCAGTCTTTCCAATGATTGTGATTCCTACCGAACCATACTGAGAGACCATTTAAAGGCTCAGGAACCCTTTGCAGGTGTTAAGACTTAATTAGCTGATTAGAGTGGGACACTTTGAACAGAGAATATTGAACTTTTTCACAACATTCTAATTTTCTGAGATTGTGGATTTGGGTTTTTCATGAGCTGTAAGCCATGATCATCACAATTATGACAAATCATGGCTTAATTATCTTGCTTTGCATGTCATGAATCTATCTCATATATTAGTTTCACCTTTTAAGTTGCATTACTGAAATAAATAAACTTTTGCATGATATTCTTAATTTTTCAAATTTCACCTGTATTTCTTTTCAATCTAATCCACTTTGTTTTTGAAGCGTGCACTTTTGAATATGTGGAAAATGAACTCCTGTAAAAATGGTCATGTTATTATCATCATCAAAAGAATCGACAACATATTGTTTTCAATCTAATCCACTTTGTCTTTTTAAGCCTACAGAGTCTTAAACCAATATTGATTCCAAACCTCGAGACAAATAATACTCAACCATCTCCATTCAATTTTAATGAATTTTGGGAAAGTGGAATTGATACAGTCCTCCACATGGATTAAGAATCACAAATACACTATTCTTTGTGGCAATGCTAATTTTCATCTGCCCAGTAACTAGGGTTCAAAATAATTGAATAATTAAAGTAGAACCACTCTAAAAGGAAGAGGATGTTTCAAAAGTGACCCAGAAACCAATTCTAAAAATAAGTCATCCTGTATTTCTATAAAGATCTGGAATTAAATATCAGTGAGTAGTTATATTTGAAATGAGCTGGGTAGGGGAAAACTACAATAATCACTAATTTAAACAAAAGTCAGTATTCAAGCTAGGAATTCAAGATTGAACAGGGAGAGAAAAATAATGTGGACTTGTGTCATATTCATTTTCTGCTCCATCTTTGGGTTTCTATCTCTTCCTCAAAATAAGACAAAGAAAGTATGGAAATCAAAAAGATTCAGGAAATTAGACAGGTGAGGTGCTGCCATATCCATCTGGAGTAAGTGGAATAAGAAGGGGAAAAATGAGCTTTAGAATTATAAATGGAGGGAATTCAACTCTATTATCCTGAATAACTTAAAAGTGAGACTTACAAGAAGGAGCTTCATTGAAAGAGAACATGATATGAGAGATTTGCAGTGATGACTATACAAATGAGATGGTCTCCTGGTCTGTAATAGCTCCATGATTTTTCTCCATCCTGGTGTTCCAAAGTCAGTGGACATTTCATTCTAAGCTTCCCAGAGATTGGCTGGGACAACAGAAGCATCAGAAGCAGAAGTAAGAGGTTCATAATTCATGAGACTGAATCAATTCCCTTCCTGCTTCAAAACAAGAGTTGAAGAATATAAATCCTCACAACAGCCAGTGGTTTTCCTGATTGAAACAGAGCTTCACCTAGAAGAAGCTTCACCTGGAAAGGAGAGAAAAATACATTTATCAATACAGTCCCTGCCTGTCCTAAAATTCAAATAAGACAGAGTGTGACCTAAAATATTTATTATTTTCTGATGCAAGATCCCCTCCATGGTGCTTCAGTCTGATGTTTATATCAAAGGCAGTCACTAGAAAAGTCGAAGGACACATCTCAAAGGGCAGGATGGTGATAATTACAAGGAGAAGCATTTTTTTCTCTGAGGATCCTGAACTTTTTCTTTGCTTCCATTTGCAGAATGGAAGCTGATGTACAGCATGTTAAGGGAAAGCGACAGATATACTACCCCTGAGAGCAGTGTTATTTAAGTGGTTGTGGCCTGTCAGAACCTGTCCAAAAAGTGATGTTGGAGGGAAATGCAGCATTTCAACACCTATGTTGTTGACTTCTGCTATCTTTCAACATGGAATCTTTTCTCCAAATACTGCTGAGTAAGATCACCAAGAACTATGGAGTTTGGTACCCCGCTAGGTTGAGGACACTGGATATTTTTGCATTATATTATTGTGTAAATATGAAGAAAGATATAGGGCCAATAGATTTTTCCCCTTGACAGCAATTCAATGCCACACCTACATACACACTGGTTTGAAGGGACATGGATTCCCTTCTTCTGGTTGTGTGGATGTACTCCATAGTAGTGGAGCTCTTTGACCTTCACATCTCTGAGGCTTTGTATGATCCCTCTCCCAAGACTGCCAAGATCTTGTAAGAATTGGTTGGGTATTCCTGTGTTCCTAGTTTATCTGGGTCAGTTATTGGAAAGATTATCTTGTTTGGAGAGAAAGTAAATTGATATGTAGCAGAGATGGGTTTCATTTTTTTTAAAACCACCAGTTCTATTCTGTGGCTTTGTGGGTGAGCTTTGTGCACACACACGCGCTTCACATATGTGCACGCCAAATGAGCTCAGAGGGTTTGCTACTAACCTTCTCTTGCAATCCTGCACTCTCCCTGTGTCTTCAACAGGTGACACATGGCAATCCACTGTGCTGCAAAAAGCAGCTGAGCTTCAAAACCAGGAAATAAAGGTCAATATAGAGCTGGGGCAAGTGGGAGGGCTTAACAGCTGATCATCGGACCAAACCAATTCATTCATAGATGATCCTTGGAGCTACTAGTTTGTCCGAACTGGGCTGAACTGGTAGAATACCACCACTGATATGCACACCTTGACAAAGAAGGGAGAACTGGGGGATTGAGTTAGAGGTGGTGACATGAACCATGATGGTGACACACAGAGGGTGGGACATCCTTGGGTTCATCTGATTTTTTTTTCTTTTAATCTATTCCCATTTTATAGATCTCAGTTTATGCAACCATAATAGCATTGAGATAAGATAGCATCTTAAATCAATGCCTAACTACAAGAAGTTTTATGATCCTGATTTCTGGCTGTTGCTTTTGGATGATGCAAAAGGCTGATCTTATCCATGATATTTTCTTACATGTCTCAGGGAAGCCTGGTTTATTTATTTTATTTTATTTGTTTGTAAAACATGTACAAGACAGCAAGTACAAGTATGAACAAAACATGAACAAAGGAAGTAAATACAGATAAATGGGGACAGTAAGACAGGGAGGGTAGGCATACTGGTTTGCTTATGTGCACACCCCCTTTAAGGACCTCTTAGGAATGGGGTGAGGTTGCAAAATGTAGTCACCAAACCAGTAGTAACACCGGTTGAATCCCTGATATAAATCACTGTAAAAAGACAAAGTCTTTGTATGCTGTGTTTTGCTCCTGGGCTGTCTCACAATAGTAGTCACACTGCAAATACTCTGACAAACTGTCAGTAAATGGAAAATATATTCCAATGGCTAGGTTAAACAACAAGTTAAAGATGACTCCTGCCTGTTCCTTTCCCTGTGCCTGTGCTTTGGCTTTGACCACTGCAACCATCTCTGTGTGCCCCAACACTCTTGTAAGAGGTATGATGCTGCCCTTTTTAAAAAAAATAAATGAGGCCATATCAGTGTTGGTCTACTGCCAGTATCTACTAAGCCTCTCACAATGATTCCATTAACTTTTGCTGAAATCATATTTGTTTTGCACGACTGCAGTCATTCTATTTTTCCTTCTGGCTTCTACAGTGTACAAATGGCCACTTTTCCCATGGATGGATTTTTCCTTTCTCTTTCTTTTAACAATCCCTGAGGTTCGACTTGATGCATCTTTTTTTCCCCATGGGATGGTTGCTGTATCAATTCTCAAACATTGAAAAAGAAATATCAGCTTAGTAAGAGATTATTAAAATATTGCAAGGATTACAAAAAATCCACACAATCCAGGGACAATCATCACCAATGATTCATTTTATTAATTTATTTGATTTGTCAGTCACTTACAAGATAATAGGTATAAGTATAAACATGAGTAAGAATACAAGAAATAGATACGAATAAATGGGGGCAATAGGACAGGGACGGAAGGCACAATTGTGCACTTATGCATGCCCCTGACAGACCTCTTAGGAATGGGGTGAGGTCAATAATTGATAGTTTGAGGTTAAATGAGTGGGGGTTAGAGGATGTAACAACAGAGCCAGGTAGTGCATTCCAGACACTGACCACTCTGTTGCTGAAGTTACATTTCTGCAATCAAGTTTGGAACAGTTTACTTTGAGTTTGTATCTGTTGTGTGCTCTTGTATTGTTGCAATTGAAGCTGAAGTAGTCATTGATTGATAGGACATTGTAGCAGATAATTTTGTGTACTGCGCTTAAGTCCAATCAGGCGATGGCCTGGGGCATGGCACAAAAGCAATTAAGTTACAAAAGTAGGTAAAGTCCCTTTAATACCTCCAACTTTGTCCCCAATGTCCAGTTATCATTGCCTGGAGAAGAAATTCTCCCAAGAACAGTTTTTAAAGGGAAGAAATTCAGTCTGAACCCATAGTACGTATAAATTATAAATAAAAACCAACACAAACCACACTGCAGCAATTAACGAGACAGGGCAGGATAAGGAATTGCAGACTTTAAAACATAACGAAATGCATACAGTTGGGAGAATGCCAGAACTCAGATAAGATTTGACAAAGATAATTCACACTTTGCTTCCAGCAAGTTGCTGTGTGCAAATGCCCTTTTTAAATCCAATTTTCCCACTTGCAGCTAAAGAAGGGAATCAGGGCCCTTTTCTCCCCTGTAACCCACATAACTCACATTGCTCCCTTCTCCATTCCTCCCTGTCTGTCCAAGGATAAAGAGGGGGTGGGCCTGGGTCTTCCTCAGAAAGCCCAGCTGGACTGTGCCCTTCCCCAGTTTCTTCTACAGCCACCGGAGCCATACTCCCACTCCCTGTCAGCTGCTTGACCTGCCCCTCAGAATCAGATTCCAACAGGGGCATGTCAAACCATAGTCAACGTAGTTCTAGGTTGTCCACACCCAAAATTTCAAGCCTGGTGATATAGGGTATTCTGTTTTGAATAGGAGCATAGTACTCTTCTCATGAAATACTTCTGGACTCACTCAATTGTATTTATGTCTGATATAAAGTGCAGATTCCAGACAGATGATCTGCTAGGTGAGGAGCAAAATCATCAAAACTTTTCAAAAAGAACCACAGTGTGTGGGGGTGTCTTCTGGATCTCTCAGGAAACTTTGTCCATTTCCTGAGGAGTCATCAGCTGAAACTCCTCCCAGTTCATACCAGCAGGCACCTCAATTTTTCTTGCCCAGAGACATTCGAAACACAGCGACTCCCAACCTACAAGCACTTGGATATCTTTTTGGGGGATTCACACAGAGTCTCAGAGATGTGTAGGCCAAAAGGGCCCCACTCCACTAATCATATCCACGGAGAAAGAAGTGGGGTCACAAGGTTTCCACCAAGAGGTTACTGGGAAGGTGTGGCAGAAATCAGTTCGCAACACTGACCATGCTGTGGGAACTGCCACCATCATAGCTATAGAGATAACAGCCCTTTGATTATTTATTAAAGTAAATAACCTTCAAATATAAAGTTTCTCAGTGTCTTGCATAAATATGGAAGGACAACAGAGAGACCACAAGTGGAGGAAAAATCTATCCATTCTCTATGTTTCTTCCTATTCAGTAAATGATACAGTCAACCAGCTGTCATTTTCTTGCTCTTAGTCAGCTCTCATTCAAAAAATTGATATTTCAAAAAAGGATGGGAAATAAAATTTCACTTCAATCGCAAGCAATTTTAAGATCAGCTCCAATTCAAGATTCATATAGGGGAATCTCATATAAAACAAAATTTAAAGCAGGCCCAGCTCTTAACATTAGACAGGGTGTTGTCCCTGAAACTGGGCTCTTGCTCGGTGTCAAAGCTGGTAAGTCCCCGGACACAAGGTGTAATACAGTATACTTTTATTTTGGTACCAAGATATAAGGACCCTGGCTCAAAAGCTAATCTAGGGCCCCAATGAGAATCTTACAGCAATTTTTATTGTCAAGGAGGAGTCGCATTCAGCCCTTTGCTCTTCCTCTAATAATGCATGCATAACAGATAATATTGATTAGTTATTTGGATCGAAGCCCCCTACATAGCTAAATGTTGCATCTTCTGTTTTTCACCCCAGGTCACCGGTATCTGGCAAAGTGTCTTAGTTTCATGTGCCAGCTTTGTGGTTTTTTGTGGTTTTTCTTATAAGCAAGCTATTCTTCTTCCTAATATTCTAGCTAGTGGTTTAAGGTGCTAAATGGCCTGTCACATTGGCCAACGGATGCAAAACATTTGTAAAAAGGACACAGCAGATGAGAAAATGTTCCATCCGTTGTTATCAGCTCTCAAAAATGCCCCAAATTTGCATAAGCAGAGCGGACAACAACAGAAAGGAATGGACAGGGGGAGGATGTAGAGGGAATGGAAAGCGGATGTTCCACGGAAGCCTAGTGGATGGAAGCGGATGAGAGTGGATGGCACATCTGCAGGGCTTCCGGGGGAGAACAGTGAAGCGGATGCGCAGCAGAAGGAACGGATGCAGAACGGATGCTGAGCGGATGCTGAGCGGATGAAGCAGATGCAGAGTGGAAGCCTAGCGGATGCCTAGTGGATGCACAGCATTCATTGCGCATGCGGGGAGGATGCATTGCGTCAGCCCCATGGATATAAAGGGAAACAGCTCACAAGCAGGTCACCATTCAGAGGAAAGATCTGCTGCCAGACACAGATCCAGCCAGCCAGCCAGCCAGCCAGCAAGCCAGCAAGCCAACAACCCGACAACCATGGGGAAGAAGAGAAAGCCTCTGCCATCTGCTGCCAGCCCTGGCAAGAGGGAAAGGGCCACCATCCCACCCCCTGGCCTTGACTCTGCTTCTGCTGGGGCTTCTGCTGCTCGGGCTGACCCTTCTGGTGCTGGAGCTTCTGCTGACGCTGCTCCTGGTGCTGGTGCTTCTGCTGGTGCTTACTCTGCTGGCACTGCTCCTGGTGCTGGGGCTTCTGTTGGTGCTTACTCTGCTGGCACTGTTCCTGGTGCTGGGGCTTCTGCTGGGGCTTACTCTGCTGGCACTGCTCCTGGTGCTGGGGCTTCTGCTGGGGCTTACTCTGCTGGCACTGCTCCTGGTGTGGTGCTTCTGCTGGTGCTTACTCTGCTGGTGCTGCTCCTGGTGCTGCTGGTGCTCCTGGTCCTGCTGGTCCTGCTGGTGCTCCTGGTTCTGCTGGTGCTGCTGGTCCTTACTCTGCTGGTGCTGATCCTGGTGCTGCTGGTGCTGCTGGTGCTGCTGGTGCTGCTGGTGCTGCTGGTCCTGCTGGTCCTGCTGGTCCTGCTTTTGCTGCTAATGTTGTTGTTGCTGCTGCTGCTGGTGGTGGTGTGGAGAAGCAGCCCCTACAACCTTGAATCCTCTCTGATGTGTGCCCATATGGCCCTGCCCGAGGGATCAAGAGGCAGACACATGAATGGGAGAGGAGACAATACTCAATCGAAGAGGAACATGAGGATGATGTGCTCGAATGGCTGAGGGAGAACGAGTATCTATGGCAGAAGGGACACAGGCTCTATCAAGACACCAAAAGGAAGCAGGCTGCTTGGAGAGAGAAGGTGGAGAGCCTGGGCTACACTTCGGAGGTCCTCCTCGGCTGGTGGAAGCACATGCACACCTGGTACGGAAAGCTGCACCTGAAGAAATCTGGCCAGGCCACGGATAAGCTGATGGACCGAGAGTTCTACGTGATGGCCAAGTGCAGCTTCTTGGAGGGTGAGATCCGCCACCGAGGAGCAGCCCCTCTGTCCACCCTCACTCTCAGGCAGCCTGCTGAGAGCCAGTCCTCTTCTGGCAAAGAGTCAGCTCCTGTGTCCAGGCAGGTATCTGTGGAGCGTCCCAGGACGGAGAACCCTCTGACAGCTGCACTACCCGTGGTGGAGTGCGTGGAGGACCCCCTGATGCAATGGGAGCAAGGAGAGGGCACTTTCACCACAGGCCAACCTATATCCACCCCGAGCTCCACCTCCACAGAAAGGCAGAGAGGCAGACCAGAGGGGCAGAGGCACATTGTCTTGCTGGAGATCAGGGACACCATCAGAAGCAGCGTAGATCTCTTCTCTCAGCTGGTACATCCAAAGTCCCATCCTCCAACTGCAAGCCCTTCCTCACCGACGTCAACCAGACCCTGATGATCATGTCGGAATCACAGTACCAGGTGCTAAAGGACAGGATCAGTGATCTTCTTCACAACCCTCCAGACCCAGCTGAACCTGCTCCCACACAGTCCAGATCTGCTCCTCCACCCCAGATGATGTCACTGCCCTTCCAAGGCATTCCTCAGGCCCTCCCCTACCAAGGCTACGGCAACCAGGAGGTCCAGCAGCACAGGCAGCCCTTCCAGTCCAGGCACAGGTACATTGTACGACACAGGTGCCACCGATGCCACCCATGCCAATGATACCACCCACACCACAGATGCCACCCATGCCACAGATGCCACCCACACCACAGATGCCACCCACGCCACAGATGCCATCGACGCCTCACCTCGCTCAGCTGCAGACCAGACATCCCCACTACACTGCTCCATCCTCCACCCCAAAGCCAAGCCCGGCCTCAGAACATCTGTCATCAGTATTTGGGCTGACACCCCATATCCTGGAGGAAGGAGCTCTCAACATCACAGGACTGAGCCAGCTCTCTGAGAGGTTCCTCCACACACCGTCCCCTGTTGTCCTCTCGGGGCCAGCACCCCAATGATGCCTCAGAGCAGCACTCCAGCAGCAGCCACCTCCACAGCACCTGGACCCTTCATCCCTGAGACTGGGCATGCCTCAGAAAGACCAAGAAGAGTGCCAGAAACTGGATGGCTACCTGTTGACTTTCTCTTTGCTTTGGACACTTGACTTGGGTCATTTTGCTTTTACAGCTTGTTATTAATAAAGATTATCTTTGCTTCACACACTTGCTTCATTTATTTTAGTTAATAAAGTCTTGGTGAAAACTTTTAGAAATGGTTTAAGCCTTTGCATGCTTGTGGGATGGGTTAAGATACCAGTGGGATGGGCAGGGATACCTTTGGGATAGGTAATACCTGTGGGATGGGCAGGGATACATTTGGGATGGGTAATAGCTGTGGGATGGGCAGGGATACCTTTGGGATGGGTGATAGCTGTGGGATGAGTAGGGATACCTTTGGCATGGGTAATAGCTGTGGGATCGGCAGGGATACCTTTGGGATGGGTAATAGCTGTGGGATGGGCAGGGATACCTTTGGAATGGGTAATAGCTGTGGGATGGGCAGGGATATCTGTGGGGTGGGTAATAGCTGTGGGATGGGCAGGGATACCTTTGGGATGGGTAGTAGCTGTGGGATGGGCAGGGATACCTGTGGGATAGGTAAGGATAGCTGTGGAATAGATAAACTTCCAGAGCAAGCATAGTAGGACTGTATGGTCCACCCTCCCATGTGCCACACCTATGGCCCTTTATTATCAATAACAGTGTAATCATTGATCCACACATTTCAACATCAACACATTTTAACAACACATCCACACATTTTAACATCTTTATTAAATGCCCTGTTCATTGTAGGGCCACTCAACATACATGGCCCAATCTCATCCATGTGATGAGACATGCTGAAGGAAGCATCCATTAAGCATCTATCATCATGTCTTGCCACTCCACTGCTCCAGCTGGGTAGTTGCACCAGTGTTTCAGGAGGTTGCGCTGCTTCTTCCCTTCACATGAAGCTCTGTTGGGGCCTTGCACATCCAGAGTATCTATCAGGTTTCACCCTTGCCTCCATTCGCCAGGCTCCATGTCCCAATTGCCTTGTTGGAGGTCCACGAGTCTGTTCTGCAACACTGGGTAGCAGGTGCGCATGAGATTGTGCAGGATGCAGCAAGCTTCCACAATCCTCCTCACATTCTCTGGGCGATGCTGCATGGTGGTGAGAAGTACCTGGAACCTGTTGGCCAGGATGCCAAAGGCGTTCTCCACCACCCGCCTTGCCCTGGACAGCCTGTAGTTGAAGATCCTCTCTTCACATGTGAGGCATCTGGAGGTGTAGGGCTTCATGAGGTAGGTTGTGAGGCAGAAGGCGTCATCCCCCACAATGAAGTAGGGCACATCTTGTGTGTCATTGGGCAGGGGCTCTGGATCTGGGAAGCCCATGACGAGGTTGCATTCCAGCCCCTCCTTGAGGTCACTGGCATTGTATACCTGGGCATGTGAAGCTGACCCGTTGCCTGAAGCATCGATGTAGATGAACTTGTTGTCAGCATTGACCATGGCGAAGAGGATGATGCTGAAGAAGCCCTTGTAGTTGAAATAAGTGGACCCTAAGTTGGCTGGAGCTTTGCAGGCCACGTGCTTCCCATCTATGGCTCCAACGGTGTGGGGGAAGTTCCACTTCTGATACCACTGTGGTCCCTGAGGCCAGGTGGCGCAGAGTCAGTGCCACCTTGAGCCCAGGGTCCAGGCTGGGCCAGAAGTTGGTGCTCTGCTTGGTCAACCTGGGTCTCAGCCACTCCACAACTTCATCAAACAGGGCTGGAGTCATCCTCATGAAGTTCTGGAATGCACGAGGGTCTTCGTTCCTCAGCTCCACCATCAGCTTGTTGTACAGTCCGTACTCAGCTCTTCTGGTGATGCATCTTTGGACCTAGACACTTCTTGGCCGCCTCCTTTTCTTTGCGTAGAACAGGTGAAAGAGCCTGTAGATAGCTTTGCACTGTTGTAGAACGATGGTGGCTACCAAAAGGAGTTTGTGATGATCCATGGTGGAGATGACTGGATGCTGTAGAAGAGCAAGAGCCAGATGAAGGCTGAAGAGGTCTGCACCACAGGGCTGCTGGACTGAAAGTGAGATCCAGGTGAGTTCCTCCCCCTTTTTATTGGAAATATAGATTTTCCGCTAGATGTCCTTTTGCATCCTCTAGCCATCCTGCAGACATCCTAAATATCCGAGATAGGTCCCCTCTGTGAACGTTTTTTCCATTTTAAATGCTTTGTATGCGAGCTGCATCTGCTTTCATACTTTCTCCATCCGTGCTACTAACGCTTTGTATCCATTCTGCATCCGTTTCGCTTCCTCCCTGTGTCCATTTTCCGCTAGAGCAGATTTGAGTTGCACGGATGCACAGCAGATGCCTAGCGGATATAGCGGATGCGTAACGGATGACAACGGATGTAGAACGGATGTTCCCCGTATGCGTTGCGGATGCAGAACTGACTCGTTGGATACATTTTCCACTCAAAAAGTTTTGAGCAGTACAAAATTTTTATAGCGGATGGAATCTCAGTCGACGGATGCTGGACGGATATAGAAGATGAAAAATGGAGGCAGTGAGTACAGAATGGAAGCATCGCGTTCACCAACGGATGGCAAGTGTTTCTCTCCATTTTACATCCTCTTTCCATCCTTTGGTGCAGTGTGACATGGGCTTAACTTCTGCCTTGCTATAAATGGGCAGTTTCAACCCCTTTCCTATTGCAAAGTAGCTCAAAGCAGCACCCCCAATACCTGTGACCCCCCTCCTTCCACAGATAAAAGTAAAAGCAGTTTTAACTTTGTCTGAGGCAGAACCCCTACTCCCCCAGGACCCCCCCTCCTTCTGTAGAGGGAGAGAAGACAGCAAGGAGCAAGGCTGCTTCAGGCAAAAAAATGAAGACAAGGGAAAATGTTTTATCAGAATTGATATTCCTCACTCTCATGCCCATTCCATCCACACCTGGGTCCTATCTCGACATGTGACCTTTCCTCTGATTCCCAGGGCCTCCTCTGCACATACATTCCATCACCTGGTCCTTCAGAGGTTCAAGGGTGTTATGATATGTACAGAATAACCCTTGAGTAACAAGGATATGCACATGGAAACGTTTATGACAGTAGTTATGAACAATTATTCAGCCACACATAGATATACTAAATTGAGTTAAAATTTACTTTAAGAAACAGCACAGTCCAATAAACAGTCCAGGTCACATACATTTCACAGTCCAAAGAATCACAAAATCCAAAGTCTTCTTCCCGGTTGCCTTTGTCATTTACAGTAAACAAAAATATCAAAGTGTAAGCACAACCGAGAACCTTAGATAGCAACAGAATGTCAGAGATACAGAATGTCAGAGAGAGCAACCCATGATCTCTAGCTCCCTCTTATGGTAATTTGCAACACAACCAACCAATCAGAATATAGTACAAATCAACACAGTGACTTTGCCTTAAAACTGCAAGCATACATTGTTGGTTTATACACTGTCAACCCAACTAATTGGTGGACAGATTCTGAACAAAGGGCATTGATTACTTAATTGGCATTAGATAACAGAGATCATGAAATTTAGTCCCACCAACCTATAATTCATCAAACTCCATAGCCCTGGCTGATGCTGTCTCCAGAAAGGGTAGGCTGCTGGGGATTCACAAGGGTTTGGGAGGGCCCCTAACTAAAATTCTGTGCAGTTTGGAGAACCCCCAAATCCAACTCCTGGCTGGCCCCAGACACCCTGCCCCACCCCTCCCAGGAGTCCCCACGCAGCCCATTTTGGATGCAGATAAGTACAGGGTGCTCACTCAGGGATGGTGAACATCAGTTCTCCAGGAAGTTTCTGACTTCCAGAGGACCATTTTTGCCCTCTGAATATTCAAGGAAAGCCTCCGGAGCCTGAGGAGGGCAAAAACGCCCCCACCATCATAGTGCAGGATGCCAATTAGGCCACACTCACCATGACCACGCAAACCCTTTGTTAAAATTTTTGAAGCCTAGCTCTGGTCTCCAGTGGTGTCTGGAGGTAGGATTCCACTTTGAAGGATAGTAGAAGTCATCATCTGGCTTTTGAACTATATTCTTCCAACATTACCTTTTGGACAAGACCTGACAGGAAGGAGTACAAACATTGCAGAACAGTGTCCCCAGGGGTGTGATTTTTCATGAAAATATTTTTATCCAGCTCTGCTCAAGGAGTCCTGAAGAAGTTTAGGATCTCAGAGAAGCTGCTTATTACTGTAATTTTCACAGTTCTGAACTTTGAGACTTCTCCTACAATTTGCCTTTGAGGTAAACATTAGATTGAAGAAACAAGAAAAAAATTTGTACCAGAAAAAAATAAATACATAAGGTCACACTCTGTGTGGCACAAGTTCAGGGACAAGGAGGGACTTTGAATGTCTCTATCTTTCTTTTCCTGGTGAAGTTCAATTTGTCTGTGTTGGAATCACAAAAGTCACTGGCATTTCCATCTTATGAGAGGGCTTTGAATTCTTTTAATGCTTCTTGTTGTCCTTGTTTAAAAACAGAAAGGGGATTAATTTAACCCGTGAATTATGGACATCCTTCTTCTGCTTCTGCTGCTTCTAATGTCCCAGCCAGTCTCTGCGAAGCTTAGAATGAAATGCCCTCTGAGTTTGGAGTACCAGGATGAAAAAAGACCACGGAGCTATTACAGACTAGGAGACCATCTCATTACTATGATCACCACTGCAAGAAAAATATTGCGTATAAAAACATTGCCTTTCAATAGGACTCCTTCAATTCAGTCTCAGGTGTAAGTCATTCAGTCCTCCATTTGCTCTTCAGCATTCTCCTTTTTTTCTTATTATTTCATTTATTCCTATATTGCAGAACCGTATAATTTCCTGAATCATTTTGATTTCCGTGGCTTCTCTCTTTTGCCTTATTTTGTAGAAGATAGTCAAATCTCAAGATGGGGAGTGAAAACCTGAAAGAAATTTAAATTATATACTTTTCCCAGTTCAATTCTGAGCTATCTCTTCAATACTGACTTTTATTAATGGGTTGTAGTTTCCTTTGCTCAGCCTATTTCTTTTTTTATGGCCTTTCATTCATATCCACTGTCTAATCCTTGTAAGAATAGAAGGAGTTTTCTATGATTTCTTTTCTGGATCTCTTATGAAACATCCTCCTGCTAATATGATGGTTCTACTTTAATGATTGAATTATATTGAATCATAGTTACTGGGCAGACAAAAAATAGTGTTGCTACTGTTAAGCCTGGGTTCCCCAACCAGGGTTAGGTAGACAAGCTAAACA
>BLBF01000093.1:1708871-1722738 GCA_015471245.1 Laticauda colubrina | reverse complement strand
GGACTGACTACATGGTAAATGAATATTGGACTGTTTTTGACTATGCTGTAAACTTATACTGGAATAAAATATATTCTTGATAGCACAAGTGTATCTGTTATTTTTACTGTATGTTAATAAACATACAAGCTTAGCTCACTCATTTATCTGTGTGCCTATCTGACTAACGCTGCACATTCTGTTTAGCTTGTCTACCTAACCCTGGTTGGGGAACCCAGGCTTAACAGTGTGCACTCAACAAACCGGTTGTTAAGCTGGCAGCATCTTACCACTGGATAGTGCAATACACCTTCTGCTCCTAAAAAGGAGATCCAAGGCTTTTAGTTCACATGAAATCAGGGGTGGGATACTATAGGTTTGGCCCGGTTCTATAGAATTTGTAGGTCCGGAGAGCAGCTGACACCGAACTGATTCACTGCAATGACTATCTGGTCAACTTTTTGGCCCACCTGCCCACCCAGGCTCAAGGCTGTCCTTTATTCTATGCTTTTACCTCCTCAGCCGAGTTCCGCTTTTCAGCTGGAGAAGGTAAATACCCACCAGAGCTGGTAGCGCACACACGTGTGCAGTTTTTGTTTGGCATGCATTAACATGCTCCCTGAACCAGTTTTTATGCTGGTAGGATCCCAACCCTGCATGAAATCATTATAAAGACTGGTCTGATGAGAGATGAAGCCCTGACCAAGAACACTGGAGCATTAAACCATTGACTCGGAGAAAAGCCCCTCCTGGTGCTGATTCAATTTCATCAATTTCAGTCCAAACCTGAACTCAGGTACTGGTCAACAGAATTGTGAACAAGGAACAGATGAACCTGAGGCTATCAGCTTTAGCACTGAAGTAATGAGAGACTCTGAAAGGAAGTCCTGCTTAGATTTGCATTTGGCCTCTAAAGAGGGCACATCATCAGAAAACCCCTTTATGCAATTGTTCATCTTGATTATTACTTGTATTTTGGGGGAAAAAGAAGGTGCCAAATGCAATTAATAACAAATATGGGTTTGTTTTTCCATGTTAGTTGTTGTTACCTAATCATAGGTCTTCAACAGAAAGGATCTTTTCTTGGATACCTAGCTGTGTCTTTGAAATATCCCTTTCTGACACAGGACTCATACCCATGTCCCAAGTGCTGCAGAAAAAAAGGCCTTAATTACCCTTGTTGAGGAATATATTTTCATGACCTCTATCTCATATCACCACAGTTCGAGAAACTGAGCAGTCATTTTTAGTCTTATTTCAAGAGTATGAATACAGGACATCAGGATGGCTCCACTAACACATTTTCTTTGGTGTCCTTTGCTTTCTCCTTAGTCTCTTCCTCAGTCCAGATGTGGGGGGAAATGTCATCCTGGATTTGTCAAGCAGAAGCGAGAAGGAGAGCCAGTTTGCTGCTATGACTGTGTTCCTTGTCCAGATGGGACCATCTCCACTCAGGAAGGTGGGTGACACCAAAGAAAAGGGCAGGAAGGAAGTGGAAGTAGATTCATTCAGAGTATTTTCATGAAATTGTAAGTTAAAAGACTGTTTGAAGTTTGAAGCTCAACTACTTTCTTCTTTATTTTCAAACTGTACAATTTCTTCTCTAGAAGGAATAATACCCAAAAGGCTTTGAATTAGGAGCTGGCTAGTAATAAGAAGGTATGGCAGATTAGCCAAGCTTTACTACTGTCAGAGAAAATATTTCTTCTGTTTAATTTTTTTTAGTTTGAATATGATTTTTGATATTTACTTTTTCTAGGAACACCTATATTCTTTGAAACTTGAGGATTGGTCTTAGCTCCATCTCTGGAAGGATATTGTGAATGTGTCTAAATGGGCACAGTCTAAATTGAGGATCATTGAGAAGGTGTTGCAAGTGCACAATGAAGTGGTGTGCACAGTTTATGGGTGCAAGTCATTGCAAACCAATTATTACTGCTGCCAGTAACCATTCCAGATAATTTGTGGAATTAGCTTTCTCTGCCAGCCAATTAAATTTTACAAGAGAAACATTCTTTGGAGCCAGTATATTAATAAGTGCCATCAAACATGATTCAAGATGTTTGCTTAGAAAGATTAACTGATTGAATTTTTAATCTAATAATGTAGCTTCTTGTGAAGGTTCAATACATCACAGAATAAATCATTTATATTTTAGGATGTTCCCCAATTTGATAGATCTTAGCAATAGAGCTAGAGAAATGCCTATGATGTCAGCTGTTGTCCCAAAAAGGTGTTTCCTCAAATGTGAAAGTACAGAATATTAAAGAAATATTGTTCTTTTTCTGTTTTCTCAGATACAGAAAAATGTATCAAGTGTCCAGATGATCAATATCCAAATGAGAACCGAGTCCAATGTATCCCCAAAATTCTAACCTTCCTGTTTTATGAAGAACATCTGGGCATCATCCTGGTCTCTTTTGCATTACTCTTCTTCCTAATGACAAACCTCATTTTAATCATATTCATTAAATACAGAGAAACCCCCATTGTCAAAGCGAACAACCGGGACCTCTCCTACATTCTCCTTGTCTCCCTCCTGCTTTGCTTCTTGTCTCCTTTTCTCTTCATTGGACAACCAAGGAAAGCCACCTGCCTTCTACGACAAACATTTTTCAGCATCATCTTCTCAGTTGCTATTTCTTCTCTCTTGGCCAAAACAATCACAGCGGTACTAGCTTTCCTAGCCCTAAAGCCAGGAAATCAAATGAAAAGATGGTTGGGGAAAAGCTTGAGCAACTCCATCATCCTTTCATCTTCTGCTGTCCAAATTATCATCTGCTTCATCTGGCTTGGAGTTTCTCCACCGTTCCCTGACACTGATTTCTCTTCTCAGCCTGGAGAGATTATCCTGCAATGTAACGAAGGCTCTGTTCTTATGTTCTACATTACCCTTGGTTACCTGAGCTTCCTGGCTGCCATCTGCTTCTCAGTTGCCTTTCTGGCCAGGAATCTCCCTGGGGCCTTTAACGAAGCCAAGCTGATCACCTTCAGCATGCTGGTCTTCTGCAGTGTCTGGGTTTCCTTCTTGCCCACCTACCTGAGCACCAAAGGGAAATACATGGTGGCTGTGCAGGTCTTCTCGATCCTAGCCTCCAGTGCTGGTCTGCTGGTCTGCATCTTCATCCCCAAGTGCTTCATTATCATTCTGAGGCCAGACCTGAATACAAAGGGGCAGCTTACAAGAAATGTAGAAATGTGAGACAGGGAGTTTCTAACAGGCCAGTCCTAGAAAATTGTCCAAGCTGTTCTCCATACATTAGCGGGCAATGATTTTGCTTGAAATAATTAAATGGCAATTGGCTGGTAGTCTTTTCTCCTCGTACTCTAGAATTGCAAGATAGCTCTTTTCAACAGTTGAGGTATCATATCTCTACTGTGCTCTTGGATATGACCTGAAATGCTCTACCAAGATATTTTAAATATGACACTTTTGCAATGGGAATTTTGTTGATATGCCGGAAATAATTGAATAATTACAGGAGGGGGAACTGTAAAAATACCCTTATTTTAGTTATATGATAGTTTATTTGCAGTTGGAGTTCCTTATAAAATTTGAATCACAATCTCTACATTATCAACATAAGGAGATAAAAGAAACACATCCAGACAAATTAGGATGAGGATAATCTGGATTATCCCAATGGTTAACTAAGTGATTATATAGAAATTAAAAAACAAATAAGCTAAAGTACAGCCTCATGATTTCCAGAAAAGAATTCCTACAGAATTGGACAATTGACTGTCCTATGGTTATGTTGTAAGGAAGAGGGGTGAGACTGGGCATAAACACACAGTTGTAGTTGGTATAATTCATATATCTTCTGCTTGTTGACACTCCAGATTTATTTGGATGGTCATTTTGACATGAAGATGGGCCCTGATCTGATTCTGAAAACCTTTTCTTTTCTCCTTAAAATGGAAGTTTGCAAGGAAATCATATTCACAAATGGAAATTATCCTGAAAGAACCATATTTATTCTCAAATTTAGCTGAAATATGTGTGGTTATTGTTGTGGAGCAGCGGAATAACCTGAAGCAAACATGGAGTGAAACTTCAGCTTTTTTACTTTATTGAAGCAATAAAGGGTTGCCATGGCTGCCGCACAAGTTAGCCAGCTGACGACTACAGCTGATGCCATTTGATAGCTCCCTTTTATAGCTGGCTGTCAAATGGCATCAGCCAATAGGAACGGTCCATGTTCCCACTGGAAACACAGACCGGAGTGAAGACTTCAGCTTAGTCCATTGCGAATGCTACACTCCTTTCCCCTAGCATGGAGCATGCGTAATCTTTAAGATAGTTTGGGAGCTTGCGCAGGCGGCCAGATCTTCTGAGTTCCGATGAATTGGCTGCAGGAAGAAACTTCTCTGCTTTCTGGGCAACTTCTGGCTTCGATGAAGTTGGTGCCCTGGCTTCAGGCGTCTCTGGATGAGGGACCAATGGCAGATCGGGTAGGCTTGCCTTCTTGTCAGGTCCGATGGAAATCTCTGTGTGCGTCGGTCATTTTTCTATTGCAGGGGCGTCTGGAGGGCCATCTCCAAATGTACTCCAACATCTTCTAAGCTGGTCGATGTGGCGGTGCCAGATGCATCCGTCTTGCAGTAGGACCCTGTAAGACTTAGAACCAGTAACTGCCACAATTTGCCCTGGCATCCATAAGGGGTGCCGTGCATAGTTCTGGGCATAGACCTGGTCATTCTCAGTGAACTCCCTTGCCTGGCTGTCTAACTCCAGGGGTGTGACTGGGGCATAATGAGGATGGAGTCTATGTAGGGTGGTCCTCAGGCATCTACCCATGAGAAATTCAGCTGGAGACTTATTAGTGGTGGTGCAGGGGGTTGTGTGCTGGATTAGGAGGTATTTAGTGAGCCTAGAGTGCCAATCTATAGGCCCAAACCTTACCAGGGCTTCCTTAACTGACCTGACTTCCCTTTCAGCCAGGCCATTAATGGCAGGATGAAAAGGAGCTGTAATGCCTTATTCCTAGGTTGGCTAAGAAACCCTCAAAACTCACAGGAAGTAAACTGGGGGCTGTTATCAGACACAATGGTGTCAAGTAGGCCATGGGTAGCAAAAATCCTTGAGAGAGCCTTAGTGACAGCTTCTGAAGTTGTAGTGGTCATTAAGGTCAGTTCCATCCATTTAGAAAAGGAATCCACATTCCCAAGAATGTGAGCCCATGAACAGGGCCAGCCAAATCAATGTGTACACGGGACCAAAAGGTCCCAGGATCTTCCCACCTGCCTGGAGTGGATGTGGGTAATGCAGGTCTGGTAGCCTGGCATGGCTGACAAGCATTCACCCAACTAGTAATCTGAGCATCCATGCCTCGCCACTATACATAACTGTGAGCCAGGGCCTTCATCCTGACAATGCCAGGATGGTCCTCATGCAGGACCTTTAAAACTGAGTTCTGCAATTTAGAAGGGATAACTACCCTAGTTCCCCAGAATAAACAGCCTTACAAGGAAGATAGTTCCTGCTGGTAACTTTTGAAAGGTAGGAATTCAGGGGCATAAGGAATTACTGGCCACCCCCTTCCCACCCAGTCAAGAACTTGGGTGATTACCTTGTCCCTGGAAGAGTGGGCAGTGATATCAAGGGCAGTTATGGGGAGTTTGAGATCATTGATCTGTAAAACAGCATTTATTGGTGCAGGATCCTCCACAGGAACAGGCAGTGGACAGCGACTGAGAGTGTCAGCATGGCACAGACTCTTGCCAGGGCAGTGAACAAGTTTATAGGAATAGGCAGCCAGAAATAAGGTCCACCTGGTCATTCTTGGAGACCAAAGCTGAGGGGTTTGTCTTTCGCCAGACAGAAGGCCTAACAGTGGTTTGTAATCAGTTATCAGCTCGAAATAGACACAAAGCACATAAAGAAATTCATGGAATTTTTTGACAGAAGCAATTGCAGCCAGAGCCTCCTTGACAATCTGGCTGTAGTTGCGCTCAGCTGGGGAAAAAGTCCTGGAGAAAAAGGCAAGGGGTGCTTCAGAACCGTTAGGCAACCGTTATGACTTAAAACAGCACCTATGCCAAAAGGAGAAGCATCTGCAGCTAAAACTAAATGCAACTTGTCATTAAATTGTATCAGGACAGCACTGGATGTAAGTAATGATTTGACAGCATGGAAAGCATGGGCTTCCCTAGGTCTCCAGTGCCAGGGGGATTGTTTGTCTAAGAGTCTGTACAGACACTCTGCAATGGAAGCTTTATGAGGCAAGAATGAAGCGTAAAAGTCCCCAAAAAGCTTGGAGCTCCGTCTTGTTAGTTGGTGTGGGTGCCTCGTGAATAGCCCTTACTTTGGATTTGATTGGGTGAATGCTAGAGGTGTCAATTTTGTATCCCAAAAATTCTACCTGTGGAGTGGCAATTGTCTTTTTTTAGTTTAAGGCCATGCTGTCTGAAACGATCGAGGACTCCTCTGACTCTTTGCAGTAGCTGTGGCTTGTCAAGAGCAGATATTAAAATGTCATCAAAATACAGAACTACGCCCGGTAATCCTTGGAGAATCCTTTCCATTAAGGATTGGAAAATCCCTGGGGCTACACTTACAAATTGGAGACATCTGCATTTAAAAGCACCCCTGTGCACAACAATAGTCTGTAGTTCGGCAGTTGTGTCAACAGGAAACTGTTGGTAGGCCTGTGACATGTCTAATTTAGCGAAAATCTTTCCTGGCTCAAAAGAATGTAGAAGGTGCTGGATAACAGGGACTGGATAGGCGCTGATTTGTAAATATCTGTTCAATGATGTCTTATAATCAGCGCAGATTCTCACACTCCCATCTTTCTTCAGGTGTGTCACTATTGGGGTTTCCCATTTTGCAAAGTCCACAGGCTCCAATACACCTTGTTTAATTAATTTGTCCAATTCAATATCTAATTTGGGGCAAATTGCAAATGGTATCCTTTGAGGCTTTAAACGGATTGGTACTGCCTGAGAGTCCAAGTTGAAAGATATTGGGGTTCCTGAATAACAACCCAGCCCCTCGCTGAACACATCAGCATAGTCATTAAACAAGGTGTCCACTTCAGCATTTGTAAGTGGATCCCACTTATATGGAGGCCAAGGGCAGGGAACCAATCTAACCCCAACAGGCAAAGGGGGGCACCATCCACTACCACTAAAGGCAAGTGACCTTTAAAATTTTGAAATTGTACAAAAAACTTGCCTTTTCTGATGACTAGGATGGTTTTGCCCTGGTAGTCACGTAGGGTTAACTGGCAGCCATGAAGTTTCTTCTTAGTCATTCTGGGAAGTAGTTGCTTCAAGGTGCTCCATGAGATGATGGATAGTGCTGAGCCTGTATCAACCTCCATCCTGCAAAGTTTTCCTTCTATAGAAACAAAAACACTGATTTTGTTTGAGCCTTTGTTAGTCAGCTTGGCTTGACAACAGGTAAAAGTCTTCAACTTGTTTTGGGAAATGTTGGGTTGTCTGAGGCTTTTGGACAAAAGTCTTCCATGCTTGACAGATCCTGGCTAAATGACCCTTCCTTTGGTATTTTAAACAAATGGCATTCCTGAATTTTCAGGATGCCCTGAGGTGGTTTCCTCCACAGCTTAGGCAAATGGGCTGAGACCGTGGAGGTGGATTGGGGTTTGGCCTGTTCTCCCCTTGGCTGGTTCTTTGCTGCCTAAGGTGATTTACATCATTAGCCCCTTCAGACCCTTCTTCTGAGGAGGCTTCATCGTAATGGATGGCTGAGCTGCTCTACCTAATTGGATTTCCCTGAATTTCTGCTGCTGAAAGGGCTGATAGTTAAGCAGCTTGAGATTCTTCAATTGCTAACTTAAAGGTTAAGTCCCCTTTAGCCAGTAACCATCTTTGTAGCCTTAAATCCCTGAGTCTGAAAGGCATGAATTGTCATTGTCAAAATTGTCAAAGTCAGAATTGTCAAAGTCATCTTGACTCAGTGGTGCCGGATCTGTCGAAGAAAGTTGAAATTCGTGGTCATGAATAGTGAAAGTAGCGCTTAAAGTGACATTCAGCTTGGTAGTGATTTCGGCTCTTTTTGTAGTGACCTCGGCTCTTCTTATAGTGACTTCGCTCAGCGATTATTTGCCCAGTTGCCTCTTATATGTATCCTGCCCTCGTCGCCAGTGTTGTGGAGCGGCGGAATAACCTGAGGCAAACATGGAGCGAAACTTCAGCTTTTTTCAGCAATAAAGGGTTGCCGCGGCTGCCGCACTAACAAGGCAGCCAGCTAGCAACAACAGCTGATGCTGTTTGACAGCTCCCTTTTATAGATGGCTGTCAAATGGCATCAGCCAATAGGAACGGTCCATGTTCCCATTGGAAACACGAACTGGAGTGAAGACTTCGGCTTAGTCCATTGCGAACACTAGAGTTATCTATATCTTTCTTATTGGTTATGTCATAACACCAAATACATTCACAGGTTTTATCCTCTTTTTGGACTTGCTTCAATATGCAGCATTGAAGATCTATGCCACACCATGAGATCTATGGGGACAAAATCTTTTCAATCTCCTCCTTCTCCTCTGTGGATGTCTTGTCCAGCCTTCCACTGAGAACTGAAGTTTCAAAATAAGAAAATGAAAATGCTTTCTCTGCAAATTGTAGAATAGAAAAGAGCCTGGATGACACTGGCTTTTGTTCTTTCAAAGCACAACTGACCTGAAAAAGAATGGAAGGGGGATATTAATAATATGCAGTTGTATGATCAGCTTTGTTTGAGAGCAAAAGAAAAGGAAGATGATGATAAAAATTGTGGTTGTCACGAAGAAACAAGTAATTTCTCCTCTAGCAGATAGAAATGTGGGCACTTATCTACTCATTCTGATCAATCATTGTACACATGCCTAATGAGCCCTACAATGTCTGAGGTAGGCTACAAAATGTTATGAATATACCTGTGAGATTTTGTAGGTGGTGGGCATGGTGGCAATCTGAGGGGAGTTGTCAATCCCTTCAAGGACTATAAAAATGTCCTTCTGCCTTCTGCAGATAATTAGAAACTTGGATCTCCCCAGCTGAAAGCAAGTCCAGCAAAGCATCAAAGGTCACTTGGGGGTTGAAATAATGGACAATTCTAACTCAGGTGGACATTTGGAAAGAACTGGAAATGCTGGTTGATCTCTTGCATGGTGAACAAAGAAGCAAGAAATCTTTGGATGGATGCTCTCCAAGTAAAATGCAATATAAATCAATTAGACCAGAGAGAACCAAAAAAAAGAGAGAAATAATGGAAAAAGCTAAAAGTTGCAAGAAGAAAAGAAAACAGAAGAATTAAAAAACCAAAATGATATAAACAAAGTGCAAAAAGTAGTTTTTAATATTCTCTACAGCAAATATAAGTACAATTATATTTTAACCTCTCTGTCAAAAGTTACATTACATATTTTTATAATCTATCCTGTCCAATCATTAAAAACATAAATTTCAAGTTGCTATTTGTGGATTTTTTTAATGCAAAAAGACACTAACGGTGTTTCAGTCACCAATAAAGGCAGATATTGCCTTTTCTCTAATAAAAGAAATCAGTTTGGCCATCTTGGCAAGATCTGTTCATTTCACCAACCATTCGTCCATGGTCAGTAGTGCTGAATTTTCCCATCCTTGTAATCTTGCCACATTAATGAGAAATTGAAATAATTTTCTATGACATTTTTCTCTCTGTGAATCCATAAATCTGAAAAAGAAACAATATTTATCTTTAAAATCCTCTCAATAAATATAGGAGTGTGGAACTAATTTTAAAAGCCTTGTTACATGTTCATTAAGCATAATAAAATGCCCCTTCATGTTTTCAAATTTCTAACTCTGCATAGCTTTCCAAAAAAAAGCCCATGACATAATTTGGGGAAGTCTGTTTTACTTGAATTTATTTAGGAATGAAAACAAGGAGCAATCCAGGCCATCTTTCCTTATGTCTCCATCATCTCACCCCCTCCAAGATTCTTGAGCCACAGAGAGATTCAATTGCTGAATCAACATTCAAAAGTTACCATATATTTAGTGTGCATGTGTGTGTTTGTGTTTGTGGGGTTGGAGAGAGTTTGACAAATTTTCTTAAATCATAATATTTCTCTCAGCATTCTAACTAACAAACTCCAAAATAATTAACTCTGAGACAAGCATTCTTCAAAGATCGATTTTATTCGAGTTTATTTGATATTGGCTCATCTGGGAAAACACAAATCTGAGGGTTCCAGGTTTCCCTTCCCAAAAGAAATTCAAAGACCATCCTTTACACCCATCAGTCCATCACTTGGCCCAATCAAAACATCATCCCAACTGGAGACATCTCTCCAGGTACAGGGTAACACATCCTTGATTTTCTGAGAAGAATGTTGTTGAGTCTAATCTTTCATCTTTCTACTAATCTCCCCTCCCAAATTCCCAGGCACTAAATGTGGCAACCTCGAAGCTTCCAAGTAAAATATGGCTTCTAAGGCTGACAATTGTTTCTGTTTGCTTATCCCCAACTTCTCCTTCTCCTTCGCATCTTAATTTTTGGGACAAAATCTCCAAGGCACTTAGATGCTTACAATCTACTATATCTCACCTTGCCCGAGACAGCACTTAATCAAATTACAATTCCTATGTTTTCCATCCCTGCTAAGTGTGGCCAATGAGCAGCAGAACCCAGACTCAGTTTCTTCACTAGCAATTGCACTGAAATAATTAGGTGATTTGAGGAAATGGGACAAGGTGTTTGGCTTCCATTGCAAGGTATTTTGCTGCCATAATGTCCCTGGCCACCACCGCACAGGCAAAGATCCCGCCTCCATCTTTTTGACTTCTCAGCAACTTTCAAATGAGACCTTGCACCTAAAATCTGCATGAGTTTTTCTCATAATGGTGTTTTTCTCACACTAAACACGAGTGAGGTGTGGCAGGCATAACAACAGGCTTGTAATGGGCTCTATTTTATTTATTTTGTTTGTCGAGCATGTATTAGATAACAGATAGAAGTATAAACATGATTATCAAAACATGAAATGGAAATGAATAAAAGGGAGCATCAGGACAGGAATGGTAGGCACGTTGCTGCCCTTGTGCATGCAGCTTACAGGCCTCTTAGGGATGGGGTGAGGTCAACAATAGACAGTCCAAGGCTAAAGTTTTTGGGAAGAAACCACAGGTAGAGCATTGCAGAGATTGGTCACTCTGTTCCTTAAGTTGTATTCCTCCAATTGAGTTTGGTGTAGTTTACCTTAAGTTTGCATCTATTGGGTGCTCTGGCCTTTTGCTCTTTAGGTACCCATCTGTCATGCCCCTGTTGGAATCTGATTCTGAGGGAGAGGTGGAACAGCTGATAGGGAGTGGGAATGTGGCTCTGGTGGCTGTGGAGGAAACTGAAGTCTGGCTGGGCATTCAGAGGAAGACCTAGAGCCACCCTCTCTTCATCCTAGGGCATGCAGGGAGGAACAGATAAGGGAGCAATGTGGATTACAGGGGAGAAAAAGGCCCTAATTCCCTTAATTAGCTGCAGCTGGGAAAACTAGATAAAGAGGGTGTTTCCGTACAGCTCCTTGCTGGAAACAAAGCATGCATTATTTTTGTTTGTCAAGTCTTATCTAAGTTCTGGCATCCTCCCAACTGTGTGTGTTTTATTATCTTTTGAAGTCTTCAATTTCTTATCCTACCCTGTCTTGTTAATTGCTGCAGTGTGGTTTGTGTTGGCTTTTATTTATAATTTATATGTACTATGGGTTCAGACTGAATTTCTTCCCTTTAAAAACTGTTCTTGGAAGAGTTTTTTCTCCAGCCAACGATAACTGGACATTGGGGGCCAAGTTGGAAGTATTAAAGGGACTTTACCTATTTTTGTGACTATGTTGCTTATTGTGCCACACCCCGGGTCATCACACCCATCTATATACAAGTACAGCTGAGAATTCTTGGATTGTGCTCAAACATTTGGTTCTGGTTAACTTGTGAAGAATCTCATCTGCCAACCTTTCCTGAAACTAATCATTCAGGGCAACTTCATTCTGCAAAGGGTGTTTTCCAAAGAGGGTTGTGCAAAAGAGCTCCAAGGCTCAATAGCAGGGTCACACACTCATCCGTCCCAATGGCCTAAGAGTCAAGAGTGAAATTCATACACAGGGATCATATACTTGAGTTGAATGTTTTTTCCTGGAAAGAGAAGAAAGGGAACTAAGTCTTTTCTATCAACTGTCACTCTGGAATGTTGAGGCAACCAACTGTCACTGATCAGAATCTTTGTTTTGTTGCTAGGCAACGAACCTAAAGGAACCTCTTGGGCCATGACAAGTCAACTCAAGAGCCAAAATAAACAGCAAAGGGGACAAAGGACAAGCTTGACTTGATATCACATCGTTTCATTAGATCACCATTAATCATAATTGGAGCCTGCTGACAGTAAATTCCTTGAATAAAATTCTCAGCAAGACTCACGTCTTCCAGAACTTCAGGCAAAAAAGGCCAATGCAAATTATGAAAGGCTTTCTCTGCATCTAAGAAGAACCACATAGCTTGTTTTTTTTGTTAAGTTGTTGTAAAAATACTGTGACATCCAAATACAGTTCTCGCATTGTCTTTTGTCTTTTAAGTAAAAAGCTACATTGATCTTTCTGAGTCAACTCTTGGAAAAATTTTTTTAATATATCAGCCAAACTTGAGGTGAACACTTTACCATTCTTTGTGAATGGGGTTTAAAAACATGCAATTGGCATCTCCCTGGAGGTCACTCTTTAGGACTCTGAGGAAGATGCATCCTCCATGGTCCCTCCAGACCCTCCAGCCAGATTCTCCTTGGCAGCCATTGCTCCCACTTGCCCCAAAGGCTCCATATTCGGGGAGAAAATCTCTTCACTGCAGCCATTCTTATGTGAAGGAGACCTTCTAAGTCTTAAGCCTCCCCTCTTTCTGGATTTCTGGGTGTTTTGTTGTTTTCTCATCACCCCAAAAAACTTTTAATTTTATCCTTATTTGATATTCTACCCTCCCTTTTCCCAGTCTTTGTTTATTCAACCTCTTCTCCCTGTGGCTGATTGGTGGCTGGGTTCCCAGGCAACCATTGTCTCTTCCCTCCTGTTTGATTGGCTAAGGCTGGGTTGACAGGACGACATAGCAGTCCAGGAAAAGAGGCATCCACTGGGGGAAGAGAGAGGTAGGCCTTTTGTCTTCTTTCAGAACTGAGGGAGGTCAAGGGGAAAATCTTCTCTCTTTTAGATGCAACTCTGATCAAATGCATCTCAGAATCAGAAGAAGGATTGATGGGAAAATGAAAGAATGTTTAAAAAATATTTAAAATTGAAGGAAAAATTCAAGACTTTGACCGAAGGAAAATAGAAAACAGAAACTAAAAACAGATAAAAGATAGGAAGATGCCGTGAAATTGGATGTTAAAGAAAATAAAGTCATGAAAAAATAGGCACACCCTCTTTGAGTTTCATGATTTTTACATATCAGGACAGAGTAAAACTCATCTGATCTTCAGCAGGTCATAAAAGTAGATGACTGGACCCTCAGATGAATAACGAGACATGACATATTATACCACATCATCATTAATTTTACAAAAAGAAGCCAACATGGAGAAGTCATGTTTGAAGAGCACTCAAAAGAGGGTGTGTTTTCTGTTTCGCATGATTTTAGTATGGATGAAGAGCTTATAGAAAATAAAGAGCTGAAAAAGAAAACAGTTTTAGTGCTAAGAATAATTTTGGCATTACTTGAAAGCATTTATAATTTACAATTCCTTTTTGAAAAAAAATGTGTAAGCATTCCTTTTGTGAAATGAAAATCTCTCCCTAGCCACTGCAGATAGACAGAAAATCCAAATCACCTGATCAAGTTTCCAAGCCCTTTGAAGTATTGAGTCTATAAAAATCAACATAGAATAGAATAGAATAGAATAGAATAGAATAGAATAGAATAGAAT
>BLBF01000093.1:1697585-1708861 GCA_015471245.1 Laticauda colubrina | reverse complement strand
ATAGAATAGAATAGAATAGAATAGAATAGAATAGAATAGAATAGAATAGAATAGAATAGAATTTTTTTATTAGCCAAGTATAACTGGACACACAAGGAATTTGTCTTTGATGCATAAGCTCTCAGTGTACATAAAAAAAAAATACATTCATCAAGAATCATAAGATACAATACTTAGTGATAGTCATCGGTTGCTCATAAGCAATCAAATCATACTAGAAAACAAATAAAATAATATAAATTGTAAAAATACAAGCAATACTGTTATAGTTATTAATGGAAGAGATCAGAATTATAGTTATAGAGTCTTGGTAAATAATTTGACAATGTTGTGGGGATTAAATTTCAATTTTATTCAATCTCCTTATTGGTGGTTCAAAAAAAGAAAAAAAGCAGAATTTGCAACACCTGGTGGCTGGAGATACACATACACACAAACACACATCACATAGCCCCATATAGATAGATAGGAAAAATATACAGACTTTGCAAGTTCCCAGGGCCATAGATTGTACTGAAATAAGATCTGTTGCCTGAAATCTGCATTTTTTAAAAATTCCCTAGGATTGCGTCTGGCAAAGACAGTTGATCTCTGGGTAACTTCCAGAGAAGGTGGACTCTTCCTGCAGCTCCTTAGTTAAATCTAGACAGTGAAGCCTCAGAGATGCCTTCCTGCAATTTTCTATCTTTAGAAAATGGGATTATTTTCCCATTCACAAAGCAGAATGCTGAAAGCTTCCAATTTGGGATGAGAGGATCCTATGGCTTATTTGGATAAGAGACCAATTGGATTAACGACTGTTTTCCATTTCCTTCCCTGGACCTTTCCAGGTGCTCTTTTGAAGCAGGGTCACTATTTTTGGACATGTGCAGAAAGGATATTAATATAGTTGTAATACAACAGAGAGTCAAGGAATTCTGAGACCCGTAATTCACCTAATCTAGAAATAACTGATGTAGACATCCAGAGTGTCGGAAGTGGAATCATCTGCATGATCTTGATCCCCAGCTCCACTGCTCACACTTATTTTCAAGAGAAAGTCAAATAGAGAGAAAATAATCATGGTCACACAGATTTAGAGTTTCATATTTAAGAGACTCAGGCAAAAGACTCCTTCCCTCTCTTTTTGAGGAGTCTTCTTTCTTTTATTCAGCTATCTTTACTTTATATAACCATCTTATTTCTCAGCTTGTTCATCGCTGGCTGGATGATAATTTTAATTATTAATTGGTTTATTTTACTGTGTGATGATTATGTTGGAATTTAATTTCATTAGTCTTATGTTCTTCATAAGTTTATTTCCTTCAGTTTTAAATAGTCTTAATTTTCACATTGATGCAAAGGAAGAATACAAAAGCCCAATAACTGAAATAAAAAAACTAAATGTTACAAGCCTAAGAAACATTATCACAATCATTTCCCTACTTTTATCATCAGATGTTCCTTAGTGTTTAGATCTGGCCTCAGGATTATAATGTAGCATTTGGAGAAGAAGATGCAACCCAACAGTGCAGCACTGGAAGCTAAGATGTAGAAGACCTGAACAATTACCATGGACTTTCCTTTGGGGCTCAGGTAGGTGGGCCGGGAGGAGATCCAGAGGCTACAGAAGACCAGCGTGCTGAAGGTAATCAGCTTGGCTTCATTGAAGGCCCCAGGTAGATTCATGGCCAGGAAAGCTACAGTGAAGCAAATGGCAGCTAGGAAACAGATATAGCCAAGGACAACATAAAACATGGTGACAGAGCCTTCATTGCATTGCAGGATGATCTCTCCAGGCTGGGTGTGCAGGTCAGATTCAGGGAATGGAGGAGAAACTCCTAGCCAGATGAAACAGATAAAAATGTGCCCAGAAGAAACAGAAAGGATGATGGAGTTGACAAAGCCCTTTTCCATCCATTTTCTCACTTTGTTTCCTGGTTTTGAGGCTAAGAATGCCAGCAACACTGTGATCGCTGTGGTCAACACAGATGACACAGCTATTGAGAAGACAATGCTGAACACAGTTTATCGGAGAAGACAGGTGGCTTTCCTTGGCTGTCCAATGAAGAAAAAAGAGGACAAGAAGCAAAGCAAGAGGGAGACCAGGAGGATGTAAAGGCCCAGTCCCATTGCACTTAAAGGTGCAAAGAGGATGTAAAATGTTAAAAAAAGTTTGCCATCCATTGGAAAACGCTATGCATCCATTGTGTACTCACTGCATACGTGTTTCATACGCTCTATCCGTCGAGCATCCGTTCACTGCGATTTCATCCGTGCAAGAAGTTTTGAGCTGCACAAAACTTTGTGAATGGATGAACTTTCCGCCACATACGATGTACATCCACGACATATACGGGCAACAAACATTCTATGTCCATTATCATCTGTTAAACATCCTCTCTGCATCCTCAGGTGATCCCCTCATATCACATCCGCTGCAGCTGAAAACAGAAAGAGGGAGGAAATAAAAGGTACATGGAATGTCTACACAGCGTTAGTAGCACAGAAATAGAAAGAATGTAAGCGTATGCATCTCATATATAAAGTATTAATAACGGACAAAACGTTTTTATCTGGGTTGTATCTCGTATATTTAGGATGTCTGCAGTATGTCTAGAGAATGTGGAAGGACACCTAGTGGACAACCGATATTTTCTATAAAAAGGAGGAGAAAATCATCTGGATAGCTGGGATGGTGGACCATAGAGTCCCACTATGGTTGCACTGGAGGTTTATCTATCCCACAACTATCCTTATCTGTCCCACAAGCATGCAAAGGCTTAACCATTTTTTCAAAGATTTCACCAATACTTTATTAAGTAAAAAAAATGAACCAAGTAAACTAAGTGTCTTAAGCAAAGATAACCTTTATTAACTTTCTTAGGTAAACTTTAGGACTTTATTAAACAAGCAAAATGAACGAAGTAAACTGTATTCAGTGTCTTAAGCAAAGATAAACTTTCTTAGGTAAACTTTATGACTGTATTAAATAAGCAAAATGAACCAAGTAAAGTGTCTTAAGCAAAGATAAAGTGAACAGGTAACAACTCAGACTCTGGCACTATTCTCAGTCACTCTGAGGCATGTCCATGGTCTCAGCTGTTAAGCGGGCAGGGACTGTGGAGGTGGCAGTGGCTTGAGTGCTGATCTGAGTCACCATTGGGGTGCTTGGCCCTGAGGCACAACAGGTGGTGGTGTGTTCAGGAAGCTGTCCGAGAGCTGACTCAGTCCCGTGAGGTTGAGATGCCCTTCATCAAGGACTTGAGATGTCAGGCCCAATACTGATGACAGATTGTCCATTGACGGGCTTGGCTGTGGGGTGAAGGAAGGGTTTGGAGGAATGTAGTGGGGCTGTCTGGTCTGCAGCTGGGTGAGGACTGGCGTCTGTGGCGTCCGATGAACCTGGGCTTGGACTGGGAAGTTCTGCTTCTGCTGTGGGAAGTCCTGGTAGTTGTAGCCTTGGTAGGTGAGGGGCTGTTGAAAGCCGTGGAAGGGCTGTGACATCACCTGGGGTGGAGGAGCAGACCTGGACTGGATAGGTGCAGCTTCAGCTGGGCCTTGAGGGTTGTGCAGAAGTGCTGTGATCTCGTTCATCATCTGGTACTGGGCCTCGGGCAGGTTCCTCAGGGTCTGGCTCACATAGCTGATGAAGGTGTTCTGGCCCGAGGATGCTCTGTCCAAGTGGACCAGCTGAGAGAGAAGTTCTGTGCTGGTCTTCATTGTGTCCCTGATCTCCAACAGCACACTGTCGTCCTGGCCCTCCACTCTGCCTCTCTGCCTGCATCTTCTGGAGCTGGAGCTGTGGGTGGGGATGGGTTGGCCTATGGTGGCTGCTTCTTCTTCCTCCATTTGTGACAGCAGGGTGTCATCTCCCATGGGATCCTCCAAGTCTGCCGGCATGGGGAGTACAGCTGTCAGGGGGGGTCTCTGCTGTGGGGCCCTCTGAAGACACCTGCCTGGACAGGGTAGCTGGCTCCTGGCTGGAAGAGGACTGGCTATCTATGGGCTGTCTGAGGGATAGGGGTCTCAGAGGGGCTGCTCCTCGGTGGCGGATCTCACCCTCCAGGAAACTGCACTTGGCCATGACGTACATCTCCTGGTCAGTGAGCTTGATAGCGGCCTGCCGGATTTCTTGAGGTGTAGATTGCCATACCAGGTATGCATGTGCTTTCACCATCCAAGGAGTACTTCTGCAGTGTACCCCAGGGTCTCTGCCTGGTCTCTTCAAGCTGCCTGCTTCTTCTTGGTGTCCCGATACAGTCTGTGGCCCTTTCTCCAGAGGTACTCATTCTCCCTCAGCCATTCCAGCACCTCATCCTCATGCTCCTCAGAAAGGGTGTACTGTTTCCTCTCTCCCTTCTCCTTCCCTTGCCTCTTCCTCCCTCCGGCAGGGCCTTCAGGGGCTTGAGCAGCAGGGCCTTCAGCAACAGGGCTTTGAGGGCCTTGGGGCTGGTCCACCACAACAGCAGCAGCAGCAGCAGCAGCAGCAGCAGCAGCAGCAGCAGCTTCAGAGTCTGCCAGGGGATGGGATGCTGGTTCTGCTCTTCTTCACCTTACCTGGGCTTGAACGAGTAGGCACAGGCTTCCTCTTCTTGCCTGATTGACGAACCATGGTGTTCCTGCAAGCTGTATGTGGCAGCATGTCTTTCACCTGTATGCTGACTGCGTGCGTGCTGCATCCTTTTATATCCATGGAGCCGACTCAATTCATACTTCCCACATGCGCAGTGAACGCTTTCAATCCGACATACATCTGCGCGGCATCCCCTTTCTTTCCTTTAGACATACGTGATGCATCCAGTTCATCTGCTATGCGTCCGCTTCAAAATTCTCCCCCAGAACCCTTTCGGAGGTATCATCCGCTTTCATCCACTTTCATCCACTAGACTTTCTATGAACATCTGTTTAACATCCCCGCTACATACTACCCATGTCCGTTCTTTTCCGTTCTTTTCCGTTCTGTTTATGCAAATTTTCACCACTTTTTGGAGCAGATTACAATGGATGGAGTCACCCCCGAAATTTTGCTCATCCACTGTGTCCTTTATGTGTACGTTTTGCGTCCATCGGCCAGTGGGATTGGGTCTTAAGAGAGGTGCCGATTGTTGGCTTTTACAATGGTAGTTTCTAGATATTTAATGAATATTATTAAAATGAACCCTGTGGATAGGAACAAGAGTAGGGCATTTGACACCAGTACAATGCCCAGATATTCTTCATAGGAGAGGAAGGTTATTTTTTGGGGATACATTGTACTCTGCTCTCAGTTGGATATTGATCATCTGGGCACTTGGCGCATTTTTCAATTTCTAAAAAAACAGAAAATTATATTTCTTTTATATCTCTTTTCACCTTTCAAGAAATATGTTCTATGGATATCAGATGATACTGACCAACATTGCAGGTGCCAATATTGAAAAGAACAAATGGGCGATTGGGAGGTTGATAATACTAATTGTGAATGTGGAAAGATCCCACAAAGTTTACTTCATATTGTGATGGAATATCCCCTCAGAAAGTTCCCTGGATCCATGCAAGAACTGCATCATCTTAAACTCACTTTTCATGATATTATGTTTTTGTGAATCTTATGCATTAATGCTGTATTCTATTATGCTTTACAAAATAAATAATAGCTAATACTGAGAAACAGGTAAGCCATTGTTAAATGGTTAATATGACTCTGCATACATATATAAAACATTTTCTGTCTAACCATCTAAAAACAAACTTTGGTACGGCTTACAGCCCAGAAAAAAACATTTTAATATATACAGCTATAACAACAAGCACTGAAAAGAGAAATATTTTTGCCATAACTACCCTTCACTGATGCAAGCCACCACATTCTCAACCTTTACTAACCTTACCTTATCCCAATGCCTGGAAGAAGAACCAGGTCTTCAGAATTTTTTTTTTAAATGGGGGTGGGGCTGATGGGTGTTCAAAAGGACAGGAGTTGCAGCAGAAAAGGCAGGCTTCCTAGGACCCACTAAGTGGCAATATTTTAAGGAACAGACCTAGAGCCTGTCTATCATATCTTCCCTGGTGGGAAAAACAAATATCATCAGGGAGAGAAAGTCCCAGGCCAAATCCGGTCCATAGGCCTTGTGTTTGACACCTCTGATGGTAAAAAGTAAAGAGGAAAGGAGAGAGAATTCTAGTCCCAAGGAATGTCCCATTGCAGTTTTTACCTCTGTTCCCAAGAACACAAATTGAACTCACTTGTCAGGCGGTGCTCCATTCAAAACCCAAGAAAGAAATACTTAGACTCTTTAATTTAGAGAAAAGTTATCTTTTACTGAAAGTGAAGTGGCAGTAACCAGAGAATTCTGAATCTCAGAAATTAGGCGCGTAAATCACATATACAAATTGATGGAAGTGTTCCCACCCCCAATCGTTCAGATGAAACTTCCAATTAGAAATTGTGAATATGATCATGTGGGCATTTTCAGGTGATGATGAGGCCTCTGTCTGTTGATCTTCGCATACTTTGATAATGGGTTGCAGTTGCGCAGAGAAAGGAAAGCTAAGCGAGAAATAGAAACCTAACTCTGATGTATGCTTCCCCCCCCCCTCTCATTTATACAACAGAAAAATGTAACACCTCCAGCTCACTTCCCAGACTCATCCCGTCCTCCCCTCCCCCAGTTTCTTATGACAGCCGAAAGATGCAAAGCGATAGTAGAAGATCTTGAAGGCTGAAATTCACCACTCCTAGAAAAAGGAAAACCGTCAGTCCTAGAAGAGAGAGAGGAAAAATATAAAGACAATAATTAATCATTAGACAAGTACAAATGAACACACTCCTAGGGCTTATCAGGATACTTGGAATGAAATGCTTTGATCAACTTAGGGGCTTTAACATCGGTTTTGTTAACCCATTCGGCTTGTGAAGAAGGGAAATGCTTCTAGGCTACAAGATACTGGAGCTGACCACTCCATTTGCAAGAGTTCAGAATTTCTTTAACTTCAAGATGTTGTTCACCTTCAATCAGTATTGGTATGGGAGGATCAGCCTGGATAGGTCTTAAGTCAGAAGTACGTTCAGGTTTTAGCAAACTAACATGGAAAACTGGATGAATTCGTCGAAGAGTTTTCCGTAGGTTCTACTGGACTGTTACAGGATTTATAATCTGTTCAATCGTGAAAGGACCAACATATTTAGGACCAAGCTTCTTTGACTTTTGAGTGGTTTGCAGGTATTGGGTGGACAGGAAAACTTTGTCGCCTACTTTATATAATTTCTGTGGAGATCTTTTCTTGTCTGCAAACTTCTTATGAGCTTGATGGGCCTCATCTAATGCTTTATGGGTTACTGGCCAGTTAAGTTGGAGTTGAGTTATCCATTCATCCAACGAATGGATGTTAGGTCTTTCACGAGAAAGTTCAGGTATGGGTACAAAATCTTGTCTCGAAGCTACTTTAAATGGAGTAAATCCAGTACTACTATGTACGGAGTTGTTATATGCCACTTCAGCAAATGGTAGTAGGTCGGACCAGTTATCTTGTTGATAATTTATACAACATCTAAGATACTGTTCTAACACTGTGTTAGTTCTCTCACAGGCTCCATTGGTTTGGGGGTGATGGGTGGAGCTTAAGCCCTGGGCAGAGCCTATCAACTTCAGGAACTCTTTCCCAAAATTTGAGGTAAATTGGACCATCTGTCAGAGATTATGCATTCCAGAACGTCATGTAACCTATAGATATGTGAAATAAACAGTTTAGCCAACGTCTTTGCAGATGGAATCTTGGAACAATGTATGCAATGTAGCTGTGTGGAAAACAAATCAGTTACCACCCAAATAACCGTGTTTCCACTGCTTTCGGGTAATTCTACTATAAAGTCCATAGAGATTTCTTTCCAGGGGGCTGTTGGTCGAGCTACATTTTGTAACAACCCTGCCGGCTTACCAGGAGGTCTCTTTGCTGAAGCACAAATTGGACAGCTAGCTACATAAGCTTCAATGTCCTTCTTCAAAGTAGGCCACCAGAATTGCCGCTTAACCAGGTGTAAGGTTTTCACAAATCCAAAGTGACCAGCTGCTTTAGAATCATGAGCTTGTTGTCGTATTTGGCCCCTCAGCACCTGTGGCACATACAACTTGATCCCCACCCAAGCCAAACCATCTCTAACTGTATAGTCATTCGAATGAGCCAGGAACCAATAATCCAGTTTTAAAGCTTCTTTTAGTTGTTCGGTTAGGTCATTCAATAAATCCACTTCTTGTTTCTTCTTTTGGGCTCTGGTGATCATTGGGGCGGCTAGATGTTTGGTCGAAACAATTGGACTTATCACCTCCTGGTGAATACTGTTATATTGGGGTAGTCTAGAGAGAGCATCCGCCATGAAGTTCTTCCCTCCTGGAATGTACTTCAGTGAGAAATTGAACCGCTTGAAATACTGGGCCCAGTGAACTTGTTTAGGGGACAGCTTCCAAGGCGTTTTTAAGGCTTCCAAATTTTTATGATCAGTCCATACCTCAAATGGATGTTTTTCCTCCTTCCAGGAAATGTCTCCAGGTCAGTAAGGCCCAACGAACTGCAAAAGCTTCTTTTCCCCAGACAGCCCACCTTCTCTCGGTTTCAGACAGTTTACGGGAGGTATACGCACAAAACTGTAAGGTCCCTTTCTCACTGATTTGAAGTAACACCGCTCCAATGGCCACATCACTTGCATCGGCTTGGATCACAAAAGGAGCCTCCATATCCAGGTGCTTTAGCACTGGTTTTGCAGCAAACAGTCATTTTAGCTTTTCAAAAGCTGCTTGGCACTCCAAGGACCACTCCAATGGCTTGCTCGGCCTTGGCTTCACCTCCCCTTTTGTTTCTAAGAGATTTGTGATGGGCATTGTTATCTTAGCAAACGTCGGGATAAATTGCTTGTAAAAATTTGCAATTTGCAAAATTTGGAAAATTCCCAAGAAGCTTTGAAGTTGTTTTCTGGTACATGGTGGTGCCCATTACAATACGGCACGCACTTTCTCTGGATCTATTTCTATGCCCTCAGATGAAATGCAATATCCCAAATAGTCAATTTTCTCTTGATGGAATTCACACTTGGATAGTTTAGCATACAACTTAGAGGCACACAGTTTCTGTAGAACCGACAGCACCAGTTTCACATGTTCATCCAGAGTTTCCATGTAGATAAGGATGTCATCAATATAAACCAGAACCTCCCTGTATAAATTTTCATGTAACACCTGATTGATCATCTGCATGAATACAGCTGGGGCCCCTTGTAAACCAAAAGGAAGAACATTGAATTGGAAGCAACCCATCAGGCAGTTAAAAGTGGTCTTCCACTCATCCCCTTCCTTAATTCAAATTTGGTAGTATGGTTCTCTTAAATATAACTTCGTGAAAATCTTCCCCTTGGCTAGGTGGGCCAACATGTCCTTCATCAAAGGAAGAGGGTACACGTTTTCCACAGAAATGGTGTTCAAATTTCTGTAGTCCACCACCAAGTGTTTGGAACCATCTTTTTTTTCATGGAACAATACTGGGGCCGCTACCCGGGGCCTAGAAGGTTGAATGAAACCACGTTCCAGATTTTTATCTATAAACAATCTTAGCTCCTCCAATTCCCATGGTGTCATTGAGTACAACTTCAGTTTCGGGAGCTTCACCCCAGGCAAAATTTCAATAGCACAGTCTGTTGGCTGGTGAGGTGGAAGCTCATCTGAACCCTTCTCTCTGAACACTTCTTTTAAATCCCAATACTCTTTGGGAATTTTCTCTTCCCCTTTCATGGGTTCAGTACCTGTGGAAGCTATTTCAATCAGAATCTGAAGCTTCGGCTGAGATCTCCCCTCTTTCTCCGGTCGCTGCTTAGTGCTTATGCGCAACAACCCCTTTCTCCAGTTAACCTACTCCTCCTTCCCCTTCATACCTTTGTGCAGCTTGGGGTTGTTCAAAGGCTTCATTCAGGAGTCTCCTGGCTTGATCCAGTAAGAGTTCTCTCTTTTCCCTCTCTTACCATGGCTCCTCTTTTCCATGCCGGCGGGTAGTTGTGATCGACCATCTGAGCTTCACAGTTGGATCCTCTTCCAGATTGAGCTCTGCTAATGATTGAGCTTCCTGTACCAGCAAATAATCTTGCCCTTCAATGGCTCCCAGATCTTCCTGGTCACTAGTTGAAAATGACATGATGTTCAGGCCCCCTCAGAAGAAAATTTGGTGTTTTCTCCGGGTGAGCTGGTAGAGTGAGATTCAGAATAATGTCAGGAGGAGCTCCATTCAAAATCCAAGAAATAAATACTTAGACTCTTTAAGTTAGAGAAAAGTTATCTTTTACTGAAAGTGAAGTGGTAGCAACCAAAGAATTCTGAATCTGAGAAATTAGGCGTGCAATTCACCTATATAAAGTGATGGAAGTGTTCCCACCCCCAATAGTTCAGATGAAACTTCCAATTAGATTTTGTGAACATGATCATGTGGGCATCTTCAGGTGATCATGAGGCCTCTGTCTGTTGATCTTGGCATACTTTGATAACAGGTTGCAGTTGCGCAGAGAAAAGAAAGCTAAGCGAGAAATAGAAACCTAACTCTATTGTATGCTGCCCCCTCTCATTTACCCAACAGAAAACTGAAACACCTCCAGCTCACTTCCCAGACTTATCCCCTCCTCTCCCCCCGTTTCTTATGACAGCCGAAAGATGCATAGCGATAGTCGAAGATTTTGAAGGCTGACATATTCCTTCTAGCGGCATCAAGAAGAACCAAAAGGTTGTCTTTCCTGCCACAGCCGTAGTTGGAAACCTTGGCTTCTCCAGTAGAGAGGATGTCCAGCAAGGCTTTTGACATGGCCAGTATGTTCAATGAGTTCTCATGGATGTTGTAGCCAAGTGTGAGATTTTGAAGGGGACAGAGATTATTATTGTTAAGCCTGGGTTCCCCAACCAGGGTTTGGGAGACAAGCTAAACAGAATGTGCAGCGTTAGTCAGATTGGCACACAGATAAATGAGTGAGCTAAGCTTGTATGTTTATTAACATCCATTAAAAATAACAGATACGCTTGTGCTATCAAGAATATAGTTTGCTCCATTATAAGTTCATAGCATAGTCAAAATAACAGTCCAATAGTCATGTATCATTTAGTCAGTCCATTCAGGGATATTCAGTTAGCAAAGTCCATGTAGAATATCCTATGTCAGTTCACTTACAAATTAGTCCTTTGTTCTCTCTCCCGTTCGAGCAATGCAGTCTAGATTCCAAGCAGTAATCAGGGATCATCAAAGCCAGAGAGAGAGCAAGCTGTAGTCTTGCTTCTTTTAAAGTGCTTTCA
>BLBF01000093.1:1670319-1682585 GCA_015471245.1 Laticauda colubrina | reverse complement strand
TGTTTAGCTTGACTACCTAACCCTGGTTGGGGAACCCAGGCTTAACATGTCATGCATGGTTTTCTATCAGTTTTGGGTGGTGCTTGTCTTCAAAACCAGTGGAGGCTGCATAGCACAGGACTTGCCAGAGATTCTGTTAGCAGCTACAGCTTCTAGTTCCCTTCGCTGGATGTCATAGTAACATAGAGTTTCTGTTAAGGTATTGAGATTTAAGAGCTGACTAGCTGCTGTAAGGCTGATGCAATGTAAAGCTGATGCAATAAGGATGAATCAGCATGGGTATTGCCATTTTAAGACTAAGGATGGACCCACAGAAGTCTTTACCACTCTAAGAGGTGTTTATATAAGGCAGCCATTATAGGGAGTTTTTCTCTCTCCTTGTGTCCTGTCTTCATTGCAGAGTTCTCTGGAAAGAGTTAAGAAGATTGATTGATTGTCAGGTATTTGCATACCACATATATTTCTGTATATAAATGTCTTGTATATAATCCACTGTTAAGTGTCTAAGTCTCTTCATTTTCAGTGAAGCCAGCCATAAATAAGCCCCAGACTCACCTTCCACACAATGGCCAATTAATTGACTTGACAGATGACCAGATGTTCCAAACACAAACATAAACACTCTCAAGGTAAAGAGAGAGGTTCCCCTCGCATATACATGCTAGTCGTTTCCAGCTCTAGGGGGCAGTGCTCATCTCCTGTGATGACCCGTTGTTTCTCAAAATAACCCAAAACACGAAACTTATATTAAAGTCCAGTAAAGCCTTCAACTTAACTTCACTGTTTTATTAGGCACGGTTTTAAGTCACAAAAGTAAATAATGAGGCAAACAGAAAACCAAAACAAACCACATTGATGAGAGTTCTGAAGCAAGCTAAGATTGGCTAATTTCAAGGTGAACACTAATTGACTTCAGCAATTCTAACTCCAAAGTTCAAACTTATACACAAAGCTCTCACCTGCAAGCCACAAGGAGGATCATGGTAAACTCCTCTTGAGTAGATCTCACTTTTCCCTGATCCTCTCCTCCCTGCATGACCTAGGATGGATAGGGAATGGGCCTGGATCCTCCTCTGATTGCTCAGCCGGCCTCTGCCCTTCCCCAGCCTCCTCTACCATCTCTGGAGCCACACTCCCACTCCCTGATGGCTGTTCCTCCTCTTCTTCAGAGTCAGCCTCTATCCCCCCAACAGGGCCCCTCCCCTGGGACCAGGCAGACAAGGATGTTGAGGAAACTGAATGTGAAAGTCCTGGACCAAACGAGAAGCATGAACATCAGTGGCATCAACCCAGGTGAAGTCCTCTGGTCCATAGCATTTCCATGCCATCAAAAACTGAAATTGGCCCTGCAACTGATGTGAATATCAGATGCTATACACTTCATATTCTTCCTCTCCCAGAGGGGCTACTGGGGCCAGATGTGATGGAGCTGGTCTATGCAGACTGTCAGGTGAGACAGACACTAATAGGGAATGATGAAAAACAGGATGGATGTGCATGGTCCATGGCAGGGAGAGACGATAAGCCACAGTATTGATCACTGTCTCAACTGGAAAAGGTCCCAAGTAATGGTGATTGAGCTTTTTCGATGGTCGCATCATTGGTAAATATCGAGTAGAGAGCCAAACCTGATCGCTGACTGCTAAAGATTGAACATTGCAACAATGTTGGTCTGCAAACCATTTAAAGTCTTCCTTGCCTTTCTTTAGTTGATTGCAAACCATGTGGTGCACAGCTTTTAACTGCTGCAAAAACTTATCCACTTCCGGAACTGGGGGATCAGATGGGGCTAAAGGGAAAAGTTGTGGATCAAACCCATAGTTAGCAAAGAACAGGGACACACAGGTGGATGCATGTTGAGCAATGTTATAAGCAAACTCTGCCACCGGCAGCACCTCCACCCAATTATCTTGTTGAGTATTGCTGAAACAGCAGAGCTGCTGCTCCAAAATAGCATTCACTCTTTCTGTCCCCCCATCAGTTTCAGGGCAATGAGCAGATGACAGACATGCCTGAACCTGCAGTTTCGCAAGTAGGGTCTGCCAGAAGTGTGCCGTAAATTGTTCCCCCCAATCCCCCCAATACCATGTGGTCTGGTAACCCATGCAACTGGAAAACATGGGAGATAAACAATTGAGCCATTATCTTGACCGATGAAAGACCCACACACAGAATAAAGTGGGCCATTTTAGTCAACATATCCACCACCACCAAAATGGTTGTGGCACCATTAGATGGTGGTAACTGAATGATGAAATCCAATGAAACAGCCCCCCACGGTCGTTCTGGTGTGGGCAAGGGCTGCGATAGACCAGGGGGCACACCAGGAGTATACTTGGATTGGCAACAAGTCCCACAGGATTCCACATATCCCAATACATAATGTTTAAGTCTCAGCCACCAAAATATCCTAGAGATGAGGTGTAGTGTTTTGAACACCCCAAAGTGTCCTGCCGCTGGACTATCATGAAATTGATGTAGGATAAGGCCACAAAGAGGATCTCCAGGCACATAAATGCGATCACGGAACTGCAACAGGTCCCTAGTATATGCCCAAGGAGTATTTTGTTTCCCATTCTCATCCAGTTCTCAATGTGGAGTGGTCACAAATGGCTCCTGCCTCTGTGCCTCCTGAATACCCACTCGAAGGTCCACAGGTTCCTCGGGGGCTGCAAACCGCTTCAATGAAATCACCATCCAGGGCAAGATTTTATGCTCGCTTCGAGTATACTTGGGCTTCTGAGATAGGGTGTCAATGCATTGATTTCCTCCACTTGGAACATAGGTGACCCAGAAATCAAATTGAGTAAAGAATAAGGACCATCTCATCTGATGCTGTTGCAGATTCAATGTCTGAGCTGTACATAGGTGTTCCAAATTGCGATGATCCATCCAAATCTCGATTTAGTGAGGAGCCCCCTCCAGGTGGTGCCGCCATGTCTCAAAGATGACCTTAACCACCAATAGCTCCTTCTCCTAAATTGTATAGTTGCGCTCTGGAGCCAACAACTTCCAGGAATAATAAGCGCAAAGGAACAAGGTGCCTGCAGGAGCATAGGCCTGGAGTAGCACTGCACCAACAGCCACATTGGAAGCATCTGTTTCCACCACAAATGGCTAGCCTGGATCAGGATGTTTGAGGATAGGCTCAGAAGCAAAGGCAACTTTCAGTGCCTCGAAAGCTGCCTACTCCTCAGCACCCCAGTGGAACTTCTCCCTCTTCTTGAGCAGATTAGAAAGGGGAGCAGTCAAGGCAGTAAACCAAGGAATAAATGTGTGGTAGTAGTTTTCAAACCCCAACAGTCATTGCACATCCTTAACCCGCTGTGGAGGTTCCCACTCCTGCAACAATTGAATTTTTTCTAGGTCCATTTCCACCCCAGCAGGTGAAATACGATGTCCCAAGTAGTCAGTCATGGTTTGTTCAAACTGACATTTCTCACATTTAGCAAACAGGTGGTTATCACACAAATGTTGCAACACTAGCCAACATGGGTTCCTCCAAAGTCACTTCCACCAAGGGTGCCATCTTGCTGGAAACAGGTACATTCTCTGTCCACCGTCACACCCATCATTGCTGAAGTCTAGCATCGATACGAAGACACAAATGCATGAGCTCCTGAAGGATGTGAGGGCATTCAGTGCGCACCAGAAGCTCCAACAACAAAACCTCCTGGAACTGGTAATAGTGCTGCCTCATTCCATTGTACATCCTGAGGAACCACCTGAAAACTAGCAACATAATCCATGAGTGAGCCATGCCCCTGCTTCAGCTCTCTGAAATGTATGTTTGCTGTTTGGCTTCGAACAAGGTCCTCAAACATGGCCTGAAACTGATGGCAAAACTCGGTGCAATTGTCCAACACCTGGTTGAGCTGGATCAACAGAGGCATCGCCCAATGTGCTGCAGAGCTTGACAACAAACTAATTAAAAACCCCATCTTATCCCGGTCTGTGGGAAAGTCCTCAGGCCGAAGGCTCATGTAAAGCTGACACTGCCCAAAAAATGCTGGAAATTGGGCCAGTGAACCATCAGATTTATCTGGCACTGCCACTGGGCATTTTTGGCATGGCCGGGCAGCTTGCATTTGTGCCACCTGTGCAGTCAAAAGAGTCACTTGCTGGGTTAACTGGGCAATCTCTGCTCTGAGCTAATCCATGGTCACCCCCAAAAAAGCAAAAATAATTTGAAGGGGTAGCTGAAGTCACAATATGATGACCCATAGTCTCTCAAAATAACCCCAAACCCAAAACATATATTAAAGTCCGGTAAAGCCTTCAACAACTTCACTGTTTTATTAGGCACAGTTTTAGGTCATAAAAGTAAATAATGAGGCAAACAGAAAACCAAAACAAACTGCATTGATGAGAATTCTGAAGCAAGCCGAGATAACTAATTATAAACTCCAGGAAAACAACCAAGAAAAGTCCATGGGAAGAACGCCTGCAAAGATAAGCCTCTTTCAAGGTGAACACTAATTGACTTCAGCAATTCTAACTGTGCAGTTCAAACTTATATACATAGCTCCCACCTGCAAGCCACGAGGAGGGTCATGGTAATCTCCTCTTGAGTTGAGCTCACTTTTCCCTGATCCTCTCCTCCCTGCTTGACCTAGGATGGATAGGGGGATGGGCCTGGATCCTCCTCTGACTGCTCAGCTGGCCTCTACCCTTCCCCATCCTCCTCCACAACTTCTGGATCCACACTCCCACTCCCTGTTGGCTGTTGCTCTGCTTCCTCAGAATCAAACTCCACCAGAGGCTTGACATCTCCATTACAAAGCCAAAGAGCCAGCGTTGTCTGAAGATGTCTCCGTGGTCATGTGGCTAGCATGACTAAATGTCCAAAGTGCACAGAACACTATTACCTTCCCACCAAAGTGGTCCCTATTTTTCTCCTTGCATTTTTACATGCTTTCAAACTGCTGGGTTGGTAGAAGCTAGGACAAGTAACTGGAGCTCCCTCTGTTATGCAGCATTAGGGATTCAAACTGCTGAACTTTCTGATTGATAAGCTCAGCGTCTTATCTATTGAGCATGAGCTGCAGAGTCCCAGAAACACAAACAACCATCTGACCATGACCCATACACTTTGCTTGCAGCAATGCCTCCCTCTGTCTGTCATGCTAAATAGCCCCTCCCAGTATAGCCCATTAAGAGGGGCAGGGCCTCCAAATCTGGCAGATTTCTGCCTTTCTGCACTGTGTACTCTAGCATCCACCAGGGCTGGAAGCTCCTCCCCCTCCTCCTCATTGGCCTGCACGCTTTTCCCAGCTGAGGCATATTCTATTGGAAGTTCAGGGTCAAGGCCTCTGAGGAAAAAGTTAAAAAAAGCCGTCTTTTATCTACAAAGAAGTGTCTTTATAGATTAAAGCTGTGAAGGTTTAAGTTCCTGAGTTTGTTTGAGATTTTCTTGCTGGTATCAGGGTTTGATCAGAACATGCCAGCCAAATAATAACTACAATGAAAAAATAATTGTTATGAGCCAAAGAAACAATTTCACTTTAACTTCTGTACTTTAACCGTTAGATGAGCCTTTGTGTTTAGATTTGGTCTGAGGATAATAATGTAGCACTTGGGGAAGAAGATGCAGCCCAGAAGCCCAGCACTGGAGGTCAAGATAGAGAAGACCTGCACAGCTACCATGTATTTCCCTTTGATACTCAGGTAGGTGGGCAGGAAGGAGATCCAGACACTGCAGAAGACCACCATGCTGAAGGTGATAAGCTTGGCTTCATTGAAGACCCCAGGCAGATTCCTGGCCAGGAAAGCTACAGTGAAACAAATGGCAGCCAGAAAGCCCATGTAGCCAAGGACAATATAAAACATGGTGACAGAACTTTCGTTACATTGAAGGATGATCTCCCCAGGCTGGGAGTTCAGGTGAGAGTCAGGGAATGGAGGAGAAATGACTAACCACATGGCAGAGATGAAAATTTGACCAGAACAACCACAAAGGATGATGGAGTTGGCCAAGCTCTTCCCCAACCATCTTCTGACTTTATTCCCTGGCTTTGATGCCAGGAATGCCAGCACCACCATGATTGTTTTGGCCAACACAGAAGACAGAGCTATTGAGAAGACAGTGCTAAACATTGTTTGTCGGAGAAAACAGGTGGCTTTCCTTGGTCGGCCAATGAAGAAAAAGGAAGACAAAAAGCAGAGCATGAGGGAGACCAGGAGAATGTAGGAGAGATCCCGGTTGTTGGCTTTGACAATGGGAGTTTCTCGGTATTTAATGAACATGATTAAAATGAAACCAGTGATTAGGAAGAAGAATAGAGTGAAGGTGACCAGGATAATTCCCAGATACTCTTCATAGGAAAGGAAAATTATTCTTTTGGGGATACATTGGACTCGGTTCTCATTTGGATATTTACCTAATGGACATTTGGTGCATTTTTCAGTATCTGAAAAAACAGAAACTAATATTTTTAATAGTCTCTTACATTTCATGAAACGCCTTTGGATGACAACGTAAAGGAAAGACATAATAAATGGTTAAATAGCAGCCTGCATTCATATATAAAACTTTTATTTGGCTGAGCATCTTAAAGCAAACTTTGGGTATTTTACATCCCAGAAAAAACCTTAATATATACAACTATAAAAACACCCCCACCCCCCCCAAAAAAGGAAGGTCAAACATGAAATGACTGGTGTCACAACTCGTCTTCATCAATGCAAACTACCATATTTTCATCCTTCACTGATCTCATCTTATCCCAATGCCTGGAAGAAGAAGAACTAGATCTCTAGAATTTTAGAAGGGCCTGTTGCCCTTCAAGGGGGAGAGAATTCAACAGCACAGGAGTTTCAACAAAAAAGGCAGGCTCCAAGGAAACTATCCAAAACATCTGGAACATGTATATTATATTTATTCTGGCCAGAAAGGCAGATAACTTGAGGGAGAGGACGTCCTACTGATACCCTCGTTCTATGCAAAGTAGAGCTTTAAAGATGAATTATATTACAACTGGAAAGAAACTGGGAGCCTGTGCAGCTCACACCATAAGGGTAAAATAATGATAAAATATAGGAAAACCCAACATGTGCATGCTATTGCATTCTGGACCATTTGTAAATTCCAGGTGATCTTCAAGAGCAACCCCACATGAGACAAATTCCTTGTGTGTCCACTTGACCAATAAAGTATCTATTTTATTTTTTGGCCTGTGCTGTAAAAAATGGCTTGAGTGACCATTGACCTGATACCATTACTTAAGTATCAAAAAAGTCAAATGTCCCTAAGAAAGCAAACACAAGGGACACTTCCAAACTGACAAGTAAAAGAGATATTTCCTCTAGCAAAAGTAGTCCTGCCCAATTCATGATGTCATTATGATTCTTGACGAATGTATCTTTTCTTTCATGTACACTGAGAGCATTTGCAGTAAGACAAATTCCTTGTGTGTCCAATCATACTTGGCCAATAAAGAATTCTATTCTATTCTATTCTATTCTGTTCTGTTCTGTTCTATTCTATTCTATTTATGTCCTTGTTCCTCTTATCTCATAATTCAAGATCTTTTTTCTTAAACCTCAAATTATGGAAGAAATTGGACAGGTTGAAAGTAAAGAAAAACAACAAAATAGTTGCATATGTGTGTAATTAATATTATGCACATTGATCAAAATGATCTGTATGAATCTAATACTCTTTCCATCAGTATCACCCACCTTCCTGCATGGAGATGGTTCCCTCTGGACAAGGAATACAGTCATAGCAGCAAACTGGTTTTTCTTCCCGAGCTTGCTTGACCAATCCAGGAGGACAATTTTCCACACATTTGGACTCTGGCAAAGACTAAGCAGAACAGTAAAAAATCATGTTAGGGCTCACCATCCATGGAAAATGGAAGCCAACATAAACAAGAGCCAAACAGTTTCTGGTCTTCGCTGAGGTAAACAGGAAATCTTTAACTAGTCCCAGATTGTAAGTGATACAACTAGTTGCAGAATCTTCATTTAGTTCCTCCCTTTTGCTTCTGGTAGAACACATTGCAATCATGGATTTTTCTACTTTGATAATATCTAGAGGAATGAAGCTAAGAAAAGATTCCAGCATTAAATGACAACCAATGGATTCCTCCTCATAACTGTATTAACATGCATTCCTACATTCTCCATACAGTATGTCTATATTTAAAAATATTATGATCTGCTGATATTAATACATCAATTTTTTATTCTATTATTTATTCAAATAGAATAAAATGTAATGAAGAAAGAAACTTCTGACCAGTAGGATCCGCTCAGAAATCTTCTGGACTACGTAAAACATCACAAAGCAATTCCCCCATTGAAATTACTGTAGTCTTGAACAGTCTCCCAATTCTTTACAAATTAAGAGTCTCAACTTTAAATAGGAACATGAAGTGTTGTTTGTTTATTTGTATATTTATTTGTTAAATGTATAGAGCTGACATACTGGTGAAATCAGACTAAAACTGACCGTCTAATAGTTTCTAGAACTGTACTGAGATGAGATAGAAGTGAGGTCATGAGAATGCAGCCCTAAAAATGCATTGGTCAGGCACCTTCTGCTTCAGGAGATGGGCTATGACAGGGGTCTGCAACCTGCAGCACTGGAGCCACATGCGGCTTTTTTGGCACTCTGGTACAGCTCCTTGTTTGCTGATCCCATCCTGGCTGGCCCTGCCCCTCCCCTCCCTGTCACTCCTTGCCTGGCCTGAGAAAGTAAGATTGATGGCGGAGGATGGAGACTTGCTCCATATTCCAGCACAGGAGGTGACTGGCTGGGAGTGAGTGATGTTGAGTTGGCCATGCCCACCCAGTCACACCGGTTGTTAAATTATTGGCTCCCGGTGTTTTCTTTTCTGTGGGAAATGGGTCCAAATGGCTCTTTGAATGTTTAAGATTTTGACCTCTGCCCCGTGAGAATAAACTCTGTGTCGGAAAGGGATATTTCTAAGGCTTAGCTAGGTTTCTCAGACAAAGTCCTTCCTGTTGAAGAATGACAATTAATTAACATCAACTGGCATGGAAATGTTGACTCATATTTATTATTCAGTAAACTTGAAGCCTTATTTTTGCCAAAGGAGACTTAAGATAGGTATCAACCAAGATAAACAATTGCATTCAAACTTTATTGATGAAGTACCTTCGTTCCAGTGGTGGGATTAAAATTATTTTACTATCGGTTCTGTGGGCATGGCTTGGTGGGCGTGGCAGGCAAGGATACTGCAAAATTCCCATCCCCTCCCAACCCCACTAACCCGCTTTCCAGCTCCGTTCTCCTGTGCACGGCAACCAAAGAAGACTCAGCCGATCAGCTGGGACTTGGGAGTCAAAGAATATATGGAGCCAGTCAGAGGTGGTATTTGCTGGTTCTCTGAACGACTCAAAATTTCTGCTACCAGTTCTCCAGAACTGATCAGAACCTGCTGTATACCCACCTCTGCTATGTTCGAGCCAAAGGTCAAATCTAAGTTGCATATTTTTCAAACTATCACACATTAATTCTAATATAAGGAAGGATTTCTCTTTAGATCAAAGACTTGTTTCAATGGTTCATATTTTGTTTAGTCCAGGCATTATCTCATATCAGACCAATCATTATGATTTCATGTAGCCTGAAAGCCTGGGTTCTCCTTCCGAGGAGCAGAAAGTTTATTACAGCAGGGCCCCAAACTTTTGGGCATCAGGTACCTGTTCCATGGAGTGAGGTTTTTCTGCAGACCAGAGGGGGCAGGGTTTTGCATGCTGCCTGCATCCCATGGATGGGGCTTCCCTTGTTTTCCTGGTCTGGTTGCTGGCATGCCATGGACCTGGCATGCCAGCAGATGCCCTGGCCTATTGCATTATCCCAATGGGGTGAAAAAGGCACGAATAATGGTGGCCAAGTCTGGGATGCTTTAAAATATCACAAAATATGGACCTCCCCTTTTAAGGGTCTCTGTCCCCAACCAGGACAACCTCAATTCTTTTTTATTTTATTTATTTTTATAAATTTTCATTCATATACATTTTTTGAATAACAGTGCATTGGCAGAGCATTATTTACAAATAAAACATGACCAACATGCATTGGTGATAAATCTCGACATACAAACTAATGGCAATAGTAATGGTATAATAACAGTACTAATAGTATAACCAAAAGAGCTGGCTAGGTTTCTTCTTACATTAGTTATACTTTTATCAATTACTACATTAATATTTATTTACTTCTTTACTTTCAATATTAACCTTCATAATCTTACTTTCTCTAATTTCTACCTCTTTTCTCTATCCATTCATAGAATTTATTCCATGTCTGAAAGTATTCTGAATCATCTTTGTCTTTAATTTTTAAAGTTAATATATCCATTTCAGCACAGTCCCAAATTTTCTTAATTATACCCTCATCTGGTGGAATATTCATATTTTCCCAGTATTTAGCATAAGTAATCCTTGCTGCCGTCAATATGTGTAATCAAAATATGTGATTGTTTTGTCGAGTTCTCTGATAGTATACCTAAAAGGCATGTTAGAGACAACCTCAATTCTAATTTCAATGCTTATTGGGACCAGCGGCCATCCATCCTGTCTTGATTCAATTTGATCAAATTAAGTAAAAGCCTGAATTTGGGCACTGGCAATAGAAATTGCCTTCTTCTTTGCTATTTGAGAACAAGGAACAAGAAAAAAAAGTAGGGCTATTAGCACCACAATCCCCCGCACTTGACAGCTTCATTGGTTTTACAGAGATATTAAATTGCAGAGAGGATAGTAAAGAGGCATGATTAATAGTCCAAAAACTACAGGTTAACATTGTCAATAGCTTATGAAGAGAATCAGTATAAAATGTTGTATAGATGGTATTTATCATCAGAAAGATTGGCAAAAATGTACCCAAACAGGAAATCAGAGTGTTGGAAATACAAGCAGAAAGATGAAGGGTTTTTTCATATGTGCTGGCAATGCCCCAAAGCCAGAAAATATTGGATGAAGGTACAAAAATTGCTACAGGAAATTACAGAACATCGAATAGAACATAAACCCAAACTATTCCTACTGGGAATAATTAAAGGGAAATTTGGCAAACAAATCCAATACATCATATTGCATAAAATAACAGCAGCGAGGATAGTTTTTGTACAGGGTTGGAAAGTAGAAAAAATACCGTCTGAAGAGGTGTTAATAGAAAAAAATATTAGAATGTGCCGAGATGGACAAACTTATAAAGGAACTAAAAGGCAAGGAGGAATCAGAATACTATGCAGTATAGGATAAATTGTACAAGTCGATAGAACTTAGGAATAAGGATTAATGTATTGTGTCATAGATATTACAGATATGTAAATATATGTAATATGTATGACACAATACTGTTAACAATGTAAATAGAGATGTGTACTGAAAACATTGTGTTCCATATTATAGCATCTGGGTTCAATAGTACTGAAGCCATTAAGTCTTCTAAGAAAGCTACAAGGGTTCTACTTGCCATGTTCATTTCTCAGTGATGGTCATCCAATTAGAACTTTTGAAATGGATCCTAAATCTTTTGAAAACAGTGAAGAGATACCAATATTTTGCCCACCTTGTTGAGCAACTTTAGTTGTGAAAGAGCAACTTGGCTGATGATAAGTCTCTCTCTTTTAAAACTTCCCAGTTGCTTTGTGATGGGATTTTTGTTGGGGAGAACCACCCAGCTCATGATATTTGGATCTGCTGTCATATCTCCATTTTTGTCCAAGTAGAGATCCTTCCAGGAAAAATTGTAAAATTCATTCTTCTCCAGGAATGGATGAAACTGGAATGGAAATCATCAGGAATTTTTTTTACATAAAACAGATTTTTTAAAAAATTACTTTCCCATGTGGCCTTTTCAGATTTGATCTTTCTTCTACAACTGTCTAACTTAAAAATGGGGGATGGGAGAACAAGTTTTTCCACTATCTTTAAAAGTGAAAAATAAAAGTTCTAAAAAAATTTTCAATCATATGTTGACTATATCTCAATATCTATCTATCTGTCTATCTATCTATCTGTCTGTCCGTCTGTCCGTCCGTCCGTCTGTCCGTCCATCCATCCATCTATCTATCTACATCCACTTAGCTTTTGTTAGCCTCTGTTAACCTTGTCAGCAGCTAATGATGTTAGCAGAGACCAACAAAAGATAAGTGGATAATATAATTTAAGTTCCACAGATCGTGATGTCTGTCTCTTCTTTTATAACTATACCTGGAACTCATATTTTTAGGATTGTTTTATCTATCTATCTATCTATCTATCTATCTATCTATCTATCTATCTAT
>BLBF01000093.1:1647486-1669919 GCA_015471245.1 Laticauda colubrina | reverse complement strand
ATAGATAGATAGATAGATAGATAGATAGATAGATAGATAGATAGATATTGTTCAGTTGCTTAATTGTGACTCCATTATCCTTAGGAAATATCAAGATACAGAAAGTAAAACACTGTCAGGGTTCCAAGTAATAAGTCCTATAGCAAGCAAGATTCTGAGGCAGGTGAATTGAAGAGAATAGTTCTTCAATAGCTCAAAGAGCTATTCAAATAGCTCAAAGAATAGCTTAATTGGATATATCATATCGGAACAAATCTGGTGAAAACTGACTCTGAAGGTTCCCATGGCTCTATCTTCCACTGACCCCCAAAATTTGTTCAAACTCATGTTCACTGTATCAGTGACATTATCTTACCATTTGATCCTCTGCCATTCCCTTCTCCTTTTGCCTCCAATCTTTCTTAATCGCAGGGTTTTTTCCTTCTATTGAGTCTTTTATTCTCATTTTAAAAAATAATATTGTTTAATTTCAAAATAAAGCTGTCATAGTGCAATTTCCTTTGCACAATATGCCCCATGTGATTACATTGGTCAAACCTGTTGCTTTTTGTAGTGCACGGTGGATAAAATGGTTATCTTCTTTCTCCCTTAGATTTTTTCTCAGTCAAAACTAAATTTGATGGACCCTTGTTGGGACCCCATACCTGCCATGGCTGAAGTATTGGAGCTCCCAATCTGTTTTCTATTTCCTTCCTTCTCCACCTGGATCTGGAGGAATATGCCGCATTCAAGGCATGGGACAGAGTCTTAATGAGAGCATAAACATGGTGCTGATTTCGAATCCAGATCCTCGTGCTTTTCTTTTGGGTCTCCAATGGCCTTTTCTGGGTGCATCTTCTCCGGCCTTTGACAGAAAAGACCTGCTTTGAAAAAAAACAGTTAAAGATCTTATATTCCAAGTGGCGTTCCACAAACAAATTTGATACAAAGTCAACATCTGCTGGCCTTTTTTTCCCCTGAAAATTAAAGGTCAAAACACTATGGACGTATTTGAAAAGTCTGTGCCTTCCCATCTGATATTGCCCCAAGACTGCAATGATCCAGACCTTCCCTTTACTGGGTCCTGTGAAACATTCAATTATTAAATACAGAGGGATAATTCTGTCCAATAAGGGAGTGTATTCCATGTAGTGAACAAAGACATTGACTTGTCTCCACTTAGAGATGGCATTCCTGAAGGATTCTATTTGTTTATTGGCTGATAATCGTTGAGATATAATGACACAAATTCCATTCCTGAAGAGCAGAGAAGTAAATGTCCTCAAGAAATGCTCTCCCTCTTCTGTGTCTGAAGCAAAGAGACCGATCAAGATCCACCTGAAGTGGAGGAGCAGTTGGACAATTCTTGGATAATGGAACCCTAGTTTGGTGAACATACGATAGAAAAAGGGGAATTGTCTTTTATCACTCAGGTCTGCTGAAGACATTCTACTGCTTATCTGAAAACACAGTGAAGAAAGCTTGGTTATATTAGGGGTAAGATCAAGATTTAAAATATTATTTTAATAAATAAATCTTGATTCTTGAGCACACACTAGAATAGTTAAATAAATAAGTCATAAAAATATAAAACAGAAAATATTAAGAAGCACATTAAAAAGGGGTCAAATTAAGAAAAAAGAAGAATGCAAATCATATTTCTTTTTTAAAAAATAAAAATAAAAATAAATTTTATTGAATAAACATTAAAAACAATGAAACACAGTGCAACTTTCTTGGCCATTAGTTTAGCCATACAAGCTATAGTATAGAGATATACACAACAATTAATTTCATTTTTCCCTTAAGTTATTAGTATAGTGATAGCTGAATATTATTTCTATTTCTACATTTACATATATTTATTTTCAATGATATACATATTTACAACCATCTTTTATACTCATGCATTCGTATCATCTCATATTTGTCCATTATATTCCATTCTCTTTGGTTTACAAAACTTTAACTTTCATATTTCTGTATCACCATTACTATTTACTGCTATCACATCCATATATGCACAGATAGAAAAACACAAACACAAACCTGTGGGACTTTGTAGGTGGCTCCTAATGTTGACATCTGGATGGAGACATCACTGTCAGCTCCATCAAGAAGAACTAAAAGGTTGTCCTTCCTTCCACAACTGTAGTTGGGAACATTGGCTTCTCCAACAGAAAGCATGTCCAGTAAGGCATCTGAAGTGCCAATGGTGCTCAAAGAGTTGTCATGGATGTTGTAGCCAAGTGTGAGATTGTGTAGGAACCAGAGTTTCTTATTGACCTCTTGAATGGCAAAAATGAAGCGTATGATTCTTGACAGATCAAAAGTTAAACTACTGTAAAATAATATTAATTTTATTATCATCAACAACAAAATACTTTATTTTATTTCCATTTGTCTCTAAATCCTATTAAATCTTAATATAGTATTTATTGAAAATCAGAAGCAAATGATTACCACCCATTACCACTGAATATTTATGAGTATTGAGAAGATGAGATAGAAATAGTCCTTCATCATTTTTAAGAATCAGAAATATATCATTATTTGTAGCAGTAGTGATTTATATCAGCCCAGCAGGTGGATTGCAAAATAATTCAATTTTTCAAGGAGAACTACCACAAGAGGAAGAGGGATTTTGATAAGTGACACAGCAAAGCAATTATTTAAAAAAATGTCATGAATTCCTATGAGGATTAGGCATTGAACATAAATGAGTAGTTATAAATATGTGGAAACAGGTTAGACTGGGGCAATCATTTCAATCACTACTTTAAACAAAAATCAGGAGTCAAGTGATGAACTTCAGCATGAGATAAGAAAAATCTGGACTTTTCCAGGTTTTTTAATGCCTCATGTTTGGATGTGAGTCTCTTCTACAAAATAAGACAAAAAAAAAGGAAGATTCAAAAATTAGACATACATCTGAATTGAATTGAATTCTTTATTGTCATTGTCCATATATACACAGTATACATACAGTACAATGAAATTCACATAACACCCAGAGACCAAACCAACATGCACACTTGTCTGAAACCTAAATTAAGAAGAAAGCAGAAAAGAAGAGTGTTAGAACTACAAATGAATGGAATGCAAGTGTATCACACTGAGTGACTTACGATTGAGACAGACTAGAAGGAGCCGTATTGAAAGTCAATGTTACATGCAATATTGTTGTTGCACTGATGATCATACTAACAAGATGGTCTCCTGGCCTGTAGTAACTCCATGATTTTTTTCCACCTTTGCTCTCCAAATTGAGTGGGCACTTCATTCTAAGCTTCCCAGAGATTGGCTGCAATATTAGCAGCATCAGAAACACATGAAGGAGCTCCATAATTCACGGGGCTGAATTGATTCCTTTCTTGTTTTTAAAGAAGAACAACAGGAAGGGTTAGAAAGATTAAAAGCACTTTCACTTTTATGGAGATGAAAAGATGGAAAAAGCAGTGCTCCTCTGATTCTGACATAGATAAACCAACCTTCACTTGGAAAGAAGAGAAAGAGACATTCAACAGCATAGACACTGACTGTCTCAGAACATGTGGCACAAGGAGCATTGCTCACTATATTTATTCTTTTCTCATGCAAGATCTGTTCCGTGTTGCTTCATTCTGATGTATCCACCAAAGGTAGTCACTGGAGGAGTAGCAAAAGAGGTCTCAGAGACAGGGATTGTGATAATTACAATGAGAAGCAAATTATTCCTTTAGGATTCAGAAGTTATTCCATGGCTTCATTTGCAGAGGGACAGCTAGAGAAATATAAATAAGTCAAAAATCACAGATACACCCCTGGGGGACAACGTTCTGTGGTAGTTCTGATACTCTCTGTCAGGACATGTGCAGAAAGAGATGCTGGAGAAAGATAATTCAACACCTTCTGCTATCCTTCATCATGATCTCTAGAGTGGATAGAATATTTTTTTCTTGGCACTGTTTGTGTCCTCTTTTCTTTTTGATATAAAACACAGAGAATGTTTATGTTAGAAAGATTCTTAGTTTTTTTTTTAAATAAATATTGGGTGCAACTGAGATGGTGGCAGTGCCCGCAGTGTGTGCAAGTAAGTAAGTAAAGCCCCTGTCACAAAGCACCAATGGATGGAAAGAGGATGTAAAACGGAGAGAAACAATTGCCATCTGTTGGTTAACGTGATGCATCCGTTCTGTACTCACTGCATATGTTTTTCATACTCTTTATCCGTCCAGCATCTGTCTACTGACATTTCATTTGCTCAAAAAGTTTTGAGCTGCAAAAAACTTTTTGAGCAGATAATGTATCCAATGCGTCCATTCTACATCCGCTACGCATACGGGTAACATCTGTTATATGTCCGTAGTCATCCGTTACGCATCCGCTATATCCGCTAAGCATCCGCTGTGCATCTGCACATCCACTGCGCAACTCGCATCCGCTCCAGCGGAAAACGGACACAGGGAGGAAGCGAAATGGACACGGAACGGACACGCAGCATTAGTAGCACGGACATAAAAAGGATGAAAGCGGATGCAGTTCGCATACAAAGCATTAAAATGGAAAAAACGTTCATATAGGGGACGTATCTCGGATATTTAGGATGTCTGGAGGATGCCTAGAGGATGCAAAAGGATGCCTAGCAGAAAACCTACATTTCCTATAAAAAGGGGGAGGAAATCACCTGGATCTCACTTTCAGTACAGCAGCCCTGTGGTGCAGACCTCTTCAGATTTCATCTGGCTCTTGCTCTTCTACAGCATCCAGTCATCTCCACCATGGATTGTTACAAACACCTTTTGGTAGCCACCATCATTCTACAACAGTGCGAAGCCCTCTACAGGCTCTTTCACCTGTTCTACGTGAAGAAAAGGAGGTGTCCAAGAAGTGTCTGGGTCCGAAGATGGATCGCGAAAAGAGCTGAGTATGGACTGTATAACAAGCTGATGGTGGAGTTGAGGAACGAAGACACTCGTGCATTCCAGAACTTCATGAGGATGCCTCCAGCCATGTTTGATGAAGTTGTGGAGTGGCTGACACCCAGGTTGACCAAGGCAAACACCAACCTCCGGCCCAGCCTGGACTCTGGGCTGAATGTGGCACTGACTCTGCGCCACCTGGCCTCAGAGACCACGTACAGGAGCATGCAGTACAGCTGGAGGGTGCCACACAACACCATCAGCATTGTGGTAAGAGAAGTGGTGTAGGCCATCATCGAAGAATACCTGGAGGAGCTCCTCCAGTGCCCCTCCACTGAAGAAGGCTGGAAGTAAGTTGCAGAGCAGTGGTATCAGAAGTGGAACTTCCCCCACAGCATTGGAGCAATAGATTGGAAGCACGTGGCCTGCAAAGCTCCAGCCAAGTTGGGGTCCACTTACCACAACTACAAGGGCTTCTTCAGCATCATCCTCTTCGCCATGGTTGATGCTGACTACAAGTTAATGTACATCGATGCTTCAGGCAATGGGTCAGCTTCAGATGCCCAGGTATACAATGCCAGTCAACTCAAGGAGGGGCTGGAATGCAACCTCATCATGGGCTTCCCAGATCCAGACCCCGTGCCCAATGACACACAAGATGTGCCCTACTTTGTCGTGGGGGATGACGCCTTCTCCCTCAGAAGCTACCTCATGAAGCCCTACACTTCCAGATGCCTCACCCATGAAGAGAAGATCTTCAACTACAGGCTGTCCAAGGCAAGGCGGGTGGTGGAGAATGCCTTTGGCATCCTGGCCAACAGGTTGCAGGTACTTCTCACCACCATGCAGCATCGCCCAGAGACTGAGGAACATCTTGGAAGCTTGCTGCATCCTGCACAATCTCATGCACACCCGCTACCCAGTGTTGCAGAACAGGCTCGTGGACCACCAACAAGGCAATGGAGCCTGGTGAATGGAGGCAAGGGCAAAACCTGATAGATACTGTGGATGTGCAAGGCCCCAACAGAGCTTCACATGAAGGGAAGAAGCAGCGCAACCTCCTGAAACACTGGTGCAACTCCCCAGCTGGAGCAGTGGAGTGGCAAGACAGGATAGTAGATGCTTAATGGATGCTTCCTTCAGCCTGTCTCATCACAATGATGTGATTGTGCCATGTATCTTGAGTGGCCCTACAATGAACAGGGCATTTAATAAAGTGTTGTGTTTATGTTGAAATGTGTGGATCAATGATTAAATTGTTATTGATAATAAAGGGCCATAGGTGTGGCACCTGGGAGGGTGGACCATACAGTCCCACTATGCTTGCACTGGAGGCTTATTTATCCCATAGCTATTACCCATCCCACAGGTATCCCTGCCAATTCCACAGCTATTACCCATCCCACATGTATCCCTGCCCATCCCACAGATATCCTAACCCATCCCACAGCTATTACCCATCCCACAGGTATCCCTGCCCATACCACAGGTATCCCTGTCCATCCCACAACTATTACCCATCCCACAGGTATCCCTGCCCATCCCACTGCTATCCTTACCCATCCCACAAGCATGCAAAGGCTTAAACTATTTCTAAAAGTTTCCACCAAGACTTTATTTACTAAAAGAACTGAACCAGGTGTGTGAAGCAAAGCTAAACTTTATTAATAACAAACTGTGAAAGCAAAATGACCCAAGTAAAGTGTCCCAAGCAAAGATGAAGTCAACAGGTAGCAACCCAGTCTCTGGCACTCTTCTCAGTCACTCTGAGGCATGCCCATAGTCTCAGGGGTGAAGGGTCCAGGTGCAGTGGAGGTAGCTGCTGCTGGAGTGCTGGTCTGAGGCACCATTGGGGTGCCTGGCCCCAAAAGGACAACAGGGGATGGTGTGTGGAGGAAGCTCTCAGAGAGCTGTCTCAGTCCCGTGATGTTGAGAGCCCCTTCCTCCATGACATGGGGTGTCAGTCTCAAGACCGATGACAGATGTTCTGAGGCTGGGCTTGGCTGTGGGGTGGAGGAAGGAGGAGTGTGGTGGGGCTGTCTGGTCTGCAGCTGAGCGAGATGAGGCATGGGTGGCATCTGTGGCATGGGTGGCATCTGTAGCATGGGTGGCATTGGTGCCATTGGTGGCATCGGTGGCGTCGGTGGCATCAGTGGCATTCAATGTACCTGTGCCTGGACTGGGAAGGGCTTCCTGTGTTGCTGGAACTCCTAGTAGCCATAGCCTTGGTAGGTGAGGGCCTGTGGAAAGCCTTGGAAGGGCTGTGACATCTCCACCTGGAGTGGAGGAGCAGCCCTGGACTGCATCAGAGCAGGTTCAGCTGGGCCTGGAGGGTTGTGCAGAAAACCGGTGATCCTCTCCTTTTTCACCTGGTACTGTGATTTGGACATGTCCATGAGGGTCTGGTTGACGTAGGTGAGGAAGGGCTTGCGGCTTGAGGATGGTATGTTGGTGTGTACCAGCTGAGAGAGGAAATCTACACTGCTTTTGATGGTGTCCCTGATCCCCAGCAGGACAGTGTGGCTCTGTCCCTCCGGTCTGGCTCTCTGACTGCTTTCTGTGGAGGTGGACCTGGGGGTGGTGGTGGCTTGATCTCTGGTGGAAGTGCCCTCTACTTGCTCCCACTGCGTCAGGGGGTCCTCTACGTGCTCCGCCATGGGAAGTGCAGCTGTCGGGGGGATCTCCATCGTGGGACGCTCCACAGATACCTGTCTGGACATAGGAACTGACTCTTGGCCAGAAGAGGACTGGCTCTCTCTGTGCTGCCTGAGAGAGAGGGTAGAGAGAGGGGCTGCTCCTCAGTGGCGGACCTCACCCTCCAAGAAGCTGCACTTGGCCATCACGTAGGTCTCTCGGTCGGTAAGCCTGGCCAGACTTCTTGAGGTGCAGCTTCCCGTACCAGGTGTGCATGTGCTTCCACTACCCGAGGAGGACCTTCGAAGTGTAGCCCAGGCTCTCTGCCTTCTCTCTTCAAGCAGCCTGCTTCCTCTTGGTGTCTCAATAGAGCCTGTCTCCCTTCTGCCATAGATACTCTTTCTCCCTCAGCCATTCGATTGCCCCATCCTCATGTTCCTCTTCGATGGAGTATTACCTCCTCTCCCGTTCTCGTGTGTGCCTCTTCCTCCCTCTGGCAGGGCCATCTGGGCCCTCATCAGAGGGGCTTCAAGGTTCTAGGGGCTGCTCCAACATACCACCACCACCAGCAGCAGCAACAACAACAGTAGCAGCAAAAGCAGGACCAGCAGAACCAGCAGGACCAACAGCATCAGCAGCACCAGCAGCACCAGCAGCACCCGCAGGACCAGGATCAGCAGCAGCAGAGTAAGCACCAGGAGCACCAGCAGGACCAGCAGGACCAGAAGCACCAGAAGGACCAGGAGCAACACCAGCAGAGTAAGCACCAGCAGAAGCCCCAGCCCCAGGAACAGCGCCAGCAGAGTAAGCACCATCAGAAGCCCCAGCACCAGGAGCAGCACCAGCAGAGTCAGCACCAGCAGAAGCCCCAACACCAGGAGCAGCACCAGCAGAAGCCCCAGCTCCAGCAGAGTCACTCTGAGCAGCACAAGCCCCAGCAGAAACAGAGTCAGGGCCAGGGGGTGGGATGGTGGCCCTGTCCTTCTTGCCAGGGCTGGCAGCAGATGGCACAGACTTCCTCTTCTTCCCCATGGTTGTTGGCTGGAGATGTGTCTGGCAGCAGGTCTTTCCTCTGAATGGTGACCTGCTTGCGAGCTGCATCCTTTTATATCCACAGGGCTGACGCAATGCATCCTCCCCGCATGCGCAGTGAACGCTTTGCATCCGCTAGGCATCCGCTAAGCATCCGCTAGACGTCCATGATGCATCTGCTGTATCCGTTCGGCATCCGCTCTGCATCCGTTCCTTCCGCTGCACGTCTGCTTCGCTGTGCTTCCCCAGAAGCCCTGCGGATGTGCCATCCGCTTCCATCTGCTTCCATCTCCTAGGCTTCCATGGAGCATCCGCTTTACATCCTGGTTACATCCTCCCCCCATCCATTTCTTTCCGTTGTTGTCCGCTATGTTTATGCAAATTTGGGGCACTTTAGAGAGCGGATAACAACAGATGGAACATTTTCTCGTCTGCTGTGTCCTTTTTACATATTTTTTGCATCCGTCGGCCTATGTGACAGGCCCTTAAATAAATAAGTAAGTCAGGGAGTTAAGTCAGTGCTCTAACAAATCCCCCTCATTCAAAAGAAAAGTCCCCAGCTCATAAAAGTAAATTGGTTTATTATTAATTGTCACATTGGCATGTGGCTGGGTACAACCGGTACCAAATCCCACCATTCGTTTTCCCCTTGACCCTGGTCTTTCCCCCACTCCATGGATGTGATTTCTCCAATCGGACACATTAGTCTCCAATAACCTTCTTTTTTTTTACATAAAGTTTTTTTTTATTTTTTTACACATCTCTATTTGAGCAATGTGGTTCCAGATTATAACACTTATACATAATCATAGTTTCATTTCTACCAATTTTATATAATATCATCTCATATCACTTATCTTTAAATAAATTTCCATTTTATATTTCAATTCATTAATTCAGTATCAATATCATTTCATCCAAATATCGATTCCCGGTTCTTTATCCCCTATAATTTCCATTTTTAGCTAACCACCTATTTATTTAACATTACACATCATTCTTGTCCTTCATTTTCCCGAAGCCAATTATATAATAAACAATCTAAAAAAAACAAGAATAAAACAAAACCAATATATTTAGGATCCACATGGTATATCCCCTCTATCTAATTTAATAATTCATTCCCCAACTTTAAGCATATTAACATGAAATAATCAACTGTATGTTTTAAAACATGTATATTTTAAGGTATTTTCCCCCTCTAATTGCTGAAATGACTTCCTAATATATCTCATTTCATCTTGACTGTTCTTTTTATCATTAATAATCATATTTTTCTCTTTTCTACTTAGCCAAAATTTATATATTTTTATAAATTTCACTTTTCTTATAATCATGAATAATCATATTTTTCTTCCTTACCACTTATCCAAAATTTGTCTATATATTCTAATATATTTCCATTCCCCTGTTTTATTCCTCTCCTATAAGAGTTCATAACAGCATAATTCATAGACAGTTATATATATATATATAATTATATAATCCTGAAATAATTTCCAGAGAGTTTTAAACTAAATGCCAATATGCATTCCCACATGGTACCCCCCTTGTACAATCCCTAACTCTTATATTAAAATCTCACAACTTTAACATTCCTTTTAATTTTGGCTAAGTTTCCCTTTTCTAAATTTCCCCAATCTTTCTGCTTTTTTCCTTCTGGTTTTATATTTTTTTCCCTCTGCCTGTCAGCCATGTTTTCCCCCCTTTTCAGTTCTTTTTTTTTGTGGGGGGGGGAGTTTCTTCTTGAGTTTCTTCCTCCTCCTCCTCCTCCTTCTTAATCTTGGGTGCCTTATCTCTTTTATTTGCTGTTTCTGTTGTCATTGTCTATGTTATGAATCCTTTTAAGTCTTTTGACAATGGTCCTTATTCTTCATATTCATCCTCTCTGAGCTTCCTTTGTTCTTCTGCAAGCTGTGATGCCATTACTTTACTCAACATTATCTCAAGCAGTCTCATTTTTTTCTTTAAGCATCTCTCTCACAGTTTGGAATTCTGATTTAAATTCTTTGCTTATTTCTTCCATTTCTTTGGTCTATTAAGTTATTATTTATTTTATTAAAGGTTAAGTTTTTCTCTTATAGTCCTTGTCAAAAGTCTCAGTTTTTCTCATTTTTCTCTTTCTTCTGTTTTCTTATCACAGTCAACTTCCAACAATCCTAAAGTATTGCAGTCTTTTATATTTTACTATGATCCCCCATTCTTTTTTATGAGCTTCTGGGGATCTTGTTTATACAACCAATATTTTTCCATAGAAACATAAAAGAAGGAAATCTATAATCCTTAGGAGGTGCTCTATATCACTTTTTTATTTTAAATCACTTTTCCATAGTGTTAATATTAAACTTTATCAGTTCAAAATAAGTCCAGCATTTTATCTAATGCCTGATTAATGTCCAATTGTTGCTCCAAATTTAGTCTCTAAATGTATATGATTCTTTTATTGCCGGCTTTTTCTTTACCTTATATTTTCCTCTTATTTCTCATTCGCTGCTACCACTCTTCCAAACGAGGGCTCCTTCTTTTGTTTTTTTTCAAGGTTTTCAAAAAGAATATTCAAAGTCTTTTATACAGTTACACACTGCTCACCACTTTCACTCTCCTGCACAAAACTTGTGTCCCGTCAGCTTCCTGTCTTCAGGGCAGCCATTAAAGACTGCCACTTCACCCTGTCTTCTAAGGGAGTTTACCAAGCCAGGGAGGGGAGATGCAGCTCCCCTCAACCCAGCTGGCAGTCTCCCCCCTCTCCTCCCAACCCATGAGGAGAGTCAGATGGATCTAGTCCTTTAAGGACCCTCCAACAGGGTAAGCACAGATCAAAACTGTGCATAATCATGGTCTCTGATCCGTCATCGACAAGAATGCCACCGGAAGTCCTCCAATAACCTTCTTCTTATGCTCCGACAACTTTGGGCTGCTGAGTTGATTATCTTGGCATTTCAAGAATGCCTTGTTTTCCCCCACTCCCTTTTTCTGGCAGCTACCAAAGGAGTATCTTTTTAGTTGACAGGTTGGACTAGATGATCTACAAGGTACCTTTCAACTCTGTTAATCTGTAGTGCACCCCTTTCTGAAAAGACTCTCCATGGATGCAAACTTGTTGGACAACTTTCATCCAGTGCCCAATATTTTTGTTGTTGTTAGGCCGTCTTTTCCTCTACCATCCTCCAGAGTCCATTTAAGCCCATGCCAACTGCTTCAGTGACTCCATCCAGCCACCTCATTCTCGATCTTCCCCTTCTTCTTTTGCCCTTAATCTTTCCCAACATTAGGCTCTTATTCAGTGAATCCTTCCTTCTCATTAGGTATCCAAAGTATTTGAGTTTCATCTTCAGGATCTGGTCTTCTAAAGAGCAGTCAGGGCTGATCTCCTCCAGTACTGACCAGTTTGATTGCCTTACAGTCCAAGAGACTTGCAGAAGTCTTCTCCAGCACCATAGTTCAAAGCCTCCATTCTTTGGTGCTCAGACTTCCTTATGGCCCAATTTTCACAGCCATACATTTCAACTGGGAAAACCATAGCCTTGACTATACACACATTTTTTGTTAGGGTGATGTCTCTGCTTTTAGAATGCTGTCTAGATTTGCCATAGCTTTCCTTCCCAGGAACAAGTGTCTTTTAATTTCTTGGCTGAGGTCCCCATCTGCGGTGAATTTTTAGCCCAGGAAAATAAAATCTGTTCCTACTGTCAGCATTCCAACTCCAAAACTCCAAGACAGGCATTTTCTCAAAGTTCCATTTTATTTGAGTTGTCATACTGCACATCTGAGTAAACACAAATCTGAGAGTTCCAGATTTTCCCTCGGTAATTCAAAAAGCCAAATCCAGCTCCTGCACCCATCAGTCCATCACATGATCCAATCACAATCTGTCCCAACTTGATACATCACTTCAAGCACTCCTCCTCCAGGTGCAGGAATACCATGACCTTGACCAAAAAGAAAAATACTATTATGTCTAAATACATACACTTTACTAAATCCCCCCTCCCAATTTCCCAGGCACAGGAATGTGGCACTGTGGAAGCTACTGGTGTTAATATATCTTACAAAGCTCAGGCTGTCAGCTTTGAAATTCAGTTGCCAAACTTAAAATGGAAGGGGGGGAGTGGAGGAGTTGAAAAGTTCAAGGTTATTCTGTATGTCATATTAGGAAATTCCAGTTGCAATTGATTGGTTCTCATGATTTATGAAATAAAGAAGTGGGAGAAGGGAGGAGAGAAGGTGGATTCTGTGTAACATGCAAAAATATTTTCACTTTGGGAAATTGCTTTAGACATACCAGATCTGTTTATAAATAAATCAGTTGGAGAGAAAAATGTCTTGAAGTGATTGATATCATGCATACTTTCTGGATGCCTTACACAGGCATCCCCCCTGAAGAAAAAACACGTCCTGGAAAATAGAATAGACAAACACAATAAAGGGTCAATGCATTGTCCATCAAACCACTTAACCCCTTCTCCCCCACAGGAGGACCCTTTGGCTTGCCAGGGAATTTATCTGAATCAACAGTATGCTATTCATGGCCAGGCAGGTGTTACTATTGTGGTGTTGATCAAACCCCTGGAACCTATGTGGACCGGTTGGGGAGGTACTAACTTTTATTCAAACTTAGGAAGATGAAGTGGCTTCCTGGTTTTGATCCCCCACCCCCAGGCATCTAGATATGAGCCATCACTGGATGAGATAGCACTCCTCTGGATGAAGGTGATGAACTTGTTATGGGACATCCTAGACTCATGACTACAGCTCAATGTTCAAGGGGCACATTGCTAGAGAAGGCTTCACAAAGGTTGTTCTTGTGTACCAACTGTGCCTTTGCTCATGTCTTGATCACTTCCTTATTAAATTACTGCAATATGCTCTTATGTGGTTACTCTTGAAGAGCACCTGGAATTTACATATGTAAATAAAACATTTCCTTTTTCTTATTTCAAATGGCAATTTTCAGAGAAAGGCTGATCAATATGGCTGCAGAAAGATGACTTGGATTCTCCTCCAGGAGAGGATTGAGGGAATCTTGTCTGTGAAAACCACAACGAAAACAATGGAAGGTATAGATACCACAACCATATTTTTGGCATATCAGCAAGATTCCAACTGCACAGGTATTGCTGTTTCAAAAAGCTCGATGTGGCATTTTAAGCCTCTATAAGCTAAGGCTGTCATTCTGCCTAGAACGTCTGAATTTCAGCAACATCTGGATAGCCACAAGTTACCTAATTCTGTTTTAATTAGGTTTGAATGATAGGTATGCAAAATATGATATGAAAAATATGGCATTTAATTTTTATCTATCAGCATCTTGATTTCATTGGATGGTTGTTTCTTACCACTAAGAGTCTCTGTGTGGAGTAAATGAAGAGGATGGAAAATAAATATTAGATTTACTCAACACGTGTTCAGTACTCAGTTTAGATAGGTCACTAAAAGCAGTGGTGTGATTCAAATTCTTTTTACTACTGGTTCTGTGGGTGTGGCTTGGTGGGAATGTCAGGTGAAGGATACTGCAAAATCTGCATACCCACCCCACTCCAGCGGAAGATTATTGTAAAATCCCCATTCCCTCCCCACCTCACTAACCTGCTTTCCAGTTCCATTCTCCTGTGCAGGGCAACCAAAGAAGACCCAGCCGAACAGCTGGGACACAGGAGGCAGAGAATAGATGTGGCTGGGCCAGTCAGAAGTGGTATTTGCCTGTTTTCCAAACTACACAAAATTTCCACGACCGGTTCTCAAAAACTGGTCAGAACCTGCTAAATACCACCTCTGACTTAAACTTATTACTGGGATATCATGTCCTGAGAGTTAAAACAGGTCCCTGGACATCTTGAAATTTTACTGTATGTGGTTGGGGACATTATCTTCCAAATACTTTTTCATTATTTAAAGCAAAATCTTTGGCCCACTTATTTATGGAGAACAGTTTGGACCATTTCCTACATGCAGATGATTGGAAAATGTTGAAGCTTAAAATTCCTCTGTCTCACATTTTCATATTTGTCCTGGTTGTAAACTTCTCCTTTGTACTCTGGTTTGGCCTCAGGATGATAATGTATCACTCAGGGATGAAGTTGCAGCCCAGCAGCCAAGCACTGGAGGCAAAGATGGAGAAGACCTGCACAGCCACCATGTACTTCCTGTTGGTGCTCATGTAGTTGGACGCAAAACTCACCCAGATACTGCAAAAGAGCAGCATGCTGAAGGTGAACAGCGTAGCTTCATTGAAGGCCCCAAGGAGATTCCTGGCCAGGAAAGTGGGCACAGCCAGGGTCACAGCTGTGGACCTCACAAACCCAGTGCTTATTTAATAAATAAATAAAAATTGAAAGCATAAATATACTTAGCAGCTTACAACAATGCCAAAAGTCATCACAGCATTTCAAGGAAAAAAAGAAAAAAACTCTTTATTCTCTTTATAACTTACTCCAGGGGTGGGTGACAATTAAAAAATACTTCTTTGTTCTTTTTAGTTGCCAGCAGAAAGCAAAAGGGAAAGTAGGGCATTCCTAAAATGCTTCAGATAATTGCTAGGCAGCCAAAGCTGTTGGCGCACAAGATTATTACTGGAGAGCATGATTGATGACTCTTGGCTACGGATATATCCCATTGGAAAATATACATCCAGGGGGTAGGGTGAAGACCAGGGTCAAGGGGGAAATGAATGATATGTCTTAGTTTCAGCTGCACCCAGGTAACACAGACATGGTCACTCCTGATAATTTTTTATTTTTTTTTAACTCTGAGATATGCAGTTAGAGACTTAGGATTTATATAGGGGTGGGGTTGTGAGACCCCTGACAGGGATTGTACCAGTCTATAGAACTGGTTGCTTCGAAGAGCAGCTGACAACAAACTGATCTTCTGGCCTTCTATTTGGCATTACCCACATGTCCAGACTCTAGGCTGTGCTTTATTCCCTGCTTTTTCCTCCTCAACTGCTTTCCATGGCACAGCTGAATGCCGCTTGTCAGTGGGAGAAGGTGAATGTAATTTGTAATATAGTGCACAAAGCATGCTCATCAAGCCAGTTGTTATGTTGGCAGAATCCCACCCCTGACTTTCTCCGTATATACTCAATGATAACAGTCCATAGGCTGTTACTTGAATGTGTCAAAGAAAAAACAAACTTAAAAATAATAATTGATACTTGGACTTATTGGATCTTTGAAGTTTAAAAAGCCCCAAATTGAGAAAAAGGTGAAGTTTGGACATAAAAGAGAGTCCCTTCTAGTGGCCAAAGAAGTTATCTATGATTTAAAAAAACAAACAAACCTGATTTTCTCAAGAATTTGATTTGATACAAAGTAAGTGAAATTTTGATACAATAAAATAGCGAGCCTGGAAAGTGAAAGTGGGATCTTGAATATTAAAATAAAGAAAGAAGCAAGAAGAAATTATCTTGGGACTATTTGGTGATTTTGGTATAAACTTAAACTTATGGATGTTGGACTATTCCATGAAGCTGAAAAAACTAAAGAGGAATTAATAAAAGTTGATCATTGGAAATATACTTTACAGATATTAGTTGAATTAACCTACTGGACAGAAGTGTCTAAAAATGGCAGAATAAAAATGGAACTTAGAAATATGAAAGAAACATTACAAGAATGAGACAAATCATTTGGCTTTGTTTTAACTTTTTTAGAAATGGTGATTTTAAAATATGAAGAACAACAAGGAGTGCCAGAAGAGGAGGAGCTGATTAAAGAAGAGGCCATCTTTAATGAAAAATTGGAACAATGAATATTAAAGCAAAGGGGGAAAAGAGTGGGAATTAAAAACTTGAAATTCAAGGAGGTAACTAAAAAGGGGAATATTTTAAAAACCAAACATTGTAAAAAAGAAACAGCACAAAAGTAAATTGTGGAAGGAAGTTTTAAAGAGGGAGGGAGATAAAAACTGGAGTATGAAAAGAAGGGGGAAAATGGAGGGAAAAAGAAGTGATAAAAAACAGTTCCAGGAAACAAAAAATATGGAAATCGAATAAAAATGAAAAGAAATTGTTTATCTAAGAGATATAGAGATAATGGTGAACTAAGAATGAAGAAAGGGGATTCTACAGAGTGATGAGGTGGAATATAAACATATCAGAAACTTTAAATTATTCAGAAAATAGGGAAATATAGATTATTAAAATGAAAGATTGGAACTGATATTTTTGTTGTTATTGGAATGTTTGTTTTCTCTTAAATTATATGCAGATATAAATGGAAAAAAATGTGAAAAAAGAAAAACTATGACAAGTTTATTAACTATGTTTAATTAATATATAGAATACAGTTGAAAAGAATCATGAGGATTGTTGTAATGTGATTACTATCAGTGTTTATGATCAATTGAATAGATTATTTTTTCTTTTTTTCTTTTTCTTTTTTTAAGAATTTTATTAATTTTCTACAAACACACATAACATACAAAACATTAAAAACATCTACTCTCATATATACTTCCGGTGTGTCGGTTGGTTCATCAGTTTTGTGCATTCATTTTATAGTCTCAATTACAGTTATATTGCATAACAACTCATATTGTCAATCCATATCCTAATATTACAAAAAAAAAAAGTAAAATCTTTTTCTGACTATACTTTTAATCATTCATGCTTTGTGAGATAACAATACTTCAAACAGTTTATTCTATAACAAATCATACAATCATAACAAATCAATCCTAAAAACCCTTCATAGATATAATAGTAATGCTCTATTATTGTATTTTATCATCTAGCCATTGATAAAAAGATCCCAAATTTCATAAAATTGTTTATCTTCTTGCTCTCTAATTTCAAATGTCAATCTACTCATCTCAGCACATTCCAATATTTTCTTAATAATTTTTTCCTGCAATGGTATTTTCTCATTCTTCCAATTTTTAGCAAATACAATCCTAGCCGCTGTTAATACATTTACAATCAAATATTTCAAGTCTTTATTATATGTATCAGGTAAAATTCCCAATAAAAAGACCTCTGGTTTCAAGTCTATGTGTTTCTTTGTCATTTTTTCCAACCACATGTGAATTTTAGTCCAATATTTTCTGGCATCCTCACAAGTCCACCACATATGATAGTATGAGCCAGGTATCTGATGACATTTCCAACATTTTTCAGATTTGTTCTTGAACATTCTTGCTATTCTTGTCGGGGGGAAGTGCCACCTGTAAAACATCTTATACAAGTTTTCTTTATATGCTATTGACATTGTCATTTTATAATTTTGAGACCACAATTTTTGCCATTGCTCTAAATCAATCCCATATCCAAAATTCTTCCCCCAAGCAATCATAGTTTCTTTAACTTGTTCTTCCTCTAACTTAATTCCCAATAAATAACCATATAACTTTTTAATCACTTTCTCATCAGTACCCATCAATATCTTATCTAAATCAGTCTGTTTACCATAGAATCCTTCCATTTTAAAATCTTCAAGATATCTTGAGTGTATTTGCGCATATGAAAACCAATTCATCCTTATACCTTGTTCCTCTAAGTTTTGGATCGATTTAAGTCCACCCTTTTCATCCAACAGTTCCCCATATCTAACTGTTTGTTCCTTTTTATAGATCATAGGATAGGAAAATGCTTCAATAGTCGATAACCAAACTGGAATTTTCAAGTAACATTGTTTTTTTATCTTCTCCCAATTTAACCACAAAGACTCCCGTATATAATGTCTTCTGAAATACCCCTGTGTTTTAGTTCCCTTGTACCATAAAAAAGCATGCCAGCCCAACAGTAAATCATGTCCTTCTAATGTCAACAATCTATGCTTTCTTAATGTTATCCATTCTTTGACCCACATCAAACTTGCAGCTTGATAATACAATTCCCAATTAGGCAGGCCAAAACCTCCTCTATTTCTAGCATCTTGCAAAAGTTTTAACTTTATTCTCGCTTTTTTACCTTGCCATATAAACTTCAACATAGTTTTATTTAAATCTTCAAAATAGTCTTTTCCAAGTCTAATTGGTATTGTTTGAAAGAGAAATAAAATTCTAGGTAAAATATTCATCTTAATTGTTGAAATTCTCCCTATTAATGACAATTGTAAATTTTCCCATTTCTTCAAATCTGTAATTATCTGTTGTTTGAGTTTAATATAATTATTCTCTTTTAATGTGCTACATCTTGCTGTCAAATATATCCCCAGATACTTAACCTTATTTGTAACTTGGATTTTCAAAAGATCTGTCAGTTCTTCTCTTTGTCTCAGTAATATGTTTTTTGTCAAAATCTTTGTTTTATCTTTATTTATTTTCAAGCCAGCCATCTCACCATATGTCTCTATCTTTTCCAATAACTTTGGAGCGGTTTCTAACGGGTCTTCCAGAATAAAAGCTAAATCGTCAGCAAAAGCTTGTAGTTTAAATTCTTCCTTTTTAATTTTCATTCCTTTTATACTTTTGTCATCTCTAATATTTCTATTCAACACTTCCAAAGTCAATACGAATAACAAAGGAGATAGGGGACATCCTTGTCTTGTGCCTCTTCTTATATTAATAAGATCTGTAAATTCTCCCTCCATCATTACCTTTGCTGTCTGTTTATTATATATGGCTTCTATTGCTTGAATAAATTTTCTGGCAAAACCCATCTGTTCCAATAGTAATAACATAAATCTCCAGTTCACGTTGTCAAATGCCTTTTGAGCATCTAGGAATATCAAAGCCATTTGTTTCTCAGGATGAGCCTCATAATATTCCAAAGTATCCAAAATTACTCTCATATTGTCTCTAATTTGTCTCTTTAGCATAAATCCATTTTGATCTGGGTGAATAAAGTTATTTAAATATTTTTTCAGTCTTTCTGCTAAAATTGAAGCAAAGATTTTATAATCTGCATTCAATAAGAAAATAGGTCTATAATTCTTAATTTGCAACGGGTCAGCCTCTTCTTTTAAAATGAGTGTAATATAAGCCTCTGACCATGTTTTGGGTGTCATCTTCTTTAACATAACTTCATTCATAACTTCTAACAATGGGATGTTCAATGATTCTTGAAATTTTTTATAGAATTCTGCCGGAAGCCCATCTGGACCTGGTGCTTTCCCATTATTTTGTCTCTTAAATGCTTCATTTAATTCCATCATTGTTATATTACTTTCTAGCATTTCTTCAGTCTCTTTAGGTATCTTCGGTAAGTTAACATTCTGTAAATACTGTTTAATTTTTTCCTCATCAATATTCTCTTGTTTATATAGTTGCCCATAGAAATCTCGAATAATTTCCTTTTTCTCCTTATTACCACAACAAACTTGACCTTGATCATCTATTAGTTTCAATATTTTTCTTGATTCCTTCTCCTTTCTCAGTTTATATGCTAGCCATCTACCTGGTTTATTTGCATCTTCAAAATAATTCTGTTTAGAATTTCTAATTTTCTGTGCCAGTTCTTCTTTCTCTATTAATTCCATTTTATGCTTAATTACATCCAGTTTCAATTTAATATCTTTTTTCTGTGGCATTTTCTGTAGTTCTTTTTCAAGTCTTTTATATTCATCTTCCAGGATCTTGGAGGTTTGTCTTTTCCTAATATTCTTTTTTCTTGTATAATCTATTATCAAACCTCTAGCATATGCCTTCATTGTATCCCAAACATTCTGTATTGAAGTATCTTCTTTTTTGTTTTCTTTAAAGAAAAAAACCAATTCCTTCTCCATCCATTGTATAAAGTCTTTCTCCTTTAAAATAGTGTTGTTTAATGTCCATCTCGATCTTTTTTTTTGTCCCTTCCATTTAATTGTCATTGGACTATGGTCTGCCCAAGTACTTATTTCAATACTTGTTTCTTGAATAATGGATATTAATTCTGTTGAGATCCAAATCATATCTAATCTGGACCATGATAAATGTCTATTAGAGTAAAAAGTATATTGTTTAGCTTTAACGTTTCTTTCCCTCCAAATATCTTTTAAGGTTAATTCATCTGTCATTTTAAAAAAAGATTTAGGGAGAACCTTTCTATTTTGTTTTGTTGTTGTTGTTATATAGTCCAATTTATTGTCCACAATTCCATTAAAGTCTCCCATCATAATTATGTTAACATAGTCCAGTCCAATTATTTCCATATGTAGTTTTTTATAAAACTCTTCTTGTTTATCATTCGGAGCATAAATTGCAATCAAGAGTATTTTTTTATTATTGTCCATTATTTCCACCATTAATACTCTTCCGTCTTCATCCGTGTAAATCAGTTTTGCTGGAATATCCTCTTTAATGTAGAGAACCACTCCTCTTTTCTTACATTGAATCAAAGAAGTAAATATTTTCCCTAATTTTGGCTGTACTAACAATTGCTCATGTTGTTTTTTAATATGAACTTCTTTTAAGCAAATTATATCAAATTTTAATTTCTCTAATTTATGAAAGGTTTTCCTTCTTTTAACAGCTGAGTTAAGTCCATTTATATTCATTGTAATCAATTTTTTTTCTTCCATGATTATGCTTTATATTTAGGTCTAACAGCTCTCGTAGCTCTCACTTTACATTGTTCTTTACTGTCTACCTGTCCACCTACAACTCCTTTCTCTTTTTCAATCTCCAGTTGTTCCTCCTGAAACTCAATTAATGAGACCTCTTTCTCTGCCTCCTCTTTTCTTCTTCCAAAAAATTCTGCGTAGAAAAGTTCTGCTTTTTCAATCGAATCAATTCTATGTCTCTGCTCTTGCCACGTAAAGATTAGTCCTTCTGGTATCAGCCATCTATAGTTCACTTCATTTTCCAGTAGCATTTTGGTCAGAAATCGGTATTCTCTTCTCATCTCTCTCACTCTTCTAGGTATTTGTTTTAAAACCACAATCTCTTTGCCTTTATATTTCAATGTTTTCTCTCTTACCACTTGTAATATTTGTGTTTTGATGGATTTTTTGGTAAATCTAATATGGACTTCCTTTGGTAGTTTATTTCTCATCGCATATCTTGTATAAACTCGATATATCTCATCTACTCCATCCATCATCTTTTCCTCCGTAATTTCCAGAAGATCTGCCAAAATTTCTATCATTATCGCAGCCAAATTTTCTCCTTTTTCCTCTTCTATATTTTGGAATCTAAGATAAAATTCTGACCTTTCCATTTCCCCCAAATCAACATCCCATTTTTTTCTTGTTCTACCACTGTTAATCTAGTGTCAATATTTCCAATCTTCTCCTCTCTTTGTTTTCCTTCTTCCTCAATTTTTTGAAATCTCTCCTCATACTTCCCAATCATTTGTTTAATATTTTCCACTTTTTCATCAGTCTTCTCTATTCTTTGATCAATAGCATCTATTTTTATCTTAATATCTTGGATTCCTTGCATAATCGTCTGTAAATTTACTTTTTCTTGTTCTTTATCTTGCTTCAACATTGTCTGAATTAAATGTTGTCCTACAGATGGTGGGGAAGCAGAGGTAGAAGCAGAAATGCCAAATGATTTTGGTTTCCTGCTCATTTTAATGCTTCCAAAGCTTCAGATTCTCTTTGACTTTCAATCCAGCTGATATAGTAACCAAATATAGTCCAAAAAAATAAAAATAAAAAAATCCAATAGTAAAAAGTCCAAAACCAAAGAAGAAAAGGGAGAAAGGAAAAAGAAAGGTCTTCAGGTTCTTCTAAACCCTAGTCCAATTGAAGTAATCCACCATAAAAAAAAAAAATAGAAGAAGAAAAGAAAAAAAAATAATCATCAAAAAAGACAAAAAAAAAACAAAAACAAGGTGGTCCAAGAACATAGATGGAAGAAGCAAAGAAGCAAGGAAAAAAAAAAAAAGAGCTCTGAGGCTTTCCCTTTAAAAATAAAAAACAAAAATACTAGAGTTAAAATTTACAAAAAGGCTGTCGAGTAGGAATTTCAGAAGTATATATATATATATATATATATATATATATATATATATATATATAT
>BLBF01000093.1:1583305-1641539 GCA_015471245.1 Laticauda colubrina | reverse complement strand
TCTTGCGTGTCGTTGGGCAGGGGTTCTGGATCTGGGAAGCCCACCATGAGGTTGCATTCCAGCCCACCCTAGAGGTCACTTGCATTGTATACCTGGGCATCTGAAGATGACCCGTTGCCTGAAGCATCGATGTAGATGAACTTATAGTCAGCATCGACCAAAAATTTGCATAACCGGAGTGGATAACATGGACAGGGGGAGGACGCAGGGCGGATGGAAAGCAGATGCGGAATGGAAGCCCAGTGGATGGAAGTGGATGGGAGCGGATGGCACATCCACAGGGCTTCCAGGGGACCTCAGCAAAGCGGACATGGAATGGATGAAGCGGATGCAGAGCGGAAGCCTAGCGGATGCACAGCGGAAGCCGAACGGATGCCGAGCGTTAATTGCGCATGTGGGGAGGATGCATTGCGTCAGCCCCGTGGATATAAGGGAAGCAGCTCGGAAGCAGGTCACCATTCAGAGGAAAGACCTGCTGCCGGACGGATTGACAGCCTTGCCTGCCCTGCCTGCATGACTTCCTGCAAGCCTTGGTGCCAGCCTTGGTGCCAGCCTTGCTGCAAGCCTTGCTGTCTGCCTGCGTGCCAGCCTTGCTGCCAGCCTCCCTGCCAGCCTTGCTGCCAGCCTCCCTGCAAGCCTTGCTTTCTGCCTGCCTGCCAGCCTTGGTGCCAGCCTTGATGCCAGCCTTGGTGCTTGCCTGCCTGCCAGCCTTGGTGCCTGCCTCCCTGCAAGCCTTCCTGCTAGCCTTGGTGCCTGCCTCCCTGCCAGCCTTCCTGCCAGCCTTGGTTCCTGACAGCCTCCCTGCAAGCCAGCAACCCCACAACCATGCGGAAGCACAGCAAGCCTCAGCCATCTGCTGCCAGCCCTTGCAAGAGGGACAGAGCTACCATCCTGCCCCCTGGCCCTCACTCTGGTTCTGCTGGGGCTTCTGCAGCACGGGCTCGCTCTTCTGGGGCTATGGCTTCTGCTGCTTCTGCTTCTGGAGGAGCTGATGACAAGCACTCCAGCACCAGCCACCTCCACAGCACCTGGACCCTTCACCTCTGAGACTGAGCGACCAAGAGGAGTGCCAGAGACTCATTCTTGTTTTATAGCTTGTTGTTAATAAAGTCTAGTTTTGTTTCACACACTTGCTTCATTTCTTTTTTTTAATAAAGTCTTGCTGGAAACTTTTAGAAATGGTTTAAGCCTTTGCATGCTTGTGGGATGGGTTAAGATAGCAGTGGGATGGGTTGAGATAGCTGTGGGATGGGTGGGGATACCTTTGGAATGGGTAATAGCTTTGGGATGGGCAAGGATACCTTTGGGATGGGTAATAGCTGTGGGATAAATAAACCTCCAGTGCAAGCATAGTGGGACTGGATGGTCCACCCTCCCAAGTGCCACACCTATGGCCCTTTATTATCAATAACAATTTAATCATTCATCCACACATGTCAACATAAACACAACTCTTTATTAAATGCTCTGTTCATTGTAGGCCCACCCAACATACATGGCCCAATCTCATCCGTGTGATGAGACAGGCTGAAGGAAGCATCCATTAATCATCTATCATACTGTCTTGTTGGGGCCTTGCACATCCTGAGTGTCTATCAGGTTTTGCCCTTGCCTCCATTCCCCAGGCTCCATGTCCCCATTGCCTTGCTGGAGGTCCACGAGCCTGTTCTGCAACACTGGGGAGCCGGTGCGCATGAGATTGTGCAGGATGCAGCAAGCTTCCATGATCCTCCTCATGGCCAGGATGCCAAAGGCATTCTCCACCACCCGCCTTGCCCTGGACAGTCTGTAGTTGAAGATCCTCTCTTCAAGGGTGAGGTATTTGGAGGTGTAGGGCTTCATGAGGTAGGTTGTGAGGGAAAAGACGTCATCCCCCATGATGAAGTAGGGCACATCTTGCGTGTCGTTGGGCAGGGGTTCTGGATCTGGGAAGCCCACCATAAGGTTGTATTCCAGCCCACCCTAGAGGTCACTTGCATTGTATGCCTGGGCATCTGAAGATGACCCGTTGCCTGAAGCATCGATGTAGATGAACTTATAGTCAGCATCGACCATGGCGAAGAGGATGATGCTGAAGAAGCCCTTGTAGTTGAAATAAGTGGACCCCGACTTGGCTGGTGCTTTGCAGGCCACGTGCTTGCCATCGATGGCTCCAATGTTGTGTGGGAAGTTCTACCTCTGATACCACTGCTCTGCAACTTTCTTCCATCTTTCTTCAGTGGAGGGGCACTGGAGGAGCTCCTCCTTGTATTCTTCAATTATGGCCTGCACCACTCCTCTGACCACAATGCTGATGGTGTTGGGTGGCACCCTCCAGCTGTACTGCATGCTCCTGTAGGTGGTCCCTGAGGCCAGGTGGAGCAGAGTGAGTGCCACCTTGAGCCCAGGTTCCAGGCTGGGCCAGAAGTTGGTGCTCTTCTTGGTCAACCTGGGTGTCAGGCGCTGCACAACTTCGTCAAACATGGCTGGAGGCATCCTCATGAAGTTCTGGAATGCCCGAGTGTCTTCGTTCCTGAGCTCCACCATCAGCTTGTTGTACAGTCCATCCTCTGCTCTTCTGGCAAACCATCTTCGTACCCAGACGCTTCTTGGCCGCCTCTTTTTCTTCCCGTAGTAGAGTTCACAGAGCCTGTAGATGGCTTCGCACTGTTGCAGAAGGATGGTGGATGCTAAAAGGACTTTGTTATGTTCCACGGTGGACATGACTGGATGCTGTGGAAGAGGAAGAGGCAGATGAAGGCTGCAGAGGTCTGCAGCTGGGCTGCTGTTCTGAAAGTGAGATCCAGGTGATTTGCTCCCCCTTTTTATAGGCAGTATAGGTGTACCTTTGCATCCTCTAGGCATCCTCTAGGCATCCTGTAGACATCCTTAATATCCTAGATAGGTCCCCTCTGCGAAAGTATTTTCCATTTTACATGCTTTGTTTCCATGCTGCATCCACTAGGCATCTGTTCTGCATCCGTTCCGCGTCTGTTCCACTTCCTCCCTGCGTCTGTTTACCGCTGGAGCGGATGGAGTTGAACGGATGCGCAGCGGATGCCTAGCGGATATAGCGGATGCGTAGCGGATGCCGAACAGATGCATTGGATACATTTTCTGCTCAAAGGTTTTGAGCAGCTCAAAACTTTCTGAGCGGATGAAACGTCAATTAACGGATGCTGGACGGATAGAGAGGAAGCAAAACAGAGGTGGTGAGTACATTGCGTTAACCAATGGATGGCAAGCTTTTTTGTCCATTTTACATCCTCTTTGCATCCGTTGGTGCAGTGTGACAGGGGCTTTATATATGCATGGTGGCTCAGTGGCTAAGACACTGAGCTTGTTGATCAGAAAGGTCAGCAGTTTGGCACTTCGAATCCCTGGCACCATGAAACGGAGTCAGCTCCCATTACTTATCTCAGCTTTTGCCAATCTAGCAGCTTAGAAGCATGTAAAAATGCAAGTAGAAAAATAGCGACCAGTTTGGTGGGAAGGTAGCAGTGTTCCATGTACCTTTGGTGCTTAGTTATGCTGGCCACATGACAACAGAGATGTATTCAGACAACGCTGGTTCTTTGGCTTTGTAACGGAGATAAGTAGTGTCCCCTAGAACCGGAAATGACCAGTTTGTATGTGTGAGGAGAACCTTTATCTTCTGCAGTTTAGATTAGATGTCGAACCTCAATTAGTTCCTGATGCTCCAGAATTTTTGAAAGATATGGCACAATGATTCTGAGATAACATCTGCCCACTCCTACAAGAACTCTGGGATGTAATCTGTCATGTCCCAGTGGTTTGTATCTATATATGTCAAGATCAGACAGATGTTCTCTCACTCATTATTCTATTTTGACATCTAGTCTGTCTTTTTTGGTTATATTTCTGGTGGGTTGGGCTACAGTTCTTTTTTGCATGAAGACTGATGCAAAAAATATAAGCAGCCCTGCTTTCTCTCTACTGTCTGTTACTTCCTTGCCATTGCTTCCTTGCTTGGTGGACTGTTTTCTTTTTTTGTGTTGAAAAAAAAATTGTTATTATCTTTGGTTTTTGTTGCAAGTGTTTGTCTTTACTTTCCTTACTTCATATTTGCAGATTCAGTCTATCTGCTGATATTCTGCCTTAGCTTTGTCTCCCTCTTTTCATTTTCTGTACTTGTTTGTCTTTCAGTTTGTCTGAGAAAGATCTATATGCAACCATGCTGGTTTCTTCTTGGATTTCTTGTTTATCTTTCTCAGTGGTATTGTGCTAGCCTGGGCTTTTATGATCATACTTTTCAGAGTTTCCCAAGATTCTTGAGTTGTTTTCCCTTTTAGATTTTCATCCAAGGAATCTTTCCCAAGTTCTCTCTGAGTTTATTAAAATCAGCTCTTTTAAAATCCAAGACTCTGATATCATTATGTTCTATTGCTTCTAATCGAGATATGTTGAATTCTAGTATGACATAGTCACTCTTACCCAAGGTTTCTGAAATTTCAACTCCCTCTGTCACTTCTTCTCTGTTGGTAAGAATTAAGTGCGTATGGCTGTCCCTCTAGTTCCCTCCTCTACCTTTTGGACAACAAAGTTGTCAGCTAGATTGGTTTGGAACCTATTTGATTTCTCACTTGGTGCAAAATTAGTTTTCAAATTGATATCCGTGTAATTGAAGTCTCCAATTACTATTGTAGTGTGTTTACTATTGTAGTGTGTTAATATAAATATATATTTGTCGGTTGGCAAAAAGGACATCTATTTTTTCTACTTGATTGTGTGGCCTATAGTATAGACCTATGTCAATGTCATTCTTTTTTTCTTTTATATTGACCCATATGCATTCTAGGAGGTTTTTATCTTTGGTTTCATGCATTTCTGCAGGAGTACAGTGGTCCTTTACATAAAATGCAACTCCACCTCCTCTTTTATGGGTTCTGTTTCTTTTTTAAACAGTTTTTATCCTTCTATCAGTGTGTTCCAGATGTGGGTTTCATCCAGGGGTGGGATAAGACAGGGTTAACTACCAGTTCAGGATTTACGAGGTTCAGTGATTTATGATGTGCTTCCCTGCATGCTGCAAGCCACACACCTTTAAATCGTCATCAGCATACTGCGTGCAGAGAAGCAGCCTTTGAAACAGCCCTCTTTTCTTGCTTTTTTAGATGTAGCTGTGCCTCGTTTGGCAGCTGAAGTTGAAAAATCAGGAAATAAAGATCAGGTAAGATCCCGGATGGGTGGGTGGGCAAAAACATCAGCATAGAACTGGTTCTATGTCTGCTGCTGTTCAGAGTTACTGGTTCTACAGAGGTGGACAGAACCAGTAGAAACCCACCCCTGGTTCCATCCCACCAAGTTTTATGTTATTGCAATTATAACATGTCTACCTTTGTGTATTAATAGTTCAAGTTCACCTTGTTTGTTCCCCAGACTTTGTACATTTATATGTAGGCACTTGAGATCTTCATGTTTGACTCTGGGAATGCTTCTTATGTTTCCTATTTGGTATTTATCTTCCTTCCCATCCCTCTTTACTTCATTGCTTGGCTTGCTTTCCAGGGGTCTTTGCTTGGAATTAGGTCCTGGAAATCCTAAAGTTTGGTCACCTTCCCCCCTCAATTTTAGTTTAAAGCCATCTTGATAAGTTCTGTCATGCCCCTGTTTGAGTGACTCTGAGGGAGAGGAGGAATGGCTGACAGGGATTGGGAGTGTGGGTCCGGAGGTTGTGGAGGAAACTGAGAAAGGCAGGCTGGCCATCCAGAGGAAGACCCAGGCCCATCCCTACTTTATCCTAGGGAACACAGGGAGGAGCGGATAAGGGAAAAACATGAATGGCATGGTCTATGGGGGAGGAAAGGGCCCTGATCCCCTTCATAGGCTATAGCTGTGAGGTCTGTTTAATAGGACAAACTGCACATGGCCCAGTGCTGGAAGCAAAGTGTGAAAATACTTCTAGTCTTTCAGTTCTTATCTGAGTTCTGGCATCCTTCCCAATGTGTGTGTTTCAATATCTGTGGATGTCTTCAAGTCCTAATTCTGCCTTCTCTCATTAATTGCCTCAGCGGTGTTTGTGTAATTTTTTCTATTTATAATTTATATGTATTTTGAGTTTAAACAACATTTCTTCCTTTTCAGAACTTTTTGGTGGGGGAGTTTTTTCTCCAGTCAAAGATAATTGGAGCTTTGAAGCCAAGTTGAAGGAATTAAAAGGATTTCACCTGTTTTTGTGACTTTGTTGCTTTTGTATCCCACCCTAGGTCATCACAAGCTGGGCCAGTCATTTTCTGAAAACAATCTCCCCAGTCTTTGTGGGATGCAGCCCATCCCTTGCCAAAAGCCCACCATGGAGATAGTACAGACCGTGGTCCATGAATCCAAAGTTTGGGTTTTTTTGGCAACACCAACCCTTTAGCAGTTGTCCACTTCTAGAATTCTTTTTTCTCTTACTGTGTGCTGTCCTTCGTGCACTTAAGTCCTTGACTTTCTTGCCTAATTGCTCATCATCAATATTGATTTCAAGTCCCTTTTTGTGTTGTTCATCCATGTTAATGTTAATGTTCTGCAATCCTGCTTTTTGATATAGTTTAATTAGTTATCACCAAGTATATAACAATCATAAAGTATAATTCTAAAGTATTATAATTTGTTAGAATAGAATAACAGAGTTGGAAGGGACCTTGGAGGTGTTCTAGTCCATATCCCTGCCAAGGTAGAAAACCTTACACCACTTCAGACAAATGGTTATCCAATATCTTTTTTTCTTTTGTTCTGAAAAATTTATTTGGGTTTTCACAAAAAACAAAATACAAATAAAACATCTTTTTTGAAAATAGCATGGTCCCAGGATGTCATTTCTTCATACAGACACAAAACTCAATTTCATGTTCATTTTTATATTCTGTTCCATATCTTATTACCATTTTATATTTTCTACATAGTTTTCCCCCTCTTTTAATTTTCTCAATTTTGTTTTGATTATCTCATCTCAATTCAAATCATCATATTTATACTTTTGTCTGTCCTGTTACAATTTCATATTATCTTTTCTTATTAAGCAGATGTTTCCCTGTAGTTACCAATTAGAGTATGACACCTTTATATCCTTTAATTTTGTCCATTCAAACTCTTATTTAAGCTTCAATGTATAGCTTTAAGATTTAAGTTTCAATATAATACATAACTTCCAATCAGATTCTTCTTGGTACATTCTTAAAATAGACACTATATTCTTAAAAAGAAAAAATTATATACATATGTAAATAAAACACACATTCCATTCCAATTCAATTCTATCATTAATATGCATTAAAATCTTAATATCTTTAACATTTCTTTTCAATTGAATATCATACTTCCTTGGGAATACTAATAAACTTTCTATGATTAATTCTTTTTTTCCCATATTTCTTACTTACTTATATTTTTATAAATCATAACTAATAATTAAAAATGTTCCCTTTTAATTCTCTCAATCATTTTAATTCATTTATTTATTAACAAACATCCCACTACATTACAACAAATATTTTATCCATCATCATTTTTTCTAAAATTATTTCTACTGTAATATAACAACGCTATCTTATGTACCTTTGCAGAATCCCTTTTACAATTAAATTTTCACCCATTATCTCTAAACAAGCTTATGGTTACAATCCTTATATCTTTTCCCTGTATCTCCATTTCTTGTTTCTGTCTTTTACAACATCTTTTCCTTGCTTTCTTCCCCCTCTTCTTCCCCCTCCCCTTTTTACCCCCTCGTCTCTCAACTTCTAACTCTCTCATATGTTATCCCCTCTTCTTCTGTTGCTTTCTAATATTATACTTATCTTTCAAATTGTCCCTCTTCTTTTTGGTTGTTTTTTCTTGTCTTAAACCATTCACTCTCTTTCCACCCTTTTCTTTTTTTCCCCCCACTTCAAATTATTTGATCATTAAAGATGGCTTCTTCTTTGTCCCAATCTTCTTGTTCTGCAAGCGTTTCTTGTTGCTTCTCATAGTTCAAAATCTCCATTTCTAGGAATTGAAATATGAAGCCAAAAGAACTTCTCCCTTTTTGTGCATCTTCTTTCCATTTTTTAAGTTCCGTTTTCAGTTCTTCAAAGAGTGATATCATTTTTAAAACTTTTAAACAACCACCCAGTTAATTTTAGTCATCTAGTTGCAAAAACCAAAAATCACCAAGTAATCCAATAATCCAAGGCTGTTGCTTGCTTCTTTTTTCCACTTTATCTTCCTGGGGTTCTATTATTTTGTTACCAAGTTTCCATTAAAATGCATCTTTGAAGAATCTTATCAAAATTTCACTGTGAGTTCCTTTTAATTACAGTTCCATTCCTTAATTCCAGGCAGTCTCCTCCATTTTTCCAGATCCTGCCCTTGTATTCTATTTTTCTCCTTTCCAACTTTTAAAAACTTTTACATGTCCAGAAATATTTATTATCGCTTTGACTTTTATTTCCAGCTTAGATGCCTATTAATGTCAAAGTGGTTTTTTTTTTCCAATTTCTTGCTTAAGTCTCTTACCTGTTAGCATAAGGAAGGGAAGAAAAAACCTAATCCTTTCCCTTCTCTCTCTCCTTCGCAGCTTCCAGATCTTCTTTGGGAACAATGTTGTTAAGTTTAAATTCCAGGGTACCTTATTTGTTGCTTTTGCTCTTTGACCCGGTCAACCAAAACTTTATCTTCTTATCTTCCTTCTGCACATTCTTTTCCAGTTGAGTCCTTCTTTGTGGTGGCTATTTCTGACCACCGCTGCAACCGCCTTCAGAAAAGGGAGTAATGGCCAGCTGAGGAGGAGAGATGCGGCTCTCCTCAACCCTGGAGGCAGTCTCCTCCCTCTTCACCACCTCTATGGGGTGGCTTAGCCCCAAAACCAGCCAGTTTGGGGTGCTCCAGCAGTGAGCATGGATTGAAGCCTTGGAGAGATGAGATTTCGGTCTGTCACCAAAGAAACTAAAAGCTCCAACATCTTTTTAAAAACTTCTGGAGGCAAATTGTTCCACTGTTTAATTGTTCTAACTATCAGGAAATTTCTCCTTCATTCTAGGTTGCTTCTCTCCTTGATTAGTTTCCACCCATTGTATCTTGTCCTGCCCTCAGGTTCTTCTCAATTTGGAGAATAGCTTGACTCCCTCTTCTTTGTGGCAATCCTTGAGATATAGGAAGACTGCTATCATGTCTCCCCTAGTCATTCTTTTAATTAAATTAGACTTTCCAGCAACCGTTCTTTATATGTTTTTGCTCCAGTCCCCTTATCATTTTTGTTGTGCTTCTCTGCACTCTTTCTAGAGTGTCAACATCTTTTTTACATCGTGGCAACCAAAACTGAATGCAGTATTCCAAGTGTGGCCCAACCAAGGCATTATAAAATGATATTTACACTTCATGTGATCTTGATTCAATCTCTGTTTATACAGCCTAGAACTGTGTTGGCTTTTTTGGCAGCTGCTATACACTGCTGGCTCATGTTTAAATGGTTGTCCACTGGGATCCGAGATCCCTCTACCAGTTGCTACTATTGAGCAAGGTACCACATATACTGTCTTTTGATTTTTCTTGCCTAAATGTAGAACCTTAGTTTTTTCAACATTGAAATATTCATGAGTATCAAGTTGGATTTGTTAAAATCTAGGGTTTTGGATTAGATCTCTACACAAATATAGCATAGCATTCTTGATTGCTTTTCAGATCAGTGATGCATTTGTTTCAGAGGCTCAGAATGATAAAAATCAGTTCCCTTTTTTCCACCGGATGTTCCCCCCCAAAAGTATCACATATCCAGCAATTCTCCAACTGCTCCTCCATTTCAGATGGTCCCTGATTGGTCTCATCACTTCAGACACAGATGAGGGAGAGAGTTTCATGAGGACATTTACTCCTGAGCTTCTGAGGAATGGAATTTGTGTTGTTATAACATGACAATTCTCAGCAACTGGATATACAGCACCTCTCGGTGAGGATGTCTCGAAGTGGGGAAAAGTCCATGTCTTTGTAAATTACATAGAAAATATTAATATTTGGGACAGAATTCGTATTTTCCAGTTTAAATTTGAAAGTATGCCAGGGCCTATTGAAGGGAAAATCTGGATCTTGGGAGCCATTGACTATCTGCTATGGAGTAGGGAGGATCTTTACAAATACATCGATAATATTTTGAGCTTTGCTTTTCAGGAAAAAAGCAGGCCGGAAGATGATGTCCTTGGAACCAAACTCAATGTGAAATTGGAAGATTGGTATTTTCATTGCTCTTTTTCACAGGACATTCTTCCTGTAAAAAGTCAGAAAAGATGCACCCAGAAAGCACCACTGGAACCTACACCAAATTATAATAGCATGTTGGTCACTTTTCACCTCAGTTTACACAGTATTATTAAGACTCTGGACCATGCCTTGAAAGCTGCATATTCTTCTAGATCCAGAAGGAGAATAAAAAAGGGTGATGAAAGTGTGGAAGCTTCAAGGCTGCAGCCATGGCAGGTATGGATTTCCTCCCAGGATGCATAAAACTCCAAAGGAGAGGAAGAAGAACCTTCTCTACCTCCTTGTGCTACAAAAGGCCAACAGGTTGGCCAAACTAGCCACATAGAGAATAAAATTGCAGCAATGGGTGAAAAGAAACTTTGTGTCAGGATTCCAGTGATCGCCCTAATTAAATCAAGAGCTTTGACCCAAACTTCAAATATCTTCAAATGATTTATTAGGAGCAACATACTGGAATGATCTGTATGAAGTTGACTCTGAGATTAATAATTTACAATCACCTATTACCCTGTTTCCCCCCACCCCTCTGGGTGTGTCATAATTCAGAATGAAACAAATTCATGGCCTGGGTATCATCAATCACACTCTCCAATAATGGATTTTCATGCCCAGAATATATCATATATATATCTGATTTTGTAGATTTTCATGGGTACAGGTGTGCAAGTCTTGGCGTATTCAGGTTTTTTTCCTGTGTATGACTGAGAGTATCTTGGCAATATTTCGACAAAGTCCCACTTGCCATCTTCAGGCTGGTGCTTTCGGCTTTGTGCTTGTGTGATCAAAGTGTGATTGGAGCTGCTGTCTCTCTATAAATACTGGTGGGGAGGTTGGCAGTGTTGTCATTTCTTGATTTGTTGATGGAGTTGATGTTTGCAGATTGGCTGGCTTTTTCATAAGAACATGTGTGGCTGAGGTACTGGCAGTGTGTCTATCAGCCTCTTGTGTTGTAGCAACCTGGATAATGGGCTGTGTGATGATCTTCTGAGTTATACTGTTTTGACATCCTGGGTCTTGTGCAGTAATCTCCTGGGTCACTGGCTGTGTTGTAATATCCTGAGGTTTTATGGTGTAACCTCCTGAGTTCCATGATATGATATCCTGAGCAGGTGGCTGTGATATGACATTCCAGGCTTTGGTTTGGCTCTGAGTTTGAGGTCTGGCTATATGTTCATGGTGTGATTCAGTTTGCTTGTTATGGGGGTGGAGGTGTGTGGCAGCTGGTGATGCAGCCATGGTCTGTTTTCTGAAAGGTAGTTTCCTTTCATCAATGGGATAGATTTGGGTTTGAGTCTGGTGAGGAAGATTGGTGGTGGCATCATGTGTTGTTTTTGGTCCTGTGTTGGTTTTCTTGGCTGGGATTCGTTTGTTGATAAGGACTAGTTTCTAGATGTCTGGAATGCAGGAGGTATTGTCCTGTTTATTCATGTTTTGGGGGTGTTTCTCTATTTTGATGGTTTCCCTGATTATTCTCTTATTGAAGTGTTCAGTACTGGAGATTAATTTGGTTCCCTCAAAATTAATTTCACGTCCTATGGCTTTAATGTGCTGGAAAAGGGAGGAAGTATTTTCTTCTTTTCTGACTGCGTTTTTATGTTCTGCAATGCGTGCATTTATTCTCCTGTTGGTTTGTCCAATGTATGTGGCTGGGCAATTGTTGCATGGTATTTCATAAACTCCTTAGTTTTCTAGCTGGATCTTGTCATATGTGTGTATGCATATACATACATATACACACATATATACTTACATAGACATATACATTTGTGTGTGTGTTATATGGTTCTGTGCTGGCTACACCTCTGAAATAATTTAACAGAGTGACAGCTGTGGATCATAAACATGATGACTTTATACACACACACACACACACACACACACATCTATTTCGTATATTATTATTAACACGCTCTGATGCTCAGGAGTTCAACTCCCCCACCCCACCTGAAAAGAAATCTGTTTCAAATGTGTTTCAGTTTCAATTTCACAGCACCAAGCAATTTTAGTACACAACAGTTGAGCTTAAGTCACGCCCACGCTCCTTGCTGCCTTCTTCTTGCTCACACAGCAAATATCGTTTCAGTTTCCAAACAGCCCTCAACTCTCTCACACACTGACAAGATTAGCCAAATGAATACCGATGGATGCTGGTAGGCAGAGGCAGATTTTTTTCCCCTTTATTTTCCTCCCCAAACACTAAGACAGAAGCAGAAAAGGCAGAAGCAGAAAAACTGAAACTGGAAATGTGAAAACACAGCTAAGCCACATCTAGGCTCCAAACCTCATCATGTGGCTCAGACAGCCAATCCTGTCTCTCAGTCACCAAACAGCTCCCATTGGTTGGCTTGTTACTAAGGCTATTCCAGTTCATAAACTCTCACATACTGACACAGTGTCCATATTTGGATATATGAACCTTGGTAGTGCAGTGGTTAGAATGCAGGACTGAAGGCTACTTCTGCTCACTGCTGGCTGCCTGCAATTTGGCAATTCAAATCTCACCAGGCTCAGGTTGACTCATCCTTCCATCCTTCTGAGGTTGGTAAAATGAGGACCCAAATTGTTAGGGGCAATATGCTGACTCTGTAAAGCACGGTGAAGTCTAAGTGCTATTGCTACTACTATATATAGCATAGCAGCAGGCTAGATAGTGGGAGACTGTAAACTCAAATCCTACCTTAACCATGAAAGCCACCTGGGTAACTTTGGCCAATCACTCACTCTCAGCCTGATCAACCTCACAGATTGATCTCAGCCTGATGGATCCCAGGTTGATTCAGCCCAGATTGATAAGTTTCAGCCCAACCAATCTCACAGCGTCATTTTGGTGGGGAGATTTGTATTATAAAACTTGTGAGAGTCTCTTCATATACAATAATGTAAAATTAGCTTATGTAGTTATGTTTCCCATCTGGTCCACTTGGGAGAAGATTAGCCTGCCAACTTTCTTTTTTTAAAAAAAAAATTCTTTAAAAACAAAAAATACAAAAATCTCATTTCCATTAACAGTTATTGTGTCTTGTATATACATGTTTCTTATTTTGTGACTATACATTATTTTTATCCTTATCCTTCACCCATTTGTACCACCTCTCCCATGTCGCATAGTATTCTTGATCCTCTTTGCTTTTCAGTTCCATAGTGAATTTATCTAGTTCAGCACAGTCCATTATTTTTTGCATCAAAACTTCATCTGGTGGTATTTTATCACTCTTCCAACTTTGTGCAAACATGATTCTTGCTGCAATATACATTTTATATTGATTTTCTTTGAATGCCATCGACAAAGTCAGCTTCCAGTTCTCGGTCCAAGTGTTTTCCCACTCATCCAAACTTATATTATGACCCAAATTATTCACCCAGGGAATCATTGGTCCCTTAACAATTTCCTCCTCTAGTTCTACCTCCAGTAAATAATTATATGTTTATGTTATAAATTTTATATCCTTGCCTGTCATGATTTGTTCTATTTTTTGTAAATCTTTATCTACCCCTAGCTCCTTTAAGTCCCTGTCACACTGCACCAACAGATGGAAAGAGGATGTAAAATGGAGAAAAACACTTGTCATCCGTTGATTAATGCGATGCATCCGTTCTGTACTCACTGCCTCCGTTTTGCTTCCTCTCTATCCGTCCAGCATCCGTTTATTGACGTTTTATACACTCAGAAAGTTTTGAGCTGCTCAAAACTTTTGAGCGGAACATGTATCCAATGCGTCCATTCTGCATCCACTAGGCATCCGCTAGGCATCCGTTCTGCATCCATTACACATCCGCTATATCCACTAGGCATCCGCTGCGCATCTGCACAACTCCATCCGCTCCAGCGGTAAACGGACGCAGGAAGGAAGCGGAACAGACACAGAATGGATGCAGAACGGATGCCTAGCAGATGCAGCACGGAAACAAAGCATTTAAAATGGAAAAAACATTTGCAGAGGGGACCTATCTCGGATAATAAGGATGTCTAGAGGAAGCCTAGAGGATGCAAAGGGACACATAGGGGAAAACCTATACTGCCTATAAAAAGGGGGAGCAACTCACCTGGATCTCACTTTCAGCCAGCAGCCCAGCTGTGCAGACCTCTGCAGCCTTCATCTGACTCTTGCTCTTCCACAGCATCCAGTCATGTCCACCGTGGATCGTAACAAAGTCCTTTTGGCAGCCACCATCCTTCTGCAACAGCGCGAAGCCATCTACAGGGTCTTTGAACTCTACTACGTGAAGAAAAGGAGGCGGCCAAGAAGTGTCTGGGTCTGAAGATGGATCGGGAGAAGAGCAGAGTATGGACTGTACAACAAGCTGATGGTGGAGCTCAGGAACGAAGACTCTCGTGCATTCCAGAACTTCATGAGGATGCCTCCAGCCATGTTTGATGAAGTTGTGCAGCGGCTGACACCCAGGTTGACCAAGGCAAACACCCAATTCCGGCCCAGCCTGGAACCTGGGCTCAAGGTGGCACTCACTCTGCATCACCTGGCCTCAGGGACCACATACACGAGGATGCAGTACGGCTGGAGGGTGCCACACAACACCATCAGGATTGTGATCAGAGAAGTGGTGCAGGCCATAATCAAAGAATACATGGAGGAGCTCCTCCAGTGCCCCACCACTGAAGAAGGATGGAAGAAAGTTGCAGAGCAGTGGTATCAGAAGTGGAACTTCCCCCACACCGTTGGAGCCATTGATGGCAAGCACATGGCCTGCAAAGCTCCAGCCAAGTTAGGGTCCACTTATTTCAACTACAAGGGCTTCTTCAGCATCATCCTCTTCACCATGGTCGATGCTGACTACAAGTTCATGTACATCGATGCTTCAGGCAATGGCTCATTTTAGATGCCCAGGTATACAACGCCAGTCACCTCAAGGAGGGGCTGGAATGCAACCTCATTGTGGGCTTTCCAGATCCAGACCCCCTGCCCAACGACACGCAAGATGTGCCCTACTTCATTGTTGGGGATGACGTCTTCTCCCTCACAACCTACCTCATGAAGCCCTACACCTCCAAATGCCTCACCCGTGAAGAGAGGATCTTCAACTACAGGCTGTCCAGGGCAAGGCGGGTGGTGGAGAACGCCTTTGGCATCCTGGCCAACAGGTTCCAGGTACTTCTCACCACCATGCAGCATCATGGTAGTTTGCTGCATCCTGCACAATCTCATGCGCACCCGCTACCCAGTCCTGCAGAACAGGCTCGTGGACCTCCAACAAGGAAATGGGGACATGGAGCCTGGGGAATGGAGGCAAGGGCAATACCTGATAGATACTGAGGATGTACAAGGCCCCAACAGAGCCTCATATGAAGGGAAGAAGCAGCACAACCTCCTGAGACACTGGTGCAACTCCCTAGCTGGAGCAGTGGAGTGGCAAGACAGGAAGATAGATGATTGATGGATGCTTCCTTTAGCCTGTCTCATCACACTGATGAGATTGGGCCATGTATGTTGGGTGGGCCTACAATGAACAGGCCATTTAATAAAGAGTTGTATTTATGTTGACATGTGTGGATGATTGATTACATTATTATTGATAATAAAGGGCCATAGGTGTGGCACCTGGGAGGGTGGAACATCCAGTCCCACTATGCTTGCACTGGAGGTTTATCTATCCCACAGCTATTACACATCCCACAGGTATCCCTGCCCATCCCATTGCTATCTTAACCCATCCCTCAAGCATGCAAAGGCTTAAACCATTTCTAAAAGTTTCCAGCAAGACTTTATTAAAAAAAAGAAATGAAGCAAGTGTGTGAATCAAAGATAGACTTTATTAACAACAAGCTATCAAACAAAAATGAGTCTCTGGCACTACTCTTCATCGTTCAGTCTCAGGGGTGAAGGGTCCAGGTGCTGTGGAGGTGGCTGGTGCTGGAGTCCTTGTCTGATCCCTCGCATCATCAGCTCCTCCAGAAACAGAAGCAGCAGAAGCTCCAGCCTCAGAAGAGATAGCCTGTGCTACAGAAGCCCCAGCAGAACCAGAGTGAGGGCCAGGGGGTGGGATGGTGGCCCTGTCCCTCTTGCCAGGGCTGGCAGCAGATGGCTGAGGCTTTCTGTTCTTCCCCATCGTTTTAGGGCTGCTGGCTGGCAGGGAGGCTGGCAGGGAGGCTGGCATGAACCAAGGCTGGCAAGAAGGCTGGCAGGGAGGCAGGCACCAAGGCTGGCAGGAAGGCTGGCAGGCAGGCACCAACGCTGGCACCAAGGCTGGCACCAAGGCTGGCAGGAAGTCAGGCACCAAGGCTTGCAGGCAGGCATGAACCAAGGCTGGCAGGCAGGCAGGCACCAAGGCTGGCAGGCCGACTGGCTGGCAGCAAGGCTGGCAGGCAATCAGACAGCAAGGCTGGCAGGGAGGCTGGCAGCAAGTCTGGCAGGCAGACAGCAAGGCTGGCAGGGAGGCTGGCAGCAAGGCCTGCAGCAAGGCTTGCAGGCAGGCATGCAGGCAGGGCAGGCAAGGCTGTCAATCCGTCCGGCAGCAGGTCTTTCCTCTGAATGGAGACCTGCTCTGAGCTGCTTCCCTTATATCTGCGGGGCTTACGCAATGCATCCTCCCCACATGTGCAATTAACGCTAGGCATCCGTTAGGCTTCCACTGTGCATCCGCCAAGCTTCCGCTTTGCATCCGCTTCATCCGCTGTGCATCCGCTGTGCGTCCGCTTCATCCATTCCGCGTCCACTTTGCTGAGGTCCCCTGGAAGCCTAGCGGATGTGCCATCCGCTCCCATCTGCTTCCATCCGCTGGGCTTCCATTCCGCATCCGCTTTCCATCCGCCCTACGTCCTCCCCCCGTCCGTGTTATCCGCTCCAGTTATGCAAATTTTTGCCCCTTCTGAGAGCGGATAACAACGGATGGAACATTTTTCTCATCCGTTGTGTCCTTTTTACTAACATTTTGCATCCGTTGGGCAGTGTGACAGGGCCTTTACATCTTTCTTAAATTTAGTTTGAATTTGCAAGTATACCCACCAGTCTAATATTATCCCTTGTTCTTTAATTTATCCAGTGTTTTTAATTCCCCCTGTTCATCTACCAATTCTTTATGTCTAATCATTTTTTTAGTGTCCCTTGTATTTGAATATAATATAGCTTCCATAGGTGAGATCCAGTTTGGTCTTTTCAAATAATGCTTTTTTATTTTCTCCCATGTTTGTAAAAGTGAGTCCCTTATCAAATGTGTATGGAAATAGGAGTAGATCTTATTCTTTTTATCCCATAGAAAGGCATGCCACCCAATTTGGAAGTCATGACCTTCTATCACCAAAATTATTTTATTTGTTAAGTTTATCCACTATTTAACCCATAGTAAAATTGCTGCTTGATAATATGTTTCCCATTTTGGGAGTCAAAGGCCACCTTTGATTCTACTATCTTATAACGTTTTCAATTTTATTCATGCTTTTTTCCCCATCCATATAAATTTTGTTACCATCCTATCTAATTCCTGAAAAAAATTCTTGTCCAATTTTATAGGTAAAGTTTGAAAATAGTATAATAGTTTCGATAGTATATTCATTTTTATGGCTGCTCTTTGGCCGAATAGTGTTAGTTGTAATTTTCCCCAATTGGCCAGATCTTTCTTTATCTGTGAAAGTAATTTCATATAATTATCCTCTTTTATGGAAGAGCATTTTCCTGTTAACCAAATTCCTGGGTACTTAGGTTTTTTGACATTTTGTAGTCCCAGTTTCCTTTCCAATTGTTTTTTTTTTACTTTCTATCAAGTTTTTGGTTATTATTTTTGTTTTATCTTTATTCATTTTTAGTCCTGCTACCACCCCATATTCTTCTAATTCTTGGATGAGAAAGGTTCCTGATTCCATTGGATCTTCCACAAAAAACAATAAGTCGTTCATAAATGCCTGTATTTTAAGGCTAGGTCACATCAGCCGATGGATGCAAAACGTATGTAAAAAGGACATAGCGGACGAGCAAATTTTCCATCCGTTGTTATCCGCTCTCAAAAGTGCCCCAAATTTGTATAAAGAGAACGGACAAGAACAGAAAGGAACGGACGTGGAGAGGATGTAGCGAGGATGTTAAGCAGATGCTCAACGGAAGCCTAGCAGATGGAAGAGGATGACACATCCTCAGGGCTTCCGGGGGAGAACAGCGAAGTGGACGTGCAGCGGAAGGAGCGGATGCCGAGTGGATACAGCAGATGCATCACAGATGCCTAGCGGTTTTTAGCAGATGCAAAGCGTTCACTGCGCATGCGGGGAGGATGCATTGCGTCAGCCCCGTGGATATAAAGAAGCAGCTCACAAGCAGGTCACCATTCAGAGGAAAGACCTGCTGCCAGACACATCTCCAGCCAACAACCACGGGGAAGAAGAGGAAGCCTGTGCTTACTCCTGCCAGCCCTTTTCAAGAAGGACAGGACCACCATCCCACCCCCTGGCACTGATTCTGCTTCTACTGGGGCTTCTGCTGCTGGTGCTGACTCTGGTGGTGCTGGGGCTTCTGCTGGTGCTGCTCCTGGTGCTGGTGCTTCTGCTGGTGCTGACTCTGCTGGTGCTGCTCCTGGTGCTGGTGCTTCTGCTTCTGCTGGTGCTGACTCTGCTGGTGCTGCTCCTGCTGCTGGTGCTTCTGCTTCTGCTGGTGCTGACTCTGCTGGTGCTACTGCTGGTGCTGCTGGTGCTGCTGGTGCTGCTGGTGCTGCTGGTGTTGCTGGTGCTGCTGGTCCTGTTGGTGCTGGTGCTGGTGCTGGTGCTGCAGGTGGTGCTGCAGGTGCTGCTGGTGGTGCTGGTGTGGTGGACCAGCCCCTAGAACCTCAAAGCCCTTCTGATGAGGGCCCAGAAGGCCCTGCCAGAGGGAGGAAGAGGCATTCGTGAGAAAAGGGGGAGAGGAGACAGTACTCCATTGCAGAGGAACATGAGGAGGAGGTGCTCGAATGGCTGAGGGAAAACAAGTACCTCTGGAGGAAGGGACACAGGCTCTATCAAAAGACCAAGTGGAAGCAGGTGGCTTGGAGAGAGAAGGAGGAGAGCCTGGGCTACACTTCAGATGTCCTACTTGGGTGGTGGAAGCACATGCACACCTGGTATGGGAAGCTGCACCTGAAGAAGTCTGGCCAGGCTGCAGTCAAGCTCACTGACCGGGAGACCTATGTCATGGCAAAGTGCAGCTTCTTGGAGGGTGAGGTCCGCCACCGAGGAGCAGCCCCTCTGTCAACCCTCTCTCTCAGGCAGTCCACAGAGAGCCAATCAGTGTGATGAGACAGGCTCAAGGAAGCATCCATTATGCATCTACCATCCTGTCTTGCCACTCCACTGCTCCAACTGTGGAGTTGCACCAGTGTTTCTCTCCATTTTACATCCTCTTTCAATCCATTGGTGCTGTGTGACAGGGGCTTTACAAAGAATATCTGCGCATCATCTTGATCTCCTTTGCCCTAATCCTATTCCTAACCACAGGCCTTGTTTTCATCGTATTCATTAAATACCTAGAAACTCCCATTGTCAAAGCCAACAATCGGGACCTTTCTTACATCCTCCTGGTCTTCCTCCTGCTTTGCTTCTTGAGTTCTTTCCTTTTCATTGGTCAACCAAGAATAGCCACCTGCCTTCTTCGACAAACAGTGTTGCCATTTCTTCACTCTCGGCCAAAACAATCACAGTGGTGCTGGCTTTTCCAGGAAACCAAGTGAAGAGATGGTTGGGGAAGGGCTTGGCCAACTCCATCATCCTTTCTTGTTCTGCTGTCCAAATTATTATCTGCTCCATCTGGCTGGGAATTTCTCCCCCATTCCCTGATTTTGACCTCCACTCCCAGCTTGGAGAGATCATCCTGCAATGCAATGAAGGCTATGTTGTCATGTTCTACATCACCTTCAGCTACATGGGCTTCCTGGCTGCCATCTGCTTCACAGTCACTTTCCTGGCTAGGAACCTCCCTGGGGCCTTCAATGAAGCCAAGCTGATCACTGTCAGCATGCTAGCCTTCTGCAATATCTGAGTCATTTTTGTTCCTCCCTACATGAGCACTAAAGGGAAATACATGGTAGCTGTACAGGTCTTCTCCATCTTGGCCTCCAGCGCTGCTCTGTTGGGCTGCATCTTCATCCCCAATTGCTACATTATTATTCTGAGGCCAGAACTGAATACCAAGGAACATCTTGCAACCAGAAAAAATGTAGAAATGTGAGACAGAGGAATTTTAAGCCTTAATCTTTTTCAACAGTCTGTACCAAGAAAATGATCAACCTTTTCTCCATACATAAGTGGACCAAAGATTTTGTTAAATATGTTTAAAGGGTGTTTAGAAGATACAACTGGAAAAAGACTGAGGTTTTTTTAATCCATAAGGGTAGAAATTTTACCATAAGGGTAGAAAATTTACCTTAGACAACTTGAAGTCTGAGATGCCACACTCATATTTTTTTAAATCATAATATGCATGCAATTAGAATCTTGTTGCTATGCCAGAAATCTGTATGTTATGGGGGTGGAGTGGGTAAAATATTATTATTTTGGTAATCCTTTTTTAGGCATAAGAGCCTTTTCTATCTTCTCCTGGGGGAAGACATTTTTCTGTGGCTATCTTGTCTAGCCTTCCTCTGAAAATTGATATATCAAATAATAAAAATGAATTGCTTTATCTACAAACTGTATAATGGAAATGGAAATGGATTGAATGTCACTGAATTATGTTCTTCCAAAACAGAGCTGACATGAAAAATAATGAAAAGATGACATTAACAGCATGCAACAGTGTGAGCTGATTTTTTTCAAAGAAAAAGAACATTATTATAAATCTGATGGTTGTTATGAAGAAGCAAGTGATTTGTTCTGTTGGAGATGATAGAAAATTTGGTACAGGGAATCCTTATCTCCTTATCTTACTTAGATATTCCACTGTTTCTACTAACCCATACAGCATGGGAAGTAGGCTACAGAACATTATCCATATACCTCTTGGATTTATAGGAAGACAACATGGTGGTAATATGAGAGGTGATGTCAATTTTAACCCCTCCAAAGACAATGAAAATGTGTTTACCTTCCATAGCTTTAGTCAGGGACATTAACCTAAATAGATTATCCAACAGCTTCTCCTTCTCCTTTTTCTCCCATAAATAGTTATGAAAACCTTTGAAAGACTAGTGCTGGCCCACCTGAAAACCATCATAAATCTGCTGTTAGACCTGATGCAATTTTCCTATTGAGCAAATAGATCAACAGATGATGCTGTTAATATGGCTCTACACTACATCCTGCAACATCTTGAATTTCCAAAGACATACGCATGGGTCCTCTTTGTAGACTTCAGTTCAGTTTAGTTTAGTTTCATCTACTTTATTGTTATTGCATCTCATACAATGAAATAAAACACCATCTTCAGTGCACATCATGACCATGAAAATAAACACAAACACATATTTTTCACCCAACACAGATTGAACCGAAAACCCCCGAAACCGCAACAACACTGCACCATACAGTAGAATTAAAAAGAGCTACTGCCTTGGGACAGAAGCTGTTTTTCCAGCCTATTTGTCCTTGGTTTTATTATTCTGTACCATCTGCCAGATGGTAATAGTTCACAAAAAGGGTTCCCAGGATGAGATGGATCTTTGAGAATGTTTTAAACTTTCTTAATGCAGTGGGAGCTGTAAAGCTCTTCCAAAGAGGGGAGAGGGCAACCAATGATCTTCTGGGAAATTACATTCACCCTGTGGAGTGCTTTCCTATCTGCTACTGTGCGATTGGCAAACCATACAGGGGTGCAGTAAGTTAAAATGATCTCTATGGTGCAGCAGTACAAGTTCACCAACAGTTTTTCATTCAGTGGTTGTTTTCTGAAAAGTCTCAGGTAGTATAATGTCTGCTGGGCCTTTTTGACCAGTGCTGCAATATGAGCACTCCAGATCAGGTCCTCTTTTATGGTAACACCAAGAAACTTAAAATGGCCACTTGATCTACATGGTCTCCATTGATAAGCAAGGGCTGGATGTCTGATTTGTTTCTTTTATAGTCCACTATAAACTACTTGGTCTTATTGTTGAGGACCAAGTTATTGTCTCCACACCATGAAAGCAATTTCATCACTGTTGTATCATCTGTAAATTTAGCAATAGTATTACTAGCGTGAGTGGGAATGCAATCATGCACGTAAAGAGTATAGAGTAAGGGACTCGACCCTGTGGTGTACTAGTGTTAAGAATAAGGGCTGAACAGGTATGATTACCTAATCTGACCCTCTGTGAGCAGCCAGACAGGAAATCCATAATCAAAAGGCAGATTGAATAAGAAAGGCCAAAGTCCAGAAGTTTAAACACTAGTTTACATTGAAGAATTGTGTTAAATGCAGAACTAAAATCTACAAAAAGCATCCTCACATAGTCCCCCCGCTGTTCTAGATGAGTCCGAGCAGTGTGAAGAGTGATGGTTCTTGTGTCCTCTGCAGATCTATTTCTGATCTATTTCTTCTGATGGCAAACTGGTGATTATCAAATGTATGCGGAAGACCAGAAATGATGTGCCAGCAGACCAATTTCTCAAAGCACTTCATGATGATAGGAGTGAGTGCCAGTGATCTGTAATCATTGAGGTTGTTGATAGGGAACTTCTCTGGCAGTGGAACAATGGTAAAAGCCTTCAAACAAGATGGAATAGTGGACTGGGATAAAGACTGATTGAAGATCCTTGTAAAGACTTCAGCCAACTGATCAGCACAGTCTTTAAGCACTCGGCCAGAGATACCATTAGGACTGGCAGCCTTTCTCGGGTCCACAGCCCTAAAAATTCTCCTCCCCTCCTATTCCTCCACAATGAGGTGGGGGCTACATTTGGCTGGTGGTCATTTATTGAACATGAAAACCTACATTAATTGTACAGTGAATCTGTGTGTTGTGTGTGTATTATTCAAACACTTGTCTCACTAAGTTTCCCTGTATGCACTCATTCTCCAAATGGGGAATTACAGGGATTCAGTTCCTCTGCCAAGGAAGCATCCCCCTCAGCAGGGATGACATTGGTTGGTTGATGGTTTGTAATGTGTTGAATCCCTCACTACACCTGCCTCATGTTATTGCTATAAAAATTATCCTCAATCTTCCTCTTATAATCAGTCTTGGTCTTCCAAATACCTTTCTTCTTATTAGTTCTGGCAACACTGTATCTTGCCCCATCACAAGACCTAAAGGCCTTGGTCCTGTCATGTAAGAGGTGTTGGACTTCCTTGGTCATCCAGGGTTTCTGACTGGGATAGATCCTAATACATTTATCCACAGTGATAGTACCTCTGCAGTGTTTGATATAGCATAGAACAGTTGCAGTGTGCACCTCTAGGTCAGGGTGATAAAAGATGTCCCATTTGTGTTTCCAAAACAATCCTGAAGTTGTTGGGAAGCATCTTCTGGCCTAGATTTCACTGTCTTTATTATAGGCAGAGCCGTCTCCTAAGAGGGATGTATGTTGGTGCTAAAAGTGGTTAATCAGACATATGGTCTGATTGTCCCAAATGTTGTAATTGTATAACTTTATAGCCACGTTTGATGTTGCAGGAACTGGGCTTAGCTAATCTAGTAAAGAGAAGGACCAGGGGAGACATGATAGCGGTCTTCCAATATTTGAGGGGCTGCCACAGAGAGGAAGCGGTCCAGCTATTTTCTAAACCCCCTGAAGACCAGACAAGGAATAATGCATGAAAACTGAACAAGAAGAGATTTAACCTGGAAACGAGAAAAAGCTTTCTGACAGTGAGAACAATCAACCAATGGAACAACTTGCCCTTGGAAGTTGTGGGAGCACCATCAGTTAAGACTTCCAAGAAGAGATTGGACTGCCATTTGTCAGAAATGGTGTAGGGTCTCCTGCTTGGGCAGGGAGTGGGACTAGATGACCTACAAGGTCCCTTGCAACTCTGATCATCTGTATCTGTAGAGGAAAAATGCCTAAAAAATCATGATGAGTGTTGGAGAGCAAGCATGTTCTCTGCTTATCAATTGCCCCCTCTTTCCTTTGGATAAGATGCATTCATAGGACTCTCAAACACTTGAAAACAAGGTGTTGGTTTCTGCTACCATTGGGGGGGGGGAGAAGCTGCAAGGTGGGGGATTGATTCAGGCAGACAAATGGTCCTTCTGCTTCTCCTTCTCATACTGCTTCCTCAGACAGCCAGTGGGAAGCTCACTTGGAAATGCCCTCTGAATCTGAATCTTGGGGGGAGGGGTTGGACTGGATGATCTACAAGGTCCCTTCCAAGTCTGATTATCTTATCTGAAGAGGAATGAGGAGACCTTCCCCTGGGAGGGCTCACTGGTGGAACGAATGCAGTATTCCACCCTTATGGTTTCAGCAGGACACTATCTATAAAGGTTTCTGTGTAGGTCATATCATGCACAAAGAAATTGTTTTCCTGCTTGTCTTTGCTAATTTCCAGGTTTTCAGACAATTCCAGAAGTCACTTCACTGTTTCCTTGTCATCCTTTATCCATTGCTGTCTTAAAAATCAGAGAAGCAGAGAATAACTGCATTGGAAGCATCATTATCAGGTTCCTTCTTAGACCAGGCTTCTTCAGTTGGTCACTCTTGGGGGATAAGACTTTGGGGTGCACCAGTGCAAAATAGTGGTGGGATTCAAAAACATTTATTACCACTTATGTGGTCATGGCTTGGTGGGCATGGCAGAAGAAGGATACTGCAAAATCTGCATACCTACCCCACTCAAGCGCAAGGATATTGTAAAATCCCCATTTCCTCCCCACCTCATTAACCTGTCTTCTAGCTCCATTCTCTGTGCAGGGCAACCAAAGAAGACCCAGCTGATCAGCTGGGACACAGGAGGCAGAGAATAGATGGGGCTGGGCCAGTCAGAGGTGGTATTTGCCTATTTTCCAAACTACACAAAATTTCGACGACCGGTTCTCCAGAACTGGTCAGAACCTGCTAAATACCATCTCTGACTTAAATTTATTACTGGGATATCATGTCCTGAGAGTTAAAACAGGTCCCTAGACATCTTGAAATTTTATTGTATGTGGTTGGGGACATTATTTTCCAAATACTTTTTCATTATTTTAAGCAAAATCTTTGGCCCACTTATGTATGGAAAACATTATGGACCATTTCCTACATGCAGATGATTGGAAAATGTTGAAGCTTAAAATTCCTCTGTCTCACCTTTTCATATTTGTCCTGGTTGTAAGCTTCTCCTTTGTATTCTGGTTTGGCCTCAGGATGATAATGAAGCATTCGGGGATAAAGATGCAGCCCAGCAGCCAAGCACTGGAGGCAAAAATGGAGAAGACCTGCACAGCCACCATGTACTTCCCATTGGTGCTCATGTAGTTGGACACAAAACACACCCAGATACTGCAAAAGAGCAGCATGCTGAAGGTGAACAGCGTAGCTTCATTGAAGGCCCCAAGGAGATTCCCGGCCAGGAAAATGGGCACAGCCAGGGTCACAGCTGTGGATCTCACAAACCCAGTGTTTATTTAATAAATAAATAAAAATTGAAAGCATAAATATACTTAGCAGCTTACAGAAATCTAAAGAAAAGAAAATCACCAAAGGACTTTTAAAAAGAGAAGAGTTGAAAGATACTGATTGCCTTTTTTCAGTGGTGGGATTCAAATTTTTTACTACCGGTTCTGTGGGCATGGCTGGTGGACATGGCTTGGTGGGTGGCAGGGGAGGGATACTGGAAAATCTTCATTTCTTCTCCACTCCTGGGAGACGGTTACAGCAAAATCCCATTTCCTCCCAATCCTAGTAATTTGCTTTCCAGTTCTGTTCTCCAGTGAAGGGCAACAGAAGAAGATCGAAGTGATCAGCTGATTCTCAGAAGTGTATTTGTGATTTTTTCACTAACTTGCTATTCTTCTTCTGACCCTCTGCAGTTGGAATCTTAAAATAACTTCAGGATCCCCAGAGGACAAATTATTTCTTACTGTAATTATCACCTTCCCAGGGGTGTCTTGAGACATCTTCAGCTACAATGACTGCCTTTGATGATTCAATATTAGACTGACGCACCAAGAAACCAATCTTACATCAGAAAAGGATAAATGCCACAGATCACACTCTGTGTCACACAAGGTTTGGGATAGGAAGTCATCATGCTCTTGAATGTACCTTTCTCTCCTTTCCATGTGAAAATTAGTTAGTCTCTGTCTGAATCAGGGAAGTGAGAGTGCTTTGAATTATTCTCATTCTTTTTGCTCATGTTTAGAAGCAGGAAGTAGACTGATTCAATCCCATGCATGATGGATCTTCTACTTCTGATGCTGCTGGTGTCTCAGTCAGTCTTGGAGAAGCTTAGAATGAAATGCCCACTGAGTTTTGAGATCCAAGATGGGGAAAAACCATGGAACTATTACAGGCTAGGAGATCATCTCATTGCTACAGTCTCTACTGAAACAATGGCACTGCCGAGGACATTGCCTTTCAACACGGCTCCTTCTAGTGACTCGCTTGTACGTTATTCAGTGTGATGGATTTGCATTCCCTGCATTTGCCCTTCTAACACACTGTACTTCACTCACTCCTATATTGCAAGACTTCTCTAATTTCTTCAGCCATTTTGAGTTTCATGGCTTTCCTCTTTTCGTCTTCTTTTGTGGAACAGACTCAAATCAAATACTTTCTGGACTTGAAAGAAGTCCGTATTATTTATGCATTCCTGCCTAATACTATGTTCATCACTGGGATACTGAATATGGTTTAAAGTAGAGATTGAGAGGTTGGTAGATGCCTCTGCCAAGCCTATTTCCATATTTAAATAACTACTTATTGATATGCAATGCCTGATCCTTCAAAGAATAGAGGGTGATTTCTATTTGCAGTTGCTCACCTGGTTCACTTATGGAACATCCTCTTCATTTTATGGTGGTTCAACTTCAAAGACTGAATGAGTTTGAATACAAGTTAGTGGACAGATGAAAAGTAAGAGTGCTACAAGTAAGGATGTATTTGCAATTCCTAACCATAATGGAGGACTCTTTCTATCCTATCTTCTCAGTGACCATTAAAAAGTATGCTGATGGGTGGCAATTATTTGCCTTTAGCTTTGGATGTGTTTTGGATTAAGACAGAGTAGGCTGATGGAGATGTAGAGGATTAGACTGAAAAAAAAAACCTCATGTTGTTTTCTGATGAAGATGGTGGTAATAACATGAACATTTTTTTTTTTTTACAGAACAGGACTTTATTTTAAACTGCTCACCCTTGCTTTCACCATTCAAACAGTCAACAAGAATCCCCAGCTTCTTCCCAATGTAACACTTGGCTACACTATGCATGACAACTATTTTAGCACCCTTGGCACTTCAGATGCCTTGCTGGACATGGTCTCTACCGGACAAGCCAATGTTCCCAACTACAGTTGTGGAAGGAAGGAAAACCTTTTGGGTGTTGTTGATGGAGCTATGAGTGAAACGTCCACTCAGATGTCAATATTAGTAGGCGTCTACAAAGTCTCACAGGTTTGTGTGTGTGTTTCTCTATCTCAGGGATGTCAAACTGATGGCATCAAGTTATTATCATGTGATGTGTTATGACTTCCCCCCCTTCACTGAACCAAAGGTAGGCATGGCCAGGACATGATGCATCTGGGCTACAGGCCATGAGTTTGACAAGTTTGTTCTATCTGATAAAGTTGTGGGTGAGTGAAAGATCCAACTCTATTTTGCCTGTAGAATTCAAGAGCTGCTTTTCACAAAGATCTTTATTGTCCTGCTTGGTTTGAGCAAAGAGACAGAGCCACATGTATCTCTTTCATGAACAAATGTTTATTCACCTAAACAAATGTGGGTCCTCCTGTAAAATGGAAGAATACAGTTTGAAGCAAATATGAATGGATTTCTCAGAACACAATAGATAAGGTATAGAATTTATAAAAATATTTTATGCATGGTGGCTCAGTGGCTAAGACACTGAGCTTGTCAATCAGAAAGGTTAGCAGTTCGGCAGTTTGAATCCCTCGCACTGTGAAACTGAGTGAATTCCCATTACTTGACCCAGATTCTGCCAACCTAGCAGTTCAAAAGCATGTAAAAAATGCAAGTATCAACATAGGCACCACTTTGGTGGGAAGGTAACAGCGTTCCTTGTGCCTTTGACATTAAGTCATGCTGGCCATATGACCATGGAGACATCTTCTGACAGCGCTGGCTCTTTGACTTTGTAATGGAGAAGAGCACCATTGCCTAGAGCTGGAAATGACCTGCACATATATCCAAGGGGAACCTTTACCTTTACCATATGCCTTCTGCAGTTTGGATTAGATGTCTAACCTCAGGTAGTTCCTGGTGCTCCTGGATTTTTGAAAGATATGGCACAATGATTCTGAGATAACATCTGCCACTGGGACATGACAGATTACATCCCAGAGTTCTTGGAGGAGTATACAAGAACTCTGGGATGTAATCTGTTATGTCTCAGTGGTTTATATTTATATTTGTCAAGATCAGGCATGTGTTCTTTCACTCATTATTTTAATTTTATATCTAGTCTGTCTTTTATGGTTATGTTTTTGATAGGTTGGGTTATAGTTCCTTTTTACATGAAGACTGATGCAAAGAATGAATTAAGCAGCCCTGCTCTCTCTCTACTGTCTGTTGACTTCCTTGCCATCTTCTCCTTTTGGTGGACTGTTTCCTTTTTTCTTGTGTTGAAAAAATTTGTTATTGTCTTTGATTTTTGTTGCAAGTCTTTGTTCATTCTAATTCTTTACTTTCCTGACTTCAGATTTACAGATTCAGTCTATCTGCTGATATTCTGCCTTAGTTATGTGTCCTTCTTTCCATTTTTTTGTTCTTGTTCCTTTTTTCTTTCAGTTTATCAGAGAAAGATCTATATGCAACTATGCTGGTTTCTTCTTGGATTTCTTGTTTTTCTTTCTCAGTGGTATTGTGCTAGTCAGGGCTTTTATGATCATATTTTTCAGAGTTTCCCAAGATTCTTGAGTTGTTTTCTCCTTTAGGATTTTCATCCAAGGAATCTTTCCCAAGTCTTCTCTGAGTTTAGTAAAATCAGATCTTTTAAAATCCAAGATTCTGGTATCATTATGTTCTATTGCTTGTGTTTGCGATATGTTGAATTCTAGTATGACATAGTCACTCTTACCCAAGGTTCCTGCAGTTTCAAATCCCCCTATCACTTCTTCTCCATTTGTAAGAATTAAGTGCAGAATGGCTGTCCCTTTAGTTCTCTCCCCTATCTTTTGGACAACAAAATTGTCAGGTAGATCGATTAGGAACCTATTTGATTTCTCACTTAGTGCCAAATTAGTTTTCCATTTGATATCAGGATAATTGAAGTTTCTAATTACTATTGTAGTGTGTTTCCTAAATATATTTGTTGGTTGGCAAAAAGGACATCTATTTTTTCTGCTTAGTTGGGTTGCCTATAGTACAGACCTTTGGCAATGTCATTCTTTTTTTCTTTTATATTCACCCATATACATTCATCTTTGGTTTCATGCATTTCTCAAGCAGTACAATTGTCCTCTACATACAGTGAAAATCCACCTCCTCTTTTATGGGGTCTGGAGTTTTGTTTTTTTTTAACAGTTTTTATCCTTCTATCAGCATGTTCCGGTCATGGATTTCATCCCACCAAGTTTTATGTTATTCCAACTCTATCATATCAACCTTCGTGTATTAATAATTCAAGTTCACCTCGTTTGTTCCCAGACTTTGTGCATTTTTATGTTCGCACTTGAGATCTTTATGTCTGACTCTGGATATGCTTCTTATGTCTCCTATTTGATGTTTGTCTTCCTTCCCATCCCTCCTTACTTCATTACTTGACTTGCTTTCTAAGGATTTTTGCTTGGAATTAGGTCCTGGAGATCCTAGAACTTGGTAATTCTCCCCTCTCAATTTTAGTTTAAAGCTCTCCTTATAAGTTGAGCCAGTCATTTTCTGAAAACATTCTTCGTAGTCTTTGTGAGGTACAGTCCATCCTTTTCCAAAAGCCCACCATGGGGATAGTACAAACCATGGTCCAGGAATCCAAAGTTTTTGGGGACACCAACCCTTTAGCAAGTGGTTCACTTCTAGAATTCTTTATTCTCTTATCATGTGCTGTCCTGTTGTCCTTGGTAGTGCACATGTAAAAACTACTTGTGCACTTAAGTCCTTGACTTTCTTGCCTAGCTTCTCATAATCAATATTGTTTTCAAGTCCCTTTTTGTGTTGTTTGTCCATGTTAATGTTCTGTAATCCTGCTTTTTTGATATAGTTTAATTAGTTATCACCAAGTATGTAACAATTGTGCAGTATAATTCTAAAGTATTCTAATTTGTTAGAATAGAATAACATAATTGGAAGGGACCTTGGATGTCTTCTAGTCCAACCCCCTGCTTAGGCAGGAAACCCTACACTACTTCAGACAAATGGTTGTCCAACATCTTTTGAAAAACTTCCAGTGTTGGAGCATTCACAACTTCTGGAGACAAGCTATTCCACTGATTAATTGTTCTCATTGTCAGGAAAATTCTCCTTAGTTCTAAGCTGCTTCTCTCCTTGATTAGTTTCTACCCATTGCTTCTCGTCCTGCCCTCGGGTGCTTTGGAAAACAGCTTGACTCCCTCTTCTTTGTGACAGCCCCTGAGATATTGGAAGACTGCTATCATGTCTCCCCTAGTCCTTCTTTTCATTAAACTAGACATACCCAGTTCCAGCAACCATTCTTCACATGTTTTAGTTTCCAGCCCCCTAATCATCTTTGTTGCTCTTCTCTGTACTCTTCCTAGAGGCTCAACATATTTTTTACATTGTGGTGACCAAAACTGGATGCAGTATTCCAAGTGTAGACTTACTAAAGCATTATAAAGTGATATTAACACTTCAAGTGATCTTGATTCTATCCCTCTGTTTATGCAGCCTAGAACTTTATTGCCTTTTTTGGCAGCTTCTACACACTGCTGGCTCATATTTAAATGGTTGTCCACTGTTATCTGAGATCCCTCTCCCAGTTGCTACTATTGAGCAAGGTTCCACATATACTGTTCCTGTGCATTTGATTTTTTTTGCCTAAATGTTTAACCTTACTTTTTTTTCCTTTTCAGTGTTCCAGGGAATGGTTGAGCTTCTGATATCATAGTCTGCACTACTTCCTCTTGGCAACTGTCAAATTGGGGTTTTCTTGACAGGGCATCCGCCAATATGTTTTTCCCTCCGGAGATATATTTCATGTTGAAGTTGAACCACTTGAAATATTCAGCCCAGCGGACATGTTTAGGTGATAGCTTCTGAGGTGTCTTTAGAGCCTCAAGGTACTTGTGATTAGTCCACACCTCTAATGGCTCCTTCACCCTTTCTAGGAAATGCCTTCAAGTCAGCAAAGCTCATTGCACTGCAAATGCTTTTTTCCCCCAAACTGCCCACCTTCACTCTGTGTCTTCACATAAGCACAAGGCATTAGCCAGTTTTGAGAGTATTTTTGGAGAAGAAGGCTTGCCACAGCCACATCACTAGCATCAGTTTGGACTATAAAAGGTCTGGTCAGGTCTGGGTTCTGGAGAATGGGCTCAGCTGCAAAGAGGTGTTTTAAGGTTCAAAAGCTTTCTGACAGTCCATTGTCCAAGCCAGGGGTTGACTGGGCTTTGGTTTGGTGGGGGAAGGCCCTGTTTCAATAACTCTGTCAAAGGGAGGGTGACCTCATCAAAAGAAGGAATGAATTGTCTATAGAAATTGGCAAAACCCAAAAAGCTTTGAAGTAGTTTTCATGTTTTGGGGGATTGCCAGTCTAGCACAGCTTTCACTTTTCCAGGATCCATCTCAATTCCCTGGTTGGATAATCAGTAATCTAGGGAATCCAGCGACTCTTGTGGAATTTGCATTTTGACAGTTTTACATATAACTTGGCAGCTAAAAGTTTTTTCAGCACTTGTCTGACCAATTTGACATGTTCCTCAATGGTTTCACTGAATATAAGGATGTCATCTAGGGAGATGAGGACCTAGAGTACAGGTGCAGATGTAATACTTCATTGATGAGTTGCATAAAAACTTGGGGGGGGGGGGCTCCTTGAAGTCCAAAAGGCATGATTCAGAATTAGAAACTACCCAAAGGGCAGTTGAAGGCAGTTTTCCACTCGTCTCCCTCCTTTATGCGGACTTGGTAGTTAGCTTCTCTGAGATCTAGTTTGGTGAAGACTATGCCTTTTGACAGGTGGTTTAATAAGTCCTTCATAAAGGGAAGAAGGTCCATGTTTTTTATGTATATGACATTCAAGCCCCTAAAATCAACACATAATATCAACCCGCCATCTTTATTTCCTTTGAAGAGCACTGGGACGGCCAATCTAGGTTTGGCAGGTTCAATGAAAACTGTACAAATTGTTATCAATGAATTTCCTCAATTCAGTCATTTCAGCTGGTGTCATGGAATACATCTTTTGTTTTGGCATTTTTGCCCCAGGTTCTAACTTTATGGCACAATCAGTGGCTCAATGGGGAGGCAAAACATTCTTCACTGAATGCCTCAGCCAAGTCTCTGTATTGTTTGGATACTTGGGGAGTATCTGAAAGAGAGTCTGAGGTGGTGTCTGCTGCTTCAGTTTTTGGACTCTTGTTGGGTGGTAGTTTCTTAGTGGGCGGAAGGGGGGCATTAGGCCCACCCCAATTATAATTTTTTGGTATCCATCCTCCCACTTGATGGTAGAGGCCCATTTATCTAGCCAAGCAAGTCTCAATATGACGGATTCTAACATCATTGGAGCCACTATAAAACATATGAGTTCGCGGTGACTACCATCTCAAGTTTGATTAACTCTGTCATTTGGGTGGCCGGGATCCCCCCAATTAAAGTCCCATCCACCTGCTCAAACCTGATTGGGCATTTCAGAGTTTGTTTTTTTTATACATAATTGCTCAACAATAGGGAGGCCAATAAGGTGTCTAGAACACCAGGTATCTATGACAGCTTCTAATTCTCCTGCCTCCCCTGTGTCAGTCTCCATGACTTCACTTTGACAGTAAATAGTGTGATGGGTGCACTCACCATAGGGTTATGTTCTTCATTAGCTTCTCTGGGAAGGGTGTCTTGTGTTGAAACTTTGTTGCTTCCTTCTGTGTGGAGTGGACCTTCTATGGTTTATGTCTATCAAACTAAGGTTTGTGTCTGGCAAAGCGGCTAATATCTGGAGGCTTTCATTGAATTTTTTGACCTCTGGCAACTGTATTAGGCCTTGGTTGTGGAGCTTGTGGAACAGTTGCAGAGGCCAAACAGTCAGCTGCTCTATGGACATCCTGGCCATTCTGGTGGGTTGGGTGGGAGCAGCTTCAGTTGGTCTGATCATCAGTCATTTGACCACAGGTCTCCTAGGAGGTCTTTCACATAGGGTTATTTTTTGTTGACTGATATCGCGATCTAATTTGAGGGCTATTGCATACCACGCTTGTTGTGTTTTGGGTATACCTCTAATGTTGCAGGCTTTTTTTTTACTTCTGGGTCAATGGCATTTTTGAAATAGTTCAAATGATTATTTCAGGCCAATCCATAAGGTGGCTTGTGACACTTCTAAAAACCCATACAAAGTCTGAAAAGGGTCACTTGCCTTCTTTCCTTTCCATTAATTTGTCCTTGTTTTCTGCTACTCTGTCTGGATTTTCAAATTGGAATCTCAACAAATCAATAAAAGCATTGAAATCCTGAAGCTCTGGGGCCTGTTTGTAATGCAATTGAGCCACCCAATCAGAAACATTCCCCTCATTCATCCCATCTGTTATTGCAATGACCAGATTGTGCTCTGTTGAATAATGGCCTCCAAATTGGTCTATGTGAGATCAGATTCAAGTGAGGAAATAAGCAAAATATTCATGACATCCATCAAAGGTCACTTTGAACAGCATCTGGTCTGATCTGGGGGGATGAGTGGAGATATGGTATCGCCCTGGCAACTGCTGGCTGAGCTAGAATGAATGGAGCCTGAGGAGGCAAGTACCTACTTTGGAAGTGTATTCTGAGGCCTGGCTGGGTTGGGGCTCTCTGGAAGAAGGGCCTCTGCAGGGTTGCTCCAAGTGGGGGCTGAATTGGGGCCTGCCATGAAGAGGCTGGTTGTTGCCTTATTCTCTGCAAAGGGAAAAGGGGAGTGGCTGCCATCTGCTGTCTGTGCAGATCCCTTTGCTGGGAAGGGATTGCTGATTCTCTTTGGGGCCAGGGTGTTCCTGGGGCTGGAATCTCTCTGCAGAGGGGAATCTCCTTTCTGCTTTTTTTTGGGGGGGGGGAGGACTTGGAGTTCATAACATATCCATTGTAGTCTGCGTCTCCCATCTTTCCCTTGAAACTTAATCCTGCTGGACTGGGTTGCTTCTCTGGCTATCTCCAACTGATACCAGGGTGAATTCCCCTCCCCTTCTTGAACTGGGGAAGGTAAAAGTGGGCTGCATTATGCTCCAGCTTGCCTGGAGAGGCTGTGCCTTTGAGACATAACTTTTCACCTTAAGCTGTTGAAGATGTTCTGGGATTCCTGCTAACTATTGGCTTTGGGATGTAATCCCCTGGTTACCATCTTAGGAGGTGTCTGATCCAATTGGGGGCCCACACCTCCAATCTGTCTCCCTTGCAGTGTGCAGAGGGCTTGAGAAAGAGATTTGTTCAGCTTCTCCTCAAGTCCTGTCTGACAACTTCCCCATGAGTTTGATCCTCTGGGCCAGGCTCCAAAATCTTGTCTCCCTTCTGCATGCTTCAATGCCTGCATCACCTTCTCTGAAGGGTGGCTGGGTGGGTCCAATTAATTTTCCAACTGCCCCTCCAGCCCCCCCAGCCCCTTTTGTCTCACCTTCCATCTTTACTGATTCTTTGTACTGCTCCATTTCTGAAATCAGTCCTGGGGTTCACAACCCCCTAACAGCTCCCCTCCTTGGAGAACTGAAGGTTGTTAGAATTTTGAGATAATGTCAGGGTTCCAGGGAACCTCCATTCCAATCAGTAACTCCGAGACAGGTATAATCTCAAAAGTACCTTAAGCACATGGCACATCTGTGGAATCTCGAAACTAAAAGTTTCCCAGACTTCCCACAATGTCCCAAACTACAAGCCATCTCCTTTTCCCTCATCATCACATCACATGAACCAATCCCAAAGTAAGTTCCTTTTTTCCTGCGACACAATCTATGACCTTGAACTAACAAGAGAATTATATTTTGTCAACTAAGAGCTACTGAATTAAAATCACCCCTCCAACTTTCTCAAGCTATGTGACAGCATTGAATAAGGTTTCCAAACCTGACATTACCATTGTAATGTTCTTGAAAATCAAGTTGGATTTGTTAAAATCTAGTGTTTTGGATTAAATCAGGACACAAATATAGCATGTCATTCTTCACTGCTTTTCAGATCAGTGACGCATTTGTTTCAGAGGCACAGAATGATAAAAATAAATTCACTTTTTTCCACTGGATGCTCCCCTCAAAAGTATCACATATCCAGCAAGTCTCCAACTTCTCCTCCAATTCAGATGGACCCTGATTGGTCTCACCACTTCAGACACAGATGAGGGAGAGAGTTTCATGAGGACATTTACTCCTGAGCTTCTGAGGAATGGAATTTGTGTTGTTATAACATGACAATTCTCAGCAACTGGATATACAGCACCTCTCAGTGAGGATGTCTTGAAGTGGGGACAAGTCAATGTCTTTGTAAATTACATAGAAAATATTAACATTTGGGACAGAATTCCTATTTTCCAGTTTAAATTTGATTACCTATCCAACAGTTATCCTAACCCATCCCACAGCTATTAACCATCCAACAGGTATCCCTGCCCATCCCAGAACTATTACCCATCCCAAAGGTATCTCTGCCCATCCCACAGCTATTACCCACCCCAAAGGTATCCCTGCCCATCCCACAGCTATCCTTACCCATCCCACAAGCATGCAAAGGCTTGAACCATTTCTAAAAGTTTCCACCAAGACTATTTTCAAAAATAAATGAAGCAAGTGTGTGAAGCAAAGATAATATTTATTAATAAAAAGCTGTAAAAGCAAAATGACTCAAGTGTCTTAAGCAAAGATAAAGTCAACCCAGTCTCTGGCACTCTTCTTGGCCACTCTGAGACGTGCCCAGTCTCGGGAGTGAAGGGTCCAGGTGCTGGAGTGAGCCAGGTGGCTGCTGCTGGAGTGCTGGTCTGAGGCACCATTGGGGTGCCTGGCCCCAAGAGGACAACAGGGGATGGTGTGTGGGGGACGCTCTCAGAGAGCTGTCTCAGTCCTGTGATGTTGAGAGCCCCTTCCTCCAGGACATGGGGTGTCAGCCCCAATACCGATGACAGATGTTCTGAGGCCTGGCTTGGCTGTGGGGTGGAGGAAGGAGGAGTGTAGTGAGGCTGTCTGGTCTGCAGCTGAGTGAGGTGAGGCATGGGTGTCATCTGTGGCATGGGTGGCATCTGTGGCGTGGCTGACATTGGTGGCGTTGGTGGCATGGGTGGCATGGGTGGCATCGAAAGCATCAGTGGCACCGGTGGCATACGATGTACCTGTGCCTGGACTGGGAAGGGCTGTCTGTGCTGCTGGAACTCCTGGTAGCTGTAGCCTTCGTAGGTGAGGGCCTGTGGAAAGCCTTGGAAGGGCTGTGACATCACCTGGGGTGGAGGAGCAGTCCTGGACTGGATTGGAGCAGGTTCAGCTGGGCCTGGAGGGTTGTGAAGAAGATCGGTGATCCTTTCCTTTACCACCTGGTACTGTGATTCAGACATGTCTATGAGGGTCTGGTTGACATAGGTGAGGAAGGGCTTGCAGTTGGAGGATGGGACGTCAGTGTGTACCAGCTGAGAGAGGAGATCTACACTGCTTCTGATGGTGTCCCTGATCTCCAGCAGGACAGTGTTGCTCTGCCCCTCCAGTCTGGCTCTCTGCCTGCTTTCTGTGGAGGTGGAACTGGGGGTGGATGTCGGTTGGTCTCTGGTGGAATTGCCCTCTCCTTGCTCCCACTGCACCAGGGGCTCCTCCACGTGCTCGGCCATGGGGAGTGCAGCTGTCAGGGGTGTCTCCATCGTGGCACACTCCATAGATACCTGCCTGGAAACAGGAGCTGACTCTTGGCCAGAAGAGGACTGGCTCTCTGCAGGCTGTCTGAGAGAGAGGGTTGTCAGAGGAGCTGCTCCTCAGTGGCGGATCTCACCCTCCAAGAAGCTGCTCTTGGCCACCACATAGGTGTCTCTGTCCATCAGCTTGACCGTGGCCTGGCCAGATTTCTTGAGGTGCAGCTTCCCGTACCAGGTGTGCATGTGCTTCCACCAGCCGAGGAGCACCTCTGAAGTGGTGCTCTCCGCCTTCTCTCTCCAAGCAGCCTGCTTCCTTTTGGTGTCTCGATAGAGCCTATGTCCCTTCCGCCAATGATACTCATTCTCCCTCCGCCATTCCACCACCTCATCCTCATGTTCCTCTTCGATGGAGTACTTCTTCCTCTCCCATTCTCGTTCATGCGTATGCCTCGTCCTCCCTCTGGCAGGGCCATCTGGACCCTCATCAGAGGGGCTTTGAGGTTCTAGGGGCTGCTCCACCACACCACCACCAGCAGCAGCAACAACAACACTAGCAGAAAAAACAGGACCAGCAGCAGCAGCAGCAGCAGCACCAGCAGGACCAGCAGCAGCAGCAGCAGGGTGAGCACCAGCAGCACCAGCAGCACCAGCAGGACCAGCAGGACCAGGAGCACCAGCAGCAGAGTAAGCACTAGGAGCACTATCAGGACCATCAGGACCAGAAGCATGAGCAGCACCATCAGGACCAGGAGCACCAGCAGAACCATCAGGACCAGGAGCACCAGGAGCACCAGCAGAACCAGCAGGACCAGGAGAAGCGCCAGTAGAGTAAGCACCAGCAGAAGCCCCAGCACCAGGAGCACCACCAGCAGAGTAAGCACCAGCAGAAGCACCAGCACCAGGAACAGCGCCAGCAGAGTAAGCACCAGCAGAAGCCTCAGCACCAGAAGCAGCACCAGCAGAATCTCCAGCACCAGAAGAGTGAGCCCGAGCAACAGAAGCCCCAGCAGAAGCAGAGTCAGGGACAGTGGGTGGGATGGTGGCCCTGTCCTACTTGCTAGGGCTGGCAGCAGATGGCAGAGGCTTTCTCTTCTTCCCCATGGTTGTTGGCTGGCTGGCTTGCTGGCTGGCTGGTTGGCTGGAGCTGTGTCTGGCAGCAGGTCTTTCCTCTGAATGGTGACCTGCTTGTGAGCTGCATCCCTTTATATCCACAGGGCTGACGCAATGCATCCTTCCCGCATGCGCAGTGAATGCTTTGCATCCACTAGGCATCTGCTAGGTATCCTCTAGACATCTGCTAGGCATCCGCTCTGCATCCGCTTCATCCGCTCGGCATCTGCTCTGCATCCGCTTCATCCGCTCGGCATCCATCTGGATCCATTCCTTACATTGTGCGTCCGCTTTGCTGTGCTCCCCCGGAAGCCCTGTGGATGTGCCATCCACTTCCATCTGCTTCCATCTGCTATGCCTCCATGGAGCATCCACTTTCCATCCTGTCTACGTCTTCCCCCCATCCATTCCTTTCCGTTGTTGTCCGCTCTGCTTATGCAAATTCGGGGCACTTTTGAGAGCGGATAACAATGGATGGAATATTTTCTCGTCTCCTGTGTCCTTTTTACATACATTTTGCATCCGTCGGTCTATGTGACAGGCCCTTTAAGTGTGAAAGAAAGGATACAAATAAAATTTAAAATCCAGGAAAGAAATACTTAGACTCTTTAATTTGGAGAAAAGACATCTTTTACTGAAAGTGAACTGGTAGCAACCAAAGAATTCTGAATCTGAGAAATTAGGCGCACAATTCACATATACAAAGTGATGGAAATGTTCCCACCCCCAATAGTTCAGATGACACTTCCAATTAGAAGTTGTGAATATGATCATGTGGGCATCTTCAGGTGATGATGAGGCCTCTGTCCGTTGACCTTGGCATATTTTGATAACGGGTTGCAGTTGCGCAGAGAAAAGAAAGCTAAGCAAGAAATAGAAACCTAACTCTATTGTATGCTTCCCCCCATTACACAACAGAAGAATGTAACACCTCCAGCTCACTTCCCAGACCTATCCCTTTCTCCCCTCCCCCCGTTTCTTATGACAGCTGAAAGATGCAAAGCAATAGTAGAAGATCTTGAAGGCTGACATTCGGCCCTCCTAGAAAAAGGAAAACCATCAGTCCTAGAGGAGAGAGAGTAGAAAATATAAAGACAATTATTAATCATTAAACAAGTACAAAACAATACACTCCGAAGGCTTATCAGGATACTTGGAACAAAATGCTTTGATCAACTTAGGGGCTTTAACGTCGGTTTCATTCACCCATTCGGCTTGCAAAGAAGGGAAATGTTTCCAGGCTACAAGATACTGGAGACGACCCCTCCATTTGCGAGAGTCCAGAATTTCTTTAACTTCAAAATGTTGTTCACCTTCAATCAGTATTGGTATGGGAGGGTCAGCCAGAATGGGTCTTAAATCAGAAGTACATTCAGGTTTTAGCAAACTAACATGGAAAACTGGATGAATTCGTCGAAGAGTTTTGGGTAAGTTCAGCTGGACAGGATTTACAGGATTTATAATCCGTTCAATCGTGAAAGGACTAACATACTTAGGATCAAGCTTCTTTAACTTTTGAGTGGTCTGCAGGTATCTGGTGGACAGGAAAGCCTTGTCGCCCACTTTATATTCTTTCTGTGGGGATCTTTTCTTGTCTGCAAATTTCTTATGAGCTTGATGGGCCTCATCTAATGCTTTGCATGTCACTGGCCAGTTAAGTTGGAGTTGAGTTATCCATCCATGCAACGAATGCATGTTAGGTTTTTCACGAGGAAGTTCAGGTGTGGGAACGAAATCTTGTCCCGAAGCCACTTTAAATGGAGTAAATCCAGTACTACTGTGTACAGAGTTGTTGTATGCCACTTCGGCAAATGGTAATAATTCGGACCAGTTATCTTGTTGATAATTTATGTAACATCTAAGATATTGTTCTAACACTGCGTTAGTCCTCTCACAGGCCCCATTAGTCTGGGGGTGATAGGCGGAGCTTAACCCCTGGGTGGAGCCTATTAACTTCAGGAATTCTTTCCAAACATTTGAGGTAAACTGGACCCCTCTGTCAGAGATTATGCGTTCCGGAACACCATGTAACCTATAGATATTTGAAATAAACAGTTTAGCCAGCATCTTAGCAGAGGGAATCTTGGAACAAGGTATGCAATGTACTTGTTTGGAAAACAAATCAGTCACTACCCAGCTGACCATGTTTCCACCACTTTTGGGCAATTCTACAATAAAGTCCATTGAGATTTCCTTCCAGGGGGCCATTGGTCTAGCTACATTTTGTAACAATCCTACTGGCTTACCAGGAGGTCTCTTTGCCAAAACACAAATTGGACAGCTAGCTACATAAGCTTCAATGTCCTTCTTTAAAGTAGGCCACCAGAATTGCCGCTTAACCAGATGTGAGGTCTTCAAAAATTCGAAGTGGCCACCTGCTTTAGAATCATGAGCTTGTTGTAGTATTTGGCCCCTCAGCACTTGTGGCACATACAACATGGCCTCAACCCAAGCCAAACCATCTCTAACTGTATAGTTACTTGAATGAGCCAGGAACCATTCGTCCAGTTTTAAAGCTTCTTTTAATTGTTCGATTAGGTCATTCGATAAAACCACTTCTTGGTCCTTCTTTTGGGCTCTGGTGATCACTGGGGTGGCTAGATGTTTGGCTGAGACAATTGGGCTTATCACTTCCTGGTGAATACTATTATATTGGGGGAGTCTAGAGAAAGCATCCGCCATGAAATTCTTCCCTCCTGGAGTGTACTTCAATGAGAAATTGAATCGCTTGAAGTACTGGACCCAGCCAACTTGTTTAGGTGACAGTTTCCAGGGCATTTTTAAGGCTTCCAAATTCTTATGATCAGTCCATACCTCAAATGGGTGTTTTGCTCCTTCCAGGAAATGTCTCCAAGTCAGTAAGGCCCAACGAACTGCAAAAGCTTTTTTCTCCCAGACGGCCCATCTTCTCTCTGTTTCAGACAGCTTACGGGAGGTATACGCACAAGGCTGTAAGGTCCCTTTCTCGTTGATTTGAAGTAACACCACTCCAACAGCCACATCACTTGCATCAGCTTGAATCACGAAAGGACTGTCCATATCTGGGTGCTTCAGCACTGGTTCTGCAGCAAACAGTCGTTTTAGCTTTTCAAAAGCGGCTTGGCACTCCATGGACCACTCCAGCGGCTTTCCTTGCCTTGGCTTCACCTTCCCTTTTGTTTTTAAGAGATTTGTGATGGGCATTGCTATCTTAGCAAACGTCGGGATGAATTGCCGGTTAAAATTTGCAAATCCCCAAAAGCTTTGAAGTTGTTTTCTGGTGCATGATGGAGCCCATTCCAGAATGGCACGCACCTTCTCTGGATCCATCTCTGTGCCTTCAGCTGAAATGCGATATCCCAAATTGTCAATTTTGTCTTGGTGGAATTCACACTTTGACAATTTAGCATACAATTTAGCAGCACACAGTTTCTGTAGAACCGACCACACTAGTTTCACATGTTCATCCAGAGTTTCCGTGTAGATAAGGATATCATCAAGATAAACCAGAACCCCCCTGTATAAATGTTCATGTAACACTTGATTGATCATTTGCATGAATACAGCTGGGGCCCCTTGTAAACCAAAAGGAAGAACGTTGACTTGGAAGCAACCCATCGGGCAGTTAAAAGCAGTCTTCCACTCATCCCCTTCCTTAATTTGAATTCGGTAGTATGCTTCTCTCAAATCCAACTTCATGAAAATTTTTCACTTCGCTAAATGGGCCAACATGTCCTTCATCAAAGGAAAGGGGTACACGTTTTCCACAGAAATAGCGTTCAAATTTCTGTAATCCACCACCAAGCGTTTGGAACCATCTTTCTTTTCACGGAACAACACTGGGGCCGCTACCCGGGGTCTAGCAGGTTGAATGCAACCACGTTCCAGATTTTTATCTATAAACAATCTTAGCTCTTCCTATTCCCGTGGGGTCGTTGAGCACAACTTTGGTTTCGGGAGCTTCACCCCAGGCAAAATCTCAATAGCACAGTCTGTTGGCCGGTGAGGCGGAAGCTCATCCGAGGCCTTCTCACTGAACACTTCTTTTAAATCCCAATACTCTTTGGCGATTTTCTCCTCATCTTTCAGGGGCTCAGTACCTGTGGAAGCTATTTCAATTAGGTCCCCAGGCTTCGGCTGGGATCTGGCCCCTTCTCCCGGTCGCTGCTTTGTGCGTATGCGCAACAACCCCTTTCTCCAGTTAACCTGGGAGTTCCATTTCCGGAGCCAGGGCAATCCCAGTATTAATGGTTGCTCCATCCCAGGGACCACAATAAAACGCAGGGTCTCATCATGCTCTCCCATGATCATTTCTATGGGTTCTGTGACAAAATGGGCGGGGCAACCTCCAGCCACTGATCCATCTAGTTGGCAAAAGGAAATGGGCATCTTCAAAGGTTTTAACTTTAGGCCCATTTTCTTCACTACTTCCGTGTTGATTATACACCTTGTGCACCCAGAATCTAACAGGGCTAGCATTTCCCCTTCGACCCCTGAATTGGGTACCCTCAACTTGTCTGGAATGGTCATAGGGCCCATGCTTGGACTTACCAGGAAGTCGTCTTCTGAGTCAAAATCCTCCTCAGGGGTCACTGGGGCTTCTGATTCCTCTCCTGCGGGAGGGGCGACCTCTGCCATCTCTTTCGACTTTAGTGCTGTTTCACGAGGCTTCGCTGGGGACTTTTCAGGTTTCTCTCCTTCCTTTGGCGCCCCCTTTGGCTCCAACTTGACTCTGCAGTTCACAGCCCGGTGACCTTCCTTCCCGCATCGAAAGCAGGCTGAGGGGTTGGGTCTTGCCGCCACTCCTCCCTTCTGAGGTTTAGGAGCCTCTTGAGGACGTGGGGGGGAAAACTTGCTCCACCCATAACCTCCCCCCCGTTTTCTTCTGATTAAATCAATCTCCACTTCTTCTGCCAGCAAGTACCACATTTGCAAGTCATTGGGGTCTCTTCTAGCAGTGCATCTCTCTGTACACATCTTCATTTAAACCATCTTTAAACAGTTCTATCAGGGCTTCTTGGGGCCAGCCTCGGAAATGGCCAGCTAACTGTCTAAATTCTTGGGTGTAATCAGCCACAAACCTCCACCCCTGTTTTATGTTTTTCATCCTAATTTGGGCCTTGTGTTCTGCCAGTGGGTCCTCAGACCTAGCCTGCAGTGCAGCCATGAATAGGTTATAATTCAGCAACTGAGGAGCATTATCATTATGCAAGGTCACCATCCACTCTGCCACTATTCCCTCCAGAGCCCTGGTAACACACGTCACTTTGGCTGCTTCTGAGGGAAAATCCTCCCCATATTCTTCCATATGGCTCCAAACTTGAGCTAGGAAAAATCCCAAGGTTTTGGGATTCCCCCCCCCCCTGTATTTTACTTCTAACGGAGGCAGCCTAGGAGCTCTACGCCTTCTAGGAATCACACCTCCCGGTGAAGGCCCCGGGGCTGCTGCTGGATCGGGTTGATTTATGGGAGAGGGAGTTGCTCTGCTTCTTCTGGCTGGGGTTACTTCCCCTTCCCCCTTCATACTTTTGTGCAGCTTGAGGTTGTTCAAAGGCTTCATTCAGGAGTCTCCTGGCTTGATCCAGCAAGAGTTCCCTCTTTTCCTTCTCTTGCCAAGGCTCCTCTTTTCCACGCCGGCGGGTAGTTGTGACCCTGGGGGGGGGGAGGTCCTTCTCCGGATCTTTCCAACCAACTCCCACTATTGGGCTTCACAGCTGGATCCTCTTCCAAATTGAGCTCTGCTAGCGATTGGGCCTCATGCACCAGCACAGAACCTTGCCCTCCAATGGCTCCTGGATCCTCTTGGTCACTATTTGAAGATGACATGATGTCCAGGCCCCCTCAGAAGAAAATTGGGTATTCTCTCCGGGTGGGCTTGTGTGGGAGATTCAGAATAATGTCAGTCGGAGCTCCATTCAAAATCCAGGAAAGAAAGACTTAGGCTCTTTAGGTTAGAGAAAAGACATCTTTTACTGAAAGTGAAGTGGTAGCAACCAAAGAATTCTGAATCTGAGAAATTAGGCGCGCAATTCACATATACAAAGTGATGGAAATGTTCCCACCCCCAATAGTTCAGATGACACTTCCAATTAGAAGTTTTGAATATGATCATGTGGGCATCTTCAGGTGATGATGAGGCCTCTGTCTGTTGACCTTGGCATATTTTGATAACGGGTTGCAGTTGCGCAGAGAAAAGAAAGCTAAGCGAGAAATAAAAACCTAACTCTATTGTATGCTTTCCCCCCCATTACACAACAGAAGAATGTAACACCTCCAGCTCACTTCCCATACCTATCCCTTTCTCCCCTCCCCCCCCCCGTTTCTTATGACAGCCGAAAGTTGCAAAGCAATAGTAGAAGATCTTGAAGGCTGACACCTAATCACTAGAAGTGGTTGTTAACATTCTAAGCAGTTTGGAAAACTGGTTGTTGGAAGAAATTACTGGCCTAATCCTGTAAAGAAGGCAGGAAGGAAACATTCTGGTGTTGCTTAAAGAAACTGCCTCTCTGTTAATCCTGATTACAATCTTGGCAGGACTAGACTTCCTGTCTTTGGAACTTCTCTGGAGTCCCCCCCCCCCTCTTTTGCTGGTACTATGCTTGTGTGGAGTGACCATTCAAAGTTACAATGGCACTGAAAAAAGTGATTTATGACCATTTTTCACACTTACAACTGTTGCAGCATCCCCACAGTCATGAGACGCCAGTCAAGGAGATGCGTGCCTTGATGTTAGTTGATATTGAGTTGGCCACACCCAGCAATGACCACCAAGCCACACCTAACAACGCAGCCATGCCCACAGAACCAGTTGTTAAAAAATTTGAATCCCACTCCTGTTAAGAGGTAAATATTGTTTATAGCCCAATTTAACAATCCCACATTCAGCAGAATCACCATCATGGATTCCTTGGTTGGATGACTACTGTGTCTTGTCTTTTGAATAAATGAATGAATTCTTCATTGGCCAAGTGTGATTAGACCAGGGGTGGGATTCTACCAGTTTTGCTGAACTAGTAGCTCTGAATATCATCTGGGAGTGAATTGGTTTGCTCTGATGATCAGCTGTGGGCCCACCTACCTGCTCTGGCTCCATACTGACCTTTATTTCTTGCTTTTAAAGCTCAGCTACATTGCGCGGCAGAGTGGTTGCTGCACATCAGCTGTTGAAGACACAGAGAGAGTACAGGAGAAGGTCAGTAGGAAAACCTCTGCGCACGTGCATAGCATGTCCACCAAGCCACGCTTACTGAACAAGTAAAACAATTTGAATTCCACCACAGAATTAGACACACAAGGAATTTGTCTTGGTGCATATGCTCTCAGTGTGCATAAAAAGAAAAGTTACATTCACCAAGAAGCATCATTGGATTTCTCAGTGGCTTTTGATACCCTAAATCACTATACTCTTCTGGACTAGATTCATGGTTTGGGAGCAGGAGGGAATTAGGGCCTTTTTCTCCTCCGTAACCTACATTGCTCCCTTATCTGTTCCTCCCTGTGTGCCCTAGGATGAAGAAGGGGTGAGCCTGTGTCTTCCTCTGAATGCCCAGCTGGACTGTGCCCTTCTTCAGTTTCCTCCACAGCCACCAGAGCCACATTCCCACTCCCTGTCAGCTGTTCCACCTCTCCCTCAGAATCAGATTCCAACAGGGGCATGACAGATGGGTACCTCAAGAGCAAAAGGCCAGAACACACAATAGATGCAAACTTAAAGGCTAGGTTACATCGGCCGACGGATGCAAAATGTATGCAAAAAGGACACAGCAGATGGCCAAAAATGTGGGGGTGGCTCCATCCTTTCTTCTCCGCTCTCAAAAGTGCCCCAAATTTGCATAAAGAGAACGGAAAAGAACGGAAAGGAATGGATGGGGAGAGAACATAGCGAGGATGTAAAATGGATGTTCAATGGATGCCTAGCAGATGGAAGCGGATGGAAGCGGATGGAAGCGGATGACACGTCCGCAGGGCTTCCGGGAGAGAATAGCAAAGCGGACGTGTAGCGGAAAGGGCGGATGCGTAGCAGATGACGCAGATGCATCGCAGACGCATATAGGATGCATGCAGGATGCATAGCAGATGCATAGCAGATGGAAAGCATTCACTGCACATGCGGGGAGGATGCATTGCATCAGCCCTGCGGATATAAAAGGATGCAGCTTGCACATGGCCAGCATTCAGAGGAAAGACCTTCTGCCAGACACATCTTCGAGCAACACCATGGTGAAGAAGAGGAAGCCTGTGCCTACTTCTGCCAGCCCTGGCAAGAGGGACAGATCCACCATCCCACCTCCTGGCGCTGACTTTGCTGCTGCTGCTGCTGGTACTGCTGGTGCTGCTGGTGCTTCTCCTGCTGCTGCTGGTGCTACTGGTGCTGCAGCTGCTGCTACTGGTGCTGCTGGTGCTTCTCCTCCTGCTGGTGGTGCTACTGGTACTGCTGGTGCTGCTGCTGGTGCTTCTACTGCTGCTGCTGGTGCTTCTCCTGCTCCTGCTGCTGTGGTGGACCAACCCCAAGGCCCTGAAAGCCCTGCTGATGAAGGCCCTGCTGATGAAGGCCCTGCCAGAGGGAGGAAGAGGCAAGGGAAGTAGAAGGGAGAGAGGAAACAGTACTCCATTTCCAAGGACCATGAGGATGAGGTGCTGGAATGGCTGAGGGAGAACGAGTACATGTGGCAGAAGGGCCACAGGCTGTATCAAGACACCAAGCGAAAGCAGGTGGCTTGAAGAGAGAAGCCGGAGAGCCTGGGATGCACTGCTGATGTCCTCCTGGGGTGGTGGAAGCATATGCACACCTGGTATGGCAAGCTGCACCTCAAGAAAAGTGGCCAGGCTGCAGTCAAGCTCACCGACCGGGAGACCTAGGTCATGGCCAAGTGCAGCTTCTTGAAGGGTGAGATCCGCCACCGAGGAGCAGCCCCTCTGTCAACCCTCTCTCTCAGGCAGCCCACAGACAGTCAGTCCTCTTCTGGCCAGGAGACAGCGTCCGTGAGTGCCCCGTGACAGAGACCCCCCCGACAGCTGCACCCCCCATGCCGGAGGATGTGGAGGATCACCTGACTCAGATGGAGCAAGAAGAGGCAGCGGCCACCAGAGACCAACCTACACCCACACCCAGCTCCAACTCCACAGAAAGCAGGCAGAGAGGCAGACCAGAGGGATAGAGCCACACTGTCCTCTTGGAGATCAGGGACACCATCAAGAACAGTGCAGATCTCCTCTCTCAGCTGGTATACTTCGAGATTCCATCCTCAAACTGCAAGCCCTTCCTCACCTACGTGACCCAGACCCTCATGGACATGCCCGAGGCCCAGTACAAGGTGATCAAGGAGAGGATTACTGTGCTGCTGCACCACCCTCCAGGCCCAGCTGAAGCTGCTCCCACCCACTCCAGGTCTGCTCCTCCAACCCAGGTGATGTCACAGTCCTTCCAAGGCTTTCAACAGCCCCTCACCTACCAAGGCTACGGCTACCAGGACTTCCAAAAGCAGAGGCAACCCTTCCCAGTCCAGGTCCAGGTTCCTTGCCCGCCACAGATACCACAGATGCCTCACCTCGCCCAGCTGCAGACCAGACAGCCCCACTATACTCCTCCTTCCTCCCCCCACAGCCAAGCCCATCATCAGAACATCTGTCATCAGTCCTGTGCCTCACATCCCAGGGACTTGATGAAGGGCCTCTCAACCTCATGGGACTGAGTCAGCTCTTTGAGAGCTTCCTGAACACACCATCCCCTGTTGTACCCTCGGGGCCAGGCACCCCAATGGCACCTCAGACCAGCACTCCAGCCACTGCCACCTCCACAGTCTCTGACCCCTTTACACCTGAGACCATGGACATGCCTCAGAGTGACTGAGAATAGTGCCAGAGACTGAGTTGTTACCTGTTGACTTTATCTTTGCTTGGGATAATATTTTTGGTTCATTTTGCTTTTTTAATAAAGTCCTACACTTTACCTAACTGTTATTAATAAAGGTTATCTTTGCTTCACACACTTGGTTCATTTCTTTTACTTAATAAAGTGTTGGTAGAAACTTTTAGAAAATTGTTAAGCCTTTGCATGCTTGTGGGATGGGCAAGGATAGCTGTAGGATGGTAATAGCTGTGGGATGGGCAAGGATATCTGTGGGATAGATAAACCTCCAGTGCAAGCATAGTGGGACTGTATGGTCCACCCTCCCAGCTGCCACACCTATGGCCCTTTATTATCAATAACAATTTAATCATTCATCAACACATTTCAACATAAACACAACTCTTTATTAAATGCCCTGTTCATTGTAGGGCCACTCAACATACATGGCACAACCTCATCAGTGTTATGCCACAGGCTCAAGGAAGCATCCATTAATCATCTATCATCCTGTCTTGCCACTCCACTGCTCCAGCTGTGGAGTTGCACCAGTTTTTCAGGAGGTTGTGCTGCTTCTTCCCTTCACATGAAGTTCTGTTGGGTCCTGGAACATCTACAGTGTCGATCATGTTATGTCCTTGCCTCCATTCACCAGGCTTCATGTCCCCATTGCCTTGTTGATGGTCCACAAGCCTGTTCTGCAACACTGGGTAGCGGGTGAGCATGAGATTGTGCAGAATGCAGCAAGCTTCCACGATCCTCCTCACGGTCTGTGGGCGATGCTGCATGTGGTGAGAAGTACCTGGAACCTGTTGGCCAGGATGCCAAAGGCGTTCTCCACCACCCATCTTGTCCTGGACAGCCTGTAGTTGAACATCCTCTCTTCATGGGTTTGGTGTCTGGAACTATAGGGCTTCATGAGGTAGGTTCTGTGGGAGAAGGAATCATCCCCATGATGAAATAGGGCACATCTTGTGTGTCGTTGGGCAGGGGGTCTGGATCTGGGAAACCCATGATGAGGTTGCCTTCCAGCCCCTCCTTGAGGTCACTGGCATTGTATATCTGGGCATCTGAAGCTGACCCATTGCCTGAAGCATCGATGTACATGAAATTGTAGTCAGCGTCGACCATGGCAAAGAGGACGATACTGAAGAAGCCCTTATAGTTGTGATAAGTGGACCCTGAGTTGACTGGAGATTTGCAGGCCATGTGCTTCCCATCTATGGCTCCAACGGTGTGGGGGAAGTTCCACCTCTGATACCACTGTTCTGCAACTTTCTTCCAGCCTTCTCCAGTGGAAGGGCACTAGAGGAGCTCCTCCAGGTATTCTTCAATGATGGCCTGCACCATTTCTCTGATCACAGTGCTGATGGTGTTCTGTGGCTCCCTCCAGGCGTACTGCATGTTTCTGTATGTGGTTCCAGAGGCCAGGTGGCGCAGAGTCAGTGCCACCTTCAGCCCAGGGTCCAGGCTGGGATGGAAGTTGGTGTTCGCCTTGGTCAACCGGGGTCTCAGGTGCTCTACAATTTCATCAAACATGGCTGGTGGCATCCTCAAGAAGTGCTGGAATGCACGAGTGTCTTCTTTTCCTCAGCTCCACCATCATCTTGTCATACAGTCTGTACTCCGTTCTTCTCCCAATCCATCGTCGGACCCACACACTTCTTGGCCGCCTCCTTTTCTTTCCATAGAAAAGGTGAAAGAGCCTGAAGAGGGCTTGGTTTTGGTGTTGAATGATGGCGGCTACCAAAAGGAGTGTACGATGATCCATGGTGGAGATCAATGGATGATGTGGAAGAGCAAGAGCAAGGCTGAAGAGGTCTGCACCCCACGTCTGCTGGATTGAAAGTGAGATCCAAGTGATTTCCTCCCACTTTTTATAGGAAATATCATTTTTCCGCTAGGTGTCATTCTTCATCCTCTAGACATCCTGCAGACATCCTAAATATCTGAGATACATCCCATACACGAATGTTTTTTCCATTTTAATGCTTTCTATCCGAGCTGCATCTGCTTTCATCCTTTCTATTTCCGTGCTATTAACGCTGTGTGGACGTTCCACGTCTGTTTCGCTTCCTTCCATTTTCCACTGGAGCGGATGCGAGTTGCGCGGATGCGCAGTGGATGCCGAGCGGATAGAGCGGACATTTAATGGATGACAACAGATGTAGAACGTTTGTTCCCCGTATGTGTAGTGGATGTAGAATTGACGCGGTGCAAACTTCATCCGCTGAAAAAGTTTTGTGTAGCTCAAAACTTTTTGAGTGGATGAAATCACAGTAGACGGATGCTGGACTGATAGAACATATGAATCACGCACGCAGTGAGTACACAATGGATGCATCATTTTTACCAATGGATGGCAAGTGTTTCTCTCCATTTTACATCCTCTTTTCATCCGTTGGTGCAGTGTGACATGGGCTTAAGGTAAACCACACCAAACTCAATTGCCGGAAATACGACTTCAGCAACAGAGTGACCAATCCTTCAATACTCTACCTGACTCTGTGGTTTCTTCCCAAAATCCCAAAAACTTTAACCTTAGACTGTCTACTGTTGACCTCACCACACCCCTAAGAGGCCTGTAAGGGGCATGCATAAATGCACCAACGTGCCTACCATTACTGTCTTGATGCTCCCTTTTAGTCTTATACATTTTATCGATTGATAATCATGTTTATTCTTCTATCTATTATCTAATACATGCTCGACAAATAAAATAAATAAAATAGAGCCCATAACAAGCCTCTTCTTATGACTGTCACCTCACTCATGTTTGGTGTGAGAAAAAACTCCATTATGGAACTCATGAAGATTTTAGGTGCATGGCCTCATTTGAAAAATGCTGAGAAGTCAAAAAAATGGAGGCAGGATCTTTGCCTGTACTGTGGTAGCCAGGGACATTATGGCAGCAAAATACCTTGCAAGGGAAGCCAAACACCTTGTCCCATTTCCTCAAATCACCTAATGATTTCAGTGCAATTGCTAGTGAGGAAACTGAGTCTGGGTTCTGATGCTCATTGGCCACAATTAGCAGGGATGGAAAACATATGAATTGTTATTTGATTCAATGCTGTCTTGGACAAGGTGATATATAGTAGATTGTAAGCATCTAAATGCCTTGGAGATTTTGTCCCAATAATTAAGATGAAAAGGAGAGGGATAAGTTGGGGATAAGCAAACAGAAACAATTGTCAGCCTTGGAAGCCATATTTTACTTGGAAACTTTGAGGTTGCCACATTTAGTGCCTGGGAATTTGGGAGGGGGGATTAGTAGAAAGATGGAAGATTGGACTCAGAAACATTCTTCACAGAAAGTCAAGGACCTGTTACCCTGCACCTGGAGAGGAGTATCTGGAGAGATGTCTCCAGTTGGGATGATGTTTTGATTGGGCCATATGATGGACTGGTGGGTGTAAAGGATGGTCTTTGAATTTCTTTTGGGAAGGGAAACCTGGAACCCTCAGATTTGTGTTTTCTCAGAAGGGCCAATATCAAATAAACTCGAATAAAATGGATCTTTGAGGAATGCTTGTCTCGGAATTAATTAGTTTGGAATTTGTTAGTTGGAATGCTGAGAGCAATTTTATGATTTAAGAAAACTTGTCAAACTCCCTCCAACACAAACACACACATACACACTAAATATATGGTAACTTATCAATGTTGATTCAGCAGTTGAATCTCTCTGTGGCCCAAGAATCTTGGAGGGGGTGAGATGATGGAGACATAAGGAAAGATGGCACGGGTTGCTCCTTGTTTTCATTCCTAAATTAATTCAAGTAAAACAGACTTCCCCAAATTATGTTATAGGCTTTTTCTGGACAGCTATGCAGAGTTAGAGATTTGAAAACATGAAGGGGCATTTTATTATGCTTAGTGAACATGTAACAAAGCTTTCAAAATTAGTTCCACACTCCTACATTGATAGAGAAGATTTTAAAGATACATATTGTTTCTTTTTTGGATTCATGGATACACAGAAAGAAAAATGTCATAGAAAATTATTTCAATTTGATGTCCGGTTTTGAGCTTCTTTGGCAACAGACCAAAACCTCGTCTCTCCGAGGCTTCAATCCATGCTTTCTGCTGAAGCGCCCCAAACTGGCTGGTTTTGGGGTTAAGCCACCCCGTAGAGGTGGTGAAGTGGGGGGAGACTACCTGCAGGATTGAGGAGAGCCGCATCTCTCCTCCCCAGTTGTCCATTACTCCCTTTCCCGAAAGCGGTTGCAGCGGTTGTCAGAAATGGCTACCACAAAGGAGGACTCGACCAGGAAAGAATGTGCAGGAGAAAGATAAGAAGAGAAAATTTTGGTTGATCGGGTCAAATAGCAAAAGCAATAAATAAGGTACCCTGGAATTTAAACTTAACAATATTGTTCCCAAAGAAGATCTTGAAGCTGCAAAGGAGAGAGAGAAGGGAAAGGATTAGGATTTTTTCTTCTCCTCCTTATATTAACAGCTAAGAGACTTAAGCAAGAAACTGAAAAGAAATCTGTTTTGACATTAATAGGCATCTAAGCTGGAAATAAAAGTCAAAGAGATAAGAAAGATTTCTGGACATTTAAAAGTTTTAAAAGTTGGAAAGGAGAAAAAAAGAATACAAGGGCAGGATCTGGAAAAATGGAGAAGACAGGCTTGAATTAAGGAATGGAACTGTAATTAAAAGGAACTCACAGTGAAATTTTGATAAGATTCTTCAAAGATACATTTTAATGGAAACTTGGTAACAAAATAATAGAACCCCAAGAAATAAAGCAGAAAAAAGAAGCAATTAGTAACAGCCTTGGATTATTGGATTACTTCGTGATTTTTGGTTTTTGCAACAAGATGACTAAAATTAACTGGGTGGTTGTTTAAATTTTTTTAAATGGTGTCACTCTGAAGAACTAAAAATGGAGCTTAAAAAATGGAAAGAAGATGCACAAGAAGGGAGAAGTTCTTTTGGCTTCGTGTTTCAATTTTAAGAAATGGAGATCTGGAACTATGAGAAGCAGCAAGAAATGCTTGCAGAACAAGAAGATTGGGACAAAGAAGAAGCCATCTTTAATGATCAAATAATTTGAAGTGGGGTGAAAAAAGAAAAGGGGGGAAAGAGAGTGAAAGGTTTAAGACAAGAAAAAACAACCCAAAAGAAGAAGGACAATTTGAAAGATAAGTATAATATTAGAAAGCAACAGAAGAGGGGATAACATATGAGAGAGTTAGAAGTAGAGAGACGAGGGGGCAAAAAGTGGAGGGAGAAGAAGAGGGGGAAGAAAGCAAGCAAAAGAAGTTGTAAAAGACAGAAACAAGAAATGGAGATACAGGGAAAAGATATAAGGATTGTAACCATAAGCTTGCTTAAGGCCCTGTCACACTGCCCAACAGATGCAAAACGTTTGTAAAAAGGACACAGCGGACGAGAAAAATGCTCCATCCATTGTTATCCGCTCTCAAAAGGGGCAAAAATTTGCATAACCAGAGCGGATAAAATGGAAAGGAACGGACGTGGGGAGGACGCAGAGTGGTTGGAAAGCAGATGCAGAATGGAAGCCTAGCGGATGGAAGCGGATGAGACCGGATGGCACATTCGCAAGGCTTCCTGGGGGCCTCAGCAAAGCGGATGCGGAACGGATACAGCAGATGCAGAACGGACGCGGAACAGATGAAGCGGATGCACAGCGGATGCACAGCAGATGCACAGCGGATGAAGCGGATGCAGAGCGGAAGCCTAACGGATGCACAGCGGAAGCCTAGCGGAGGCCTGGTGTTAATTGCGCATGCGGGGGGGATTTATTGCGTCAGCCCAGCGGATATAAAGGGAAGCAGCTCGGAAGCAGGTCACCATTCAGAGGAAAGACCTGCTGCCAGACGCATTGAGTGCCTTGCTGCCTGCCTTGCTGCCTGGCATCCTGCCAGAGTTGCTGCCTGCCATCCTGCCAGACTTGCTGCCTGCCATCTTGCCAGACTTGCTGCCTGCCATCCTGCCAGACTTGCTGCTGGCCTCCCTGAAAGCCTTGGTGCCTGCGAGCCTTGGTGCCTGCCTGCCTGACAGCCTTGGTGCATGCCTGCCTACAAGCCTCCCTACCAGCCTCCCTGCCACACTCCCTGCCAGCCAGCAACCCCACAACCATGGGGAAGAAGAGAAAGCCTCAGCCATCTGCTGCCAGCCCTGGCAAGAGGGACAGGGCCACCCTCCCGCCCCCTGACCCTCACTCTGCTTCTGCTGGTGCTTCTGCAGCACGGGCTCGCTCTTCTGTGGCTGGGTCTTCTGCTTCTTCTGGAGGAGCTGCTTATGGCGGTGGTGCTTCTGCTCGTGCTTACTCTGCTGAGGCTGCTCCTGGCGGTGGTGCTTCTGCTGGTGCTTACTCTGATAAAGCTGCTCCTCGTCCTGCTTGTCCTGCTCGTCCTGCTTGTGCTCCTGGACTTGCTCGTCCTGCTCATACTGCTCGTGCTCCTGGTCTTGCTCGTCCTGCTGGTCCTGCTTGTCCTGCTCATGCTCCTGGTCCTGCTCGTGCTGCTGCTGCTGCTGCTGATGATGATGATGGTGCTGCTGCTGCTGCTGCTGATTATGATCCTGCTGGTGATGCTACTGCTGCTGCTGCTGCTGATGATGATGATGATGATCCTGCTGCTGCTGCTGGTGGTGTGGAGGAGCAGCCCCTACAACCTGGAAGCCCCTTTGATGAGGGCCCATGTGGTCCTGCCAAAGGAAGGAAGAGGCATATGCGGGAACGGGAGAGGAGGCAATACTACATTGAGGAGGAACATGAGGATGAGGTGCTGGAGTGGCTGAGAGAGAATGACTATCTGAGGCGGAAGGGACACCCGCTCTACAGGGACACCAAAAGGAAGCAGGCTGCTTGGAGAGAGAAGGCGGAGAGTCTGGGCTGCACATCTGATGTGCTCCTCGGCTGGTGGAAGCACATGCACACCTGATATGGGAAGCTGCACCTCAAGAAATCTGGCCAAGCCACGCTTAAGCTGACGGACAGAGAGAGACCTATGTCATGGCCAGGTGCAGCTTCCTGGAGGGTGAGATCCGCCAGTGAGGAGCAGCCCCTCTCACGACCCTCTCTCTCCACCAGCCTGCTGAGAGCCAGTCCTCTTCCGGCCGAGAGTCAGCTCCTGTCTCCAGGCAGGTTTCTGTGGAGCGTGCCATGGTGGAGAACCTGCGGACAGGTGTTGTAACCGTGGTGGAGCATGTGGAGGACTCCCTGGTGCAGTGGGAGAAAGGAGACAGCACATCCACCACAGCCCTACCCGCATCCGCCCCCAGCTCCACCTCCAAAGAAAGGCAGAGAGCCAGACAGGAGGGGCAGAGCCACACTGTCCTGCTGGAGATCAGGGACACCATCCGCACCAGCATAGATCTCCTCTCTCAGCTGGTCCACACCAACTCCTCATCCTCCAACCACAAGCCCTTCCTCACCTATGTCAACCAGACCCTCACGGACATGGCGAAACCCCAGTACCAGGTGGTGAAGGACCGGATCACCAAGCTTCTTCACAACCCTCCAGACCCAGAGGAACCTGCTCCCACCCAGTCCAGGTCTGCTCCTCCACCCCAGGTGATGTCCCTCCCATTCCAAGGCTTTCCACAGGCCCTCACCTACCAGGGCTATGGCTACCTGGAGGTCCAGCAGCAGAGGCAGCAGCCCTTCCCAGTCCAGGCACAGACTCAATGGGAAACTCCATTGCCACCGGTTCCACTGATGCCACCAATGCCACCCGCGCCAATGATGCCAATGACGACACCTATGCCAGCCATGCCACAGATGCTACCCACGCTACAGATGCCACCAACGCCAGTCCACAACCAGCTGCAGACCAGACAGCCCCACTACACTGCACCTTCCTCCACCCCACAGCCAAGACCGGCCTCAGTACATCTGTCCTTGGTACTGGGGCTGACACCACATGGCATGGAGGAAGGAGCTCTCAACATCACGGGGCTGAGCCAGCTGTCCGAGAGCTTCCTCAACACACCATCACCTGTGGTCCTCTTGGGGCCAGGCACCGCAATGATGCCGCAGACCAGCACTCCAGCAGCAGCCACCTCCACAGCACCTGGTCCCTTCACCCCTGAGACTGGGCACACCTCCGAGTGACCAAGAGGAGTGCCAGAGACTGGTTGGCTACCTGTAGACTTTATTTGGACACTTCACTTGGGTCATTTTTCTTTTACAGTTTGTGATTAATAAAGTTTATCTTTGCTTCACACACTTCCTTAATTTATTTTGTTAAATAAAGTCTTGGTGGAAACTTTTAGAAATGGTTCAAGCCTTTGCATGCTTGTGGGATGGGTTAAGATAGCAGTGGGATGGGCAGGGATACCTGTGGGATGGGTAATAGCTGTGGGATGGGCAGGGATACCTTTGGGATGGCTTAAGGTAGCTGTGGGATGACTTAATATAGCTGTGGGATGGGTTAAGATAGCTGTGGGAAGGGTTAAGATAGCTGTGGGATAGATAAACCTCCAGTGCAAGCATAGTGGGACTGGATGGTCCACCCTCCCAGGTGCCACACCTATGGCCCTTCATTATCAATAACAATGTAAGCATTGATCCACACATGTCAACATAAACACAACTCTTTATTAATGCCCTATTCATTGTAGACCCACCCAACATACACGGCCCAATCTCATCAGTGTGATGAGACAGGCTGAAGGAAGCATCCATTAATCATCTATCATCCTGTCTTGCCACTCCACTGCTCCAGCTGGGGAGTTCCACCAGTGTTTCAGGAGGTTGTGCTGCTTCTTCCCTTCACGTGAGGCTCTGTTGTGGACACATCCTCTGTGTCTATCAGGCTTTACCCTTGCCTCCATTCCCCAGGCTCCATGTCCCCATGCCTTGTTGGAGGTCCATGAGGCTGTTCTGCAATACTGGGTAGTGGGTGCGCATGAGATTGTGCAAGATGCAGCAAGCTTCCATGATCCTCCTCACGGTCTCTGGGCATTGCTGCATGGTGGTGAGAAGTACCTGGAATCTGTTGGCCAGGATGCCAAAGGCCATTCTCCACCACCCGCCTTGCCCTGGACAGCCTGTAGTTGAAGATCCTCTCTTCACGGGTGAGGCATCTGGAAGTGTAGGGCTTCATGAGGTACTTTCTGAGGGAGAAGGCGTCATCCCCCATGATGAAGTAGGGCACATCTTGCATGTCATTGGGCAGGGGGTCTGGATCTGGGAAGCCCATGATGAGGTTGCATTCCAGCCCCTCCTTGATGTCCCTGGCGTTGTATACCTGGGCATCTGAAGCTGACCCGTTGCCTGAAGCATCAATGTACATGAACTTGTAGTCAGCATCGACCATGGCGAAGAGGACGATGCTGAAGAAGCCCTTGTAGTTGAAATAAGTGGACCCTGACTTGCCTGGAGCTTTGCAGGCCACGTGCTTGCCATCTATGGCTCCAATGGTGTAGGGGAAGTTCCACCTCTGATACCACTGTTCTGCAACTTTCTTCCATTCTTCTTCAGTGGTGGGGCACTGGAGGAGCTCCTCCATGTATTCTTCGATGATGGCCTGCACCACTTCTCTGAGCACAAAGCTGATGGTGTTGTGTGGCACCCTCCAGCCATACTGCATGCTTCTGTAGGTGTTACCTGAGGCCATGTGGTGCAGAGTCAGTGCCACCTTGAGCCCAGGGTCCAGGCTGGGCCGGAAGTTGGTGCTCTGCTTGGTCAACCTGGGTGTCAGCCACTTCACAAGTTCATCAAACATGGCTGGAGGCATCCTCATGATGTTCTGGAATGCACGAGTGTCTTCGTTCCTGAGCTCCACCATCAGCTTGTTGTATAGTCCGTACTCTGCTCTTCTCCCAATCCATCTTCAGACCCAGACGTTTCTTGGCCACCTCTTTTTCTTCCCGTAGTAGAGTTGAAAGAGCCTGTAGATGGCTTCGCACTGTTGCAGAAGGATGGTGGCCGCCAAAAGGACTGTGTTACGATCCAAGGTAGACATGACTGGATGCTGTGGAAGAGGAAGAGGCAGATGAAGGCTGCAGAGGTCTGCACAGCAGGGCTGCTGGTCTGAAAGTGAGATCCAAGTGAGTTGCTCCCCCTTTTTATAGGCAGTATAGGTTTTCCACTATGTGTCCCTTTGCAACCTCTAGGCATCCTCTAGACATCCTTAATATCCGAGATAGATCCCCTCTGCGAACGTTTTTT
>BLBF01000093.1:1553636-1568305 GCA_015471245.1 Laticauda colubrina | reverse complement strand
GTGGCTTTCAACAATGGAGGTGATGTTCCATCCCAACACGATGGATATTAGCAAAAAGCTCAAATTCCATGAAATTTTGGACAATGAGAGAAAGCTTAAATCGATTCAGGAGTTAGAAACCCAAGAAATAATTATTCACAATTGGTCCTACTTTCAAATAAAAATGAGATATAATAGGGATGTAAAAGATTATGGATTTGAAATAAAAAACACTCAATTAGATAAATTACTCCTGGGCCCAGAGAAAAATATGATATCTAAATTATATATTTACTTACTAGAATACGAATTGGCTAAGGAAATTGTGAAAGGACCAATGCTATAGATCTGGATGAGTAGGTGGAAATCTTGCAAAGGAATCTTACATTAACAAAATCAATACCATACAAAGAAAATCTATATAAAGTGATATATAGATGCCATCTGGCACCCTCTAGATTAGATAAAATCTGTCCAACAGCAAACCCAAGCTATTGGAAACGTATCTATTTCCTCCTTTGGTGGACATGCACTGAGATTAAAAAATATTGGACAAGGATAAGAATATGGATAGAAGAAATGATTGAATGCAGACTGGAGTGGAAACCAGAACTGTTCTGTTTTCTTTTTTTGAATTTCTTTGGTGCAATATTGGAAAAGACCCAACGTACCATCGATACACATTATTATTCAAAATATTTATGAATGTGCCGAAATGGAGAGGCACACAAATTAAATGAGAAGGATGATTCAGAGTACAACCTGATCTGGAATAAATGGTACAACTGGGTAGAACGTAAGAAAAAGAATGTACAGAATAAATGAACCCAGGAAACATATTATATGCACTTTTATATACTGAATGTATAAAATAATGGTTTCAAGCTTCTCCTCTAATACTTAAACATTATGAAGCTTCTAATTATTAAATAATACAGTTATAATCCAACAGCAATAGTAGAGTACCATGTGTTACTTATTTTTTAATATGTTGTCTATAAGAGACAAGGAATATTTGCCAGTTATTGTTTATTATTGTTTATTATGAATTATCAAACCTATTATCAAATGTAATGGAAAGAAATATGTTTACTGTCCTATTGGTATGTTTACTTTTTTGTATATTTCTGTATACTCATAGGTTTATATCTTTTTAATCCATTGCAAATAAAGTTCATTTTAAAACTAAAAAAAAGAGAGCTGTTAACCTAATCCTACGTAGCTTTTTCTCTGGTAATATCACAGCATTAATTAGGACATACAAAACATTTGCTAGGCCAATAATTGAAAACAGCTCATCAGTCTGGAACCCCATTATGTATCTGATATTAACACAGTTGAGAGAGTCCAGAAACATTTCACAAGAAGAGTTCTCCACCCCTACTTGTTGCAAAACACCTTATGCCATCAGACTTGAAATTCTAGACCTAGAGAAACTAGAACTACACTGCCTTTTGTCTGATCTAAGTATAGGATATAAAATCATACATTGCAATGTCCTGCCTGTCAATGAATACTTCAGCTTCAACCATAATGATTCAACAGCACACAATAGATACAAACTCAAGGTAAACCATACCAAACTTGATTGCAGGAAACACGAGTTCATCAACAGGGTGGTCAATGTCTGAAATACTCTACCTGACTCTGTGGTTTCTTCCCCAAATCTCAATAACCTTAGACTGTCTACTATTGACCTCACCCCTTTCCTAAGAGGATTGTAGGGGGTTGCAAAAGTGCATCAATGTGCCTACCATCCCTGTCCTATTGTTTTTTTTTTCTTGTATGTATCCATTTCATGTATTCATAACGATGTTTATGGTTATACCTATTATCTTATAAGCAATTGACAAATCAAATACATAAATAAAAAGGCAACAGCCACTCTTTTGAGGACAGCAAAGTCCAAATTTTGGACAGACAGGACCACTGGTTTGAAAGAAGGGTCAAAGAGGCCATCCATGTCAAAATTGAACAGCCCTCTCTCAACAGAAAAGGAGGGTTACAACATCATCTGTCTCCAATCTACAACAAAGCCCTTTAAACAGTTCCAAGAAGGCTCCACACTCATTTTCCTGTCTACAAGGAGGATAAATCCTTCCATTCCCCACAATCCAGTCAGAGTTGAAGAAGCTTCTTTGATGATAAGTGAAACCATTTAAAAGAAAAACCAGAAAGTCCAGTTGTCTCTTGAAAAAAGCACCTTTGGGACTTGATGATACAGTTTTTACAGACTATTGGAATTCTGGTGATAATTTGAGTTCAGCAAAGCATTAATGAACTAATTCCTGATTTGATTATTAGGAACCTAGTAAAATGAGGACTGGATGGTATGATAATTAGGTGGATAAATCATCAAACTGTCTTTAAAATTCTATTCATTCCAAAAATACAAACCATCTAGATAAACATTTATGACTTCCTGATACAGAAAGTGGATGAATTAAATCTAATTGAAAATTATGAAATTCCTGGCAAGTAGAATTTGACAAACTATTGTATTTCATCTAACAGCAAAGTTGCAGATAGCACCTACAATGTAGACCTTTCATTACAATTTCAATTGTACTTTTCTCATATTATAATGTATACTTGATATTAATGATAAGAAATTAGTAGCAGTTTACTTTTATTGTCATTGCACCTCATACTAAAATCAAACACCATCTTCATCTTGTAGTAGTAGTAGTAGTAGTATTTTAAAGTGATTAGTTATAATCATATAATTAATTTCATAATAATATTATCAATGCTGTTAAGCCTGGGTTCCCCAACCAGGGTTAGGGAGACAAGCTAAACAGAATGTGCAGCGTTAGTCAGATAGGCACATAGATAAATGAGTGAGCTAAGCTTGTATGTTTATTAACATACAGTAAAAATAACAGATACGCTTGTGCTATCAAGAATATAGTTTATTCCATTATAAGTTCATAGCATAGTCAAAATAACAGTCCAATAGTCATGTATCATGTAGTCAGTCCATTCAGGGATATTCAGTTAGCAAAGTCCATGTAGAATATCCTATGTCAGTTCACTTACAAATTAGTCCTTTGTTCTCTCTCCCATTCGAGCAATGCAGTCTAGATTCCAAGCAGTAATCAGGGATCATCAAAGCCAGAGGGAGAGCAAGCTGTAGTCTTGCTTCTTTTTAAAGTGTTATCATAACCACTCCCTTAATTACTATCCCACAGTTAAAGCTGCAGACACTTTAACATACACAACTATGATTCATAGTTATTATTTTACCTAAACCAGTTAGGGTAAACAATGTTATCCCTAACAAATGCTTTAGATGAAAGGAAATTGAATGCCAACCAAATGATAGCTGAGATCGAGTTGGACATCTGAAGAATATTTTAAACAAGGTATAAAATTCAAAACAGATCTTGATTTTTTTAAAAAAATCAAAATACTGCAGGCTGAAATAAATCTCTGAATGTAAATCTCTGAATGGAATTTATAAGAGAGAGAAGTGCAAAGAAAAAGAAATATTGCATTGAGAGCAAGAAGGATGAGGGATATCAAACTTGATAAGAATATTTGTGAAAATTATGGAAATAGTACTTGATTGAAAACCAAGTGTGACTTAGCATTGTGATGATCAGTGAAAGAAAGCAAATGCATCTATAAGAATCCAAATAAATGATATTCTTTTTTTGGAGACCCCAAGGCAAGTAAAATCTATGTCCATGTGAAGAGAAAAGTAGAAATTTGGCTATACATTTTCCAACTATGATAATCTCGGAGTTGGAGAAGGGAGCAAACAGCACTTTTTCAATAACAGATGTTACACAAAAGCTTAAATTCTGTTTCCTGTTTTTCCAGAAGGTGGAACAACATAAGATAAACTCAGTCAGGAGATTGTGGCTGAATGAAAGAAGCAGTTTCAGAGTTGAGCCAGTGAACAGCTATTTTTAATTTCCCCCTCACTGATTTTCTTAAATAGACCAAACAGCTATTAATCAGAGAAACTTTAACCACACACACAGGAATTTATTTAAAAATTCATACTTTAAAAAAAAATACCAATAATATCAAACTATATATGTCATAATTCCTGCTGTTTGGGATATTATGCCCTGTGCAATTGAATTGGCCAAACCTATTAGCCTCTTGTGGCACAAGAAGGTTGACATGGTTCCCTTCCTTCTACAATAGAATAGAATAGAATAACAGCGTTGGAAGGGACCTTGGAGGTCTTCTAGTCCAACCCCCTGCTTAAGTAGGAAACCCTGCACTTCAGACAAATGGTTATCCAACATCTTTTTAGAAACTTCCAGAGTTGGAGCATTCACAACTTCTGGAGGTAAGTTATTCCACTGATTAATTATTCTTACTGTCAGGAAATTTCTCCTAAGTTGCTTTTCTCCTTGATTATTTCCACCCATGGCTTCTTTTCCTGTCCTCAGGGGCTTTGGAGAATAGCTTGGCTCTCTCTTCTTTGTGGCAGCCCCTGAGATATTGGATGACTGCTATCATGTCTCCCCTAGTCCTTCTTTTTATTAGACTAGACATATCCAGTTCCTGCAACTGTTCTTCATATATTTTAGCCTCCTGTTCCCTAATCCACTTTGTTGCTATTCTCCACACTCTTTCTAGAATCTCCACATCTTTTGTATATTGTGGTGACTTTAGATTCACTCTCCAAAAGGAACTAAGTTGGACAGATCCATACCTGCCATGGATGCAGCCTTGGAGCCCTCATCATCTCTGCTTCTTCCTTCCTTCTCCTCCTTGATCTGGAGGAATACGCAGCTTTCAAGGCATGGGCCAGAGTCTTAATGACACTGTAAAAATGATTGAAATTTCTGACCCTAAGCAAGTTTCTTTTCTTTTGTGTTCCCAATGGTGCTTTCTCAGTACATCTTCTCCGGCCTTTGACAGAAAAGATGTGCTTTGAAAAGGAACAGTGAAAAGATGAATCTCCTAATGGTGGCTCTATAAAGAAAAAGGGCACAAGGGAATCCGACTTTGGCCATTTTTTCCGCACCAAACTAAGGGTCCACTCAGTATTCACATATTTGAAAAAACTCATTTTCAGTGGAAATAGCCCAATGACTGTTGTGATCCACACTTTCCCTTCAATAGGTCCTGTCAAACCATCAAATATTAACTGGAAAATAAGAAGTCTGTCCCAAATGGCACGATATTCTATGAAGTGAACATAGACATTGACTTGTCTCCACTTAGCGAGGACTTCCTTGAGGGAGGCTGTATTTCCAGTCATTTAGAAATGCTGTGATATAACAACACAAATTCCACTCCTGACCAGCAAAGGAGTCAAGGTCCTCATGAAATTCTCTCCATTTTCTGTATCTGAAGCAAAGAGGCCAATCAACCTCCATCCAAAATGCAGAAGAATTTTGACAATTTCTGGGTAGAACCCTTTTTTGGAGAACAGGGAATGGTAAAATGGCAACTGACTTTTATCATGCAGTGAATCTGAAAATAATTCAAAATTCATCTGAAAAACAGTAAACAATATCAGCATCAGAACTATTCCAAACTGTTAGCTTTAAAGAAATCCAGTTTGTTTCTTATAAATATATTTGCATGGACTACTAATGATAAGTCATCAAAGCATATTAAGATACAGATTTTTTTAAAGCTTAACATTAACAAGATGGTATAAGACAAGTGTAAAAAAGAAAATGAACACCTATTATTGTCATAATCAGATCCACATATGCAGATCTCAACTGAAATATTTTGTTCAAAAATAAAGAGCTGTATTATATGTACTTTTCAAATAAAGATTGACCACAAGGAAATAAGTTGTTTTAATGTAAGAATCCTAATAGGTCATTCATTTAATCTGCAGTCCAAGATATTGATCCCTTGCTTTCTTATGCACTGACATTAAAATAAAAATGTCTTGAACATTGATATTAAAATAAGAATATCTTGAATTTTGCAAATGTTGTTCATTACAAGTGAGTTGGGTCTCAAATCTTGCTTAAGTAAACAGTGCCCTAAGATATTTAGACATTTCTGCATTGAAATATTTTTCAATTTGGAAGATTGTTTGTAGAGGCTCATCCATTCCAATGTGCCATCTTTAGTGAGAATGGCTGTATCTTTTCCTGTTCAATTTCCTGGATTCTTTCTGTAGTTTTTTTTTTTTTTTTGGCTTGTTCTCCAGTTGTACAAAAGACAGGGACAGCTTCTAGTATAATTTGTCGGTTCTGCAATTCAAGAAGTTGTTAATTGTACTTTTTTTTTTCATAAAGTACCTGAGGGTAGAACAAAAAGCAACCAATCAAGGAGAGAAGCAATATCGAACTAAGGAGAAATTTCCTGACAGTTAGAAAAATTCATCTTAAATTTGCCTCAGAAATTGTGAATGCTAGAACACTGGATGTTTTAAAGAAGGGATTGGATAACCATTTGGACTAGGACCTCCAATGTGTCTTCCAACTCTGTTATTCTATGCTATTCAAAAGACAGAAATTTGGAAGTTTGTCAGTTTCTAGAACTTTAATTTTATACCAGTAATTATATCTCCTGATTTTAGACATAGAAGAAATTTACATAAATTTCCAAATCAGCTCTGAAGGTAGTAGCTGGAGTATATTTAGCAAATCCCAAAATACTTCTCAGATGATGTGATTAGCTTTATTCTAGTAGTGATATATTTGAAGCATATTAGGCAGAATAGTAATAAGATGAATGGGACTGATGTTGCTAGGATCTTTTTATTTATCAGTGAAAGCTCCCCACTAATGGAGATTTTTTGGGGAATATTTCAGCTGGTAGGAAGTCTTCTCCAGGAGCATTATTGATCTTCAAGACTGTTATGATGAATTTGATCATGAATATTCAAGAGAAAAAATTGTCAACATGTTGCTTGTATCTTTGCATTTTTTTAACAAAGTGTTTAATTAATTCTGTGGTTCCTACAAATTCAAAAATATATGTGTTTTAGCAGTTATTTGAAAAATAACCCATTTGGATTCTTTTAATGAAGCTGGGATGTGTTTACCTTTGAAAAGAAGAAGAAGGAGGAGGAGGAAGAGGAGGAGGAGGAGGAGGAAGAGGAGGAGGAGGAGGAGGAGGAGGAGAAGGAGAGGTTTCCATTGCTTTGATCCTTATTCTCCCCACCGCACTCATCCTCAACCATGACACCTAAAATAGCTATGGTTAAAAGCAACTCTTACTTTTTGACCAGAAGATATGGTTGAATCTATTACTGATACACCCATTACCTTATTCAATTTACTTATCAGACAAACAGCCATGCAAACCTGAGGGATTTTGTAGATGCCTCCTATCGTTGAAATCTGGATAGAGATGTCATCAGCAGCTACATCAACAAGAACCAAAATGTTGTCCTTCCTTCCACAGCTGTAGTTGGGAATATTAGCTTCCCCAGTAGAGAGTATGTCCAGCAAGGCTTCTGAAGTGCCAGGTATTTTCAAATAGTTGTCATGAATGTTGTAGCCAAGGGTGATATTTTGTGGAAGCCATGGAGTCTTGCTGGCCACTTGAATATTAAAAATGTACTGTAGAAATGTTTCTTTATCACAAGGTATGCTAACGTAAAAAAGGTTTTCACAATACCATCACCATCATCATATAACAATATTTTTTTTAATATAATCTTTGTCTCCACAAAGACTGCCTTCTGGGTCTTAAGCTAATACTGACCCAAAATCAAATGTAAATACTAGTTTTTTTCTCCATTTCATTTTAAGGAGTGTTGGGAGATGGGATTTAAAAAATGTCCCGCTAAGTTTAAAAATCATAACACACCATTATTTGAAGTAACACTAATTTTAATCTGCCCAGTAACTATGATTCAATATAATTCAATCATTAAAGTAGAACCATCATATTAACAAGAGGATGTTTCATAAGTGATCCAGAAAAGAAATCAGAGAAAACCCCTTCTATTTTTTATAAGGATTACACATTGGATATGAATGGGAAGCTATAAAAAAATGAAATAGGCTGAGCAAAGGAAACTACAACCTATTACCAAAAGTAAGTATTGAAGAGATAGCTCAGAATTGAACTGGGAAAAGTATATAATTTAAATTTCTTTCAGGTTTTCACTTTCCATCTTGAGATTTGACTATCTTCTACAGAATAAGGCAAAAGAGAGAAGCCACGGAAATCAAAATGATTCAGGAAATTATGTGGTTCTGCAATATAGAAAAAAATGAAATAATAAGAAAAAAAGGAGAATGCTGGAGAGCAAATGGAGGAGGACTGAATGACTTACACCTGAGACTGAACTGAAGGAGTCCTATTGAAAGTCAATGTTGTTATACCCAATATTTTTCTTGCAGTGGTGATCATAGTAATGAGATGGCCTCCTGGTCTGTAATAGCTCCGTGGTCTTTTTTCATTCTGGTACTCCAAACTCAGAGGGCATTTCATTCTAAGCTTCCCAGAGACTGGCTGGGACATCAAAAGAAGCAGAAGCAGAAGCAGGATGCCCATTATTCCCAGGTTAAATTAATCCCCCTCCTGTTTTTAAACAAGGACAATAAGAAGCATTAAAAGAATTCAAAGCCCTCACACAAGATGGAAATGCCAGTGACTTTCGTGTTTCCAACACAGACAAATTGAACTTCACCAGGAAAAGAAAGATAGAGATATTCAAAGTCCCTCCTTTTCCCTTCACTTGTGCCACACAGAGTGTGACCTTATGTATTTATTTTTTTCTGGTACAAATTCTTTTCTTGTTTCTTCAATCTAATGTTTACCTCAAAGGCAAATTGTAGGAGAAGTCTCAAAGATCAGAACTGTGAAAATTACAGTAATAAGCAGCTTCTCCTCTGAGATCCTAAACTTCTTCAGGTCTCCTTGAGCAGAGCTCAATAAAAATATGTTCGTGAAAAATCACACCCCTGGGGACACTGTTCTGCAATGGTTGTACTCCTTCCTGTCAGGTCTTGTCCAAAAGATAATGTTGGAAGAATATAGTTCAAAAGCCAGATGATGACTTCTACTATCCTTCAAAGTAGAATCCTGCCTCCAGACACCACTGGAGACCAGAGCTAGGCTTCAAAAAATTTAACAAAGGGTTCTCTTCCCTGTTGCTGGGTGGGCATGGTCATGGTGGGTGTGGCCTAATTGGCCTCTTGCACTATGATGGTGGTGGTGTTTTTGCCCTCCTCGGGTTCGGAGGCTTTCCTTGAACCTTGAGAGGGCAAAAATTGCCCTCTGGAAGCCAGAAACAGGCCCATTTTTGGCCTTCCTGAACTTCCTGCAGAACTGTTGTTCATCATCACTACAACGTGCACCATGTACTTACCTGCATCCAAAATGGGCTGTGTAGAGACTCCTGGGAGGGGTGGGGCAGGGTGGCCAGGGCCAACCAGGAGTGGGATTTGTGGGTTCTCCAAACTACACAGAATGTTAGCTAGGGGCCTTCCCAAACCCCTGCGAACCCCCAGCAGCCGACCCCTTCTGGAGACAACATCAGCCAGGGCTATGGAGTTTGGTGAATTATAGGTTGGTGGTACTTAAATTAGTGATCTCTGTTGTCTAATGCCAATTAAGTAATCAATACCCTTTGTTAGGAATCTCTCCATCAATAAGTTGGGTTGACAATATATAAACCAACAATGTATGTTTATAGCTTTAAGACAAAGTCACTGTGTTGATTTGTACTATACTCCGATTGGTTGGTTGTGTTGCAAATTGCCATAAGAGGGAGCTAGAGATCATGGCTTGCTCTTTCTGACATTCTGTATCTCTGACATTCTGTTGCTATCTAAGGTTCTCTGTTGTGCTTATACTTTGATATTTTTGTTTACTGTAAATGACAAAGGTAAGAAGACTTTATAATTCTTGATTCTTTGGACTGTTAAACGTATATGACCTGGACTGTTTATTGGACTGTGCTATTTCTTAAAATAAACTTTAACTCAATTTAGTATATCTATGTGTGGGTGAATAATTGTTCATAACTACTCTCATAAAAGTTTCCATGTGCATATCCTTGTTATTCAAGGGTTATTTTGCACATATCATAACACCCTTGAACCCCTGAAGGACCAGATGATGGGATGTATGTACAGAGGAGGGGATCAGAAGAAGGGTCACATGTGGAGATAGTACCCAGGTATGGATGGAATGGACATAAGAGTATATAGTATATTGTATCACACCTTGTGTCCGGTGACTTACCGGCTTTGACATGGAGCAAGAGCCCGGTTTCAGGGACAACACCCTGTCTAATGTTAAGAGCTGGGCCTGCTTTAAATTTTATTTTATATGAGATTCCCCTATATGAATCTTGAATTGGAGCTGATTTTAAAATTGTTTGTGATTGAAGTGAAATTTTATTTCCCATCCTTTCTAGAAATATGAATTTTTTGGATGAGAGCTGACTAAGAGCAAGAAAATGACAGCTGGTTGACTGTATCATTTGCTGAATCGGAAGAAAGATAGAGAATGGATAGATTTTTCCCCCACTGGTGGTCTCTCTGTTGTCCTTCCATATTCATGCAAGACACTGATAAACTTTATATTTTTAAGCTTTTTTACTTTACTAAATAATCAAAGGGCTGTGATCTCTATAGCTATGATGGTGGCAGTTCCCACAGCATGGTCAGCGTTGAGACCTGATTTTTGCCACACCTTCCCAATAAACTCTTCGTCGAAACCTTGTGACCCCACTTCTTTTTCTGTGAATGTGGTTAGTGGAGTGGGGCCCTTTGGGCCTACACCACTCTGAGACTCTGTGTGAATCCCCCAAAAAGATTTCCAAGTGCTTGTAGGTATAGTTGGAGTCACTGTGTTTCTAATGTGTCTGGGCAGGAAAGATTGAGGTGCCTGCTGGTGTGAACTAGGATTAGTCTCAGCTGATGACTCCTAAGGAAATGGACAAGTTTCCTCAGAGATCCAGATGACCACCCCCCCACTGTGGTACTTTTTGAAAAGTTTTGGTGATTTTGCTCCTCACCTAGTAGTTCATCTGTCTGGAATCTGCACTGTATATCAGACATTAATGCAATTAATGAGTCCAGAAGTATTTCACGAGAAGAGTACTATACTCCTCTGCTCACAACAGAATACCCTATATCACCAGACTTGAAATTTTGGGTGTGGACAACCTAGAATTATGCCACCTATAGTTTGTCATGCCCCTTTTGGAATCTGATTCCGAGGGGGAGGTCAAGCAGCTTACAGGGAATGGGAGTATGGCTCCGGTGTCTATAGAAGAAACTGGGGAAGGGCACAGTCCGGCTGGGCATTCAGATGAAGACCCAGGGCCACCCCCTCTTCATCCTTGGACACACAGGGAGGAGTATGAGAAGGGAGCAATGTGAGTTATGTGGATTATAGGGGAGAAAAGGGCCCTGATTCCCTTCTTTAGCTGCAACTGGGAAAACAGGATTTAAAAAGGGCATTTGCGTACAGTACCTTGCTGGAAGCAAAGTGCGAATTATCTTTCTCAAATATTATCTGTGTTCTGGCATCCTTCCAACTGTGTTGTTTTGTTATCTTTTGAAGTCTGCAATTTCTTACTCTGCCCTGTCTCGTTAATTGCTGCAGTGTGGTTTGTGTTGGTTTTTATTTATAATTTATATGTTCTATGGGTTCGGACTGAATTTCTTCCCTTTAAAAACTGTTCTTGGGAGAATTTCTTCTCCAGGCAATGATAACTGGACATTGGGGGCAAAGTCGGAAGTATTAAAGGGACTTTACCTCCTTTTGTGACTTAATTGCTTTTGTTCCACACCCCGTATCATCACATGATTGGACTTAAGCGTTGTACACAAAATTATCTGCTACAATGTCCTATCAGTAAATGACTTGTTCAGCTTCATCCGCAACAATACAAGAGCACAAAACAGATACAAACTCAGTGTAAACTGTTCCAAACTTGATTGCAGAAAGTATAATTTCAGCAACAGAGCGATCAATGCCTGGAATGCACTAACTGACTCTGTTGTAACATCCTCTCACCCCCACTCATTTTACAGCAAGCTAACCACTATTGACCTCACCCCATTCCAAAGAGGTCTGTAAGGGGCATGCATAAGTGGACAATTGTGCCTACCATCCCTGTCCTATTGCTCCCATTTATTTGTGTCAATTTCTTGTATTCTTACTCATTTTTATACTTATACCTATTATCTTGTAAGTGATTGACAAATCAAATAAATAAATAAATAAAATGAATCATTGGTGATAATTGTCCCTGGATTGTGTGGGTTTTGTGTGTGTGTTACTAACCAGTTTTTTGTTATCCTTGCAAAATCTTCATAATCTCTTACTAAAGTGATACTTCTTTTTCAATGTTTGAGAATTGATAAAGCAACCATCCCATGGGGGAAAAAAAGATGTATTGTTAGGGATAACATTGTTCACCCTAACTGTTTTAGGTGAAATAATAACTATGAATCATAGTTAGTGTATGCAGCTTTAACTGTAAAATAGCAACTGTGGGTGTGGTTATGAAAACCATATAAAAGTAGCAAGGCTACAGCTTGCTCTCTCTCTCTCTGGCTTTGATGATCCCTGATTACTGCTTGGAAGCAAGACTGCATTGCTCGAACGGGAGAGACAACAACGGACTGATTTACGTGAACTGACATAGGATATTCTACATGGACTTTGCTAACTGAATATCCCTGAATGGACTGACTACATGGTAAATGAATATTGGACTGTTTTTGACTATGCTATAAACTTATACTGGAATAAAATATATTCTTGATAGCACAAGCATATCTGTTATTTTTACTGTATGTTAATAAACATACAAGCTTAGCTCACTCATTTATCTGTGTGCCTATCTGACTAACGCTGCACATTCTGTTTAGCTTGTCTACCTAACCCTGGTTGGGGAACCCAGGCTTAACACTGGTTATGGGCCCAGAGGCTGCAAAGTCAGTTTAACTAGGTTAAACAGATTTATGTAAAAAGTGAGAGTTTGTATTGTTATACATTACAGGAAACAGACAGCTGTGTTTTATTAATTATATTTTTATATCCATATAAGAAAACATGGCACAAGTCAATTTACAAAGTTTGTCCCTTATATCCAAGTTGGATGGAACAAACTATGTATCATGGTCTACAAAATGTAGTCTACTTCTACGAGGAGAAGGTCTGTGGAACATAATTGAAAATCCACAAAACGTAGAAGAATGGGATCCAGAGGATGAGGAAGACAGACTAAAGATAGAAGAATTTAATCATAAAAATCAACAAGCCATTTGCATAATTGCGTTAACCTTAACTGATCAACAGCTTGTTTATATCCACGGAGAGAAAACGGCTTTTGGGTGTTGGCAGAAGCTGAAGAGAATTTATGTCCGAGATAAGGTTGGTGCACATATAAATCTAACACGGAAGCTTTTCAGGACACATCTCCAAACAAATGGTGATATGCAGAGTCATTTAAAAACTATGCAAAGCATTTTCCAAGAATTAAATGAAAAAGAACTTATATTCCCTGAACAACATCAAATTTATATAATTCTATCTTCCCTTGATGAAAGTTATGATAACTACGTAACTTCACTTGAAATTTTGCCAAAGGAAAATTTAACTTTAACTGATATAACTGGCAGATTGATTGAAGAGGCCAGAAGAAGGCATGAAAGAGATGAATTAAGGAGGGAGCAACCTCAAAAAGAAGATAATAAATCTCCTACTGCATACGCAATTAAAAAGTGCTTTAATTGTGGAGGAAGAGGACATTTGGCAAGATTTTGTAAGAAGGCAAAACGCCAGAACGCTGGCCAGAATACTACAAAGCATCAAAAGATAAATAAACATTTAGAGTTAGCCATGTATACTAACGGAGCTGTAAAAAATAATTTATGGGTGGTTGACAGTGGGGCATCCCATTGTATAACAAATGATAACAAAAATTTTGTTAAAATGACCCAGAGTAAACAGCAGATATCGTTAGCCAATGGCTGGAAACTGAAAGCTAAAGGTGAAGGTATAGCATATTGTTCTTTTATAAAAGAGAATGTAAAAATGTTATATGTACCACAACTTAAGTTTAATTTAATTTCAGTTAGAATTTTGGTTAAACTAGGATATGTAGTTACATTTAAGGGAGATAACTGCTTAATTACAAAAGATGATAAGAAAATTACTGCATCTTTAAGAGATGGATTATATGTGTTAAATGATGATGGTTTAAAGGTAGCTAACACAATTTATGACAACCAGAAACCTCATGATGAATGTATTCACTTGTTACATCGAAGGCTAGGGCATTTAAATTTTAAAATGCTTAAGAAAACTGTTGAATTGTCTAAGAGAATAAGTTTGAAACCTTGTGATAAGTATTTGCAATGTAATGCCTGTAATCAAAATTAGAGCAGGGTCATACCGGCAAATAGATTTGATGGATTTACTACTAAAGAGCCTTTAGAAGTAGTATTTGCTGATTTAATAGGTCCGAAAAAACCAAGTGTAGGAGGAGCTCGCGACATACTAAGTATAATGGATCACTATTCAAGATATGGGTTTTGCTATTTAATGAAGAGCAAAACTGAAACATATCAAAATATATTTAATTGGCTAAAATTTGCTGAAAGAAAAACCAAAAAGAAACTGGTAACTCTCATCACTGATAATGGCACAGAATTCACAAATAATAAATTTAAAAACAGAATAAGACAATTGGGGATTCAACATAAAATGTCTGCACCATATAGTCCACAACATAATGCCTTTATAGAGAGAAGAGGCCAAACATTACAATC
>BLBF01000093.1:1508041-1538636 GCA_015471245.1 Laticauda colubrina | reverse complement strand
TTTAACTAGGTCATTGTCAAAAACACTAGCAAATTCCTTTGCCAGTGCGTCTATGGTATCAGTGCTTTGTCCATTTGTGGCATGCAATCCACTTATGGTCAGACCTAGGGATTCGAACCAGTCAAGGCCCAGTAATCTTGGCAATGCCCTTTCCACAACTATTAAGGGAGACGGCCTTTGAAATGATTGAAAACTACTGTCACTTTAGCGAGACCCAAAATGGGAATTATATTCCCTTGATAGTCTCTTAATGTGAGGGAAACAGAGACTTAATCTTTTCTTTGCCATTTTGGGCACCAACCGTTTGATTGTGCTCCAACTAACCAATGACAAAGAAGATCCTGTGTGTGATGACCCGTAGTCTCTCAAAATAACCCAAAACCCAAAACATACATTAAAGTTCGATAAGGCCTTCAACTTAACTTCACTGTTTTATTAGGCATAGTTTCAAGTCACAAAAGTAAATAATGAGACAAAAAGAAAACTAAAACAAACTGCATCGATGAGAGTTCCAAAGCAAGCCAAGATAACTCATCATAAACTCCAGGAAAATAACTGAGGAGAATCCATGGGAAGAACACCAGTAAAGATAAACTTCTTTCAAAGTAAACACTAAACTTTGACTCCAGCAATTCTCACGGCGTAGTTACACACCTATACACATAGCTCCCAGCTGCAACCTACAAGGCTGATCATGGTAATCTCCTCCTGAGTAGACCTCACTTTTCCCTGATCCTCTCCTCCCTGCATGTCCTAGGATGGATAGGAGATGGGCCTGGATCCTCCTCTGATTTCTTAGCCAACCTTTAACCTTCCCCAGCCTCCTCCACCACTTCTAGAGCCACATTCCCACTCCTGTTGGCTGCTCCTCATCTTCCTCAGAGTCATTCTCCACCAGGGGCATGACACTGTCAACCTCCATTTGACAATCCTGTCCCTCAATTTTCACTGAAAGAAAAAAAAAAGTTTGTTTGCCCTATTCTGGGGTTGATGTGGCAATTATCCCTTTGGATGGTGAAACACTCCATCCCCAACCATGGAACTTTTCTAGGGGTCCCCTTCATTTGCCCTTGTTTTGCCTGGACTCTGTCATCAGACATGATAGCCCTGCACTTCCCAGCTAAATGGCCTCACTTTCTGCAGCACTCACAATTTGCAGTTCAAAATCTGCAGGCTGCTTGTGGATGGGTTCCTCTGCACCCTATGCAGGATTGTGCTTGGGTTGTTTTTTTGGATTGCCAACTATTACCTGATGCAGTCTTCAGCCGGTGGATGTCATCATCCCCTAGTAGATTGAGGTCTTCCTCAGTAGTCTCTTCCTGGTGGAAAACTAAGGTTTTTCTTCCTGAAGCTGGGCTTCTCGTGCCAGGAATCTCTACCATCGACTTGTTGGATAGCTCCACAGCACAGGCTTCATCCATTGCTGATTGTAGTGTCAGGTCAGGCTTTGCTAGTAGTCTGTGCTGGATTCAGAGGTCTTTTAACCCACAGACTCAATGATCCAGCAAGGCATCATCCAGCTCTTTAATCTCACAATGGAGAGCAGCTGTTTGGAGACCCACCATAAATTGATTAGCAGTTTTCCCCTCAGCTTGCTTGCGCCGGTGAACTGCATGCCTTCAGGCAATTCATGAGGGAGTGGGAACATAGTGGATCTTAAGTTTTACCATTAACGCCTCCCAGATGACAGAATTCAGGAGAGATGCTAACAGAGCTCTGGCTATGTCAAACATTTGTTTGCCACAGAAATTTAGAAACAGCCCTTCACCGGCTGCCTGTCAAATCCACCGGATCATTTGCCTCTAGGAAACAGTCAAAACACTCAATATATGACTCCCAAGTCTCTGTGGATGTGTCAAATGGCATGAATGAATTTAATGCTGCCATTCTGATAGCTTCACAGAACCTTTGATCCTTAGGCAGGTGGCTAGTGGACTTTATCGAGTTCCCTCAGTGTGACTTTGCTCTTTTTGTATGCCCTTCTGGCTTGTTTGGCTCTCTCTGCCAAACCAGATCAGCTTTTTTGGTTGCCCACAGGAGGGCTTCAAGCTTGCTTCATGCCTGAAGAGTAGCATCCCACCTTCATCTCCAGTGCTTTGGACTGGGAACGAACGCACCACAGAATGAGGTGAGGGGGCTAAATTGGTTGCTCAGGGTTTATTGAATTTGCGTACAAACAGCGAATGAACCTCTCAGCTGTGAGACAAGAGCTGTTGGCTTGTTTGACAGCTCCTTATATAGTCGGCTGTGAAACTACCACCCAATCAGGTTGCGGCTGGGTGCCCCTGCTGGAAACTGGACCAGAGAGGGAACTTCAGAACATAGCACTTACTTTACCACATAGAGAAAACACACACACAAACCTGTGGGACTTTGGAGGTCCCTACTAATGTTGCCATCTGAATGGAGATTTCCTTCTTAGCTCCATCAACAACAGTCAAAAGGTTTTCCATTCTTCCACAGCTGTAGTTAGGAACATTATTTCTAATGGGATGGTTTAGGTACAGTGGGACCGTTCTGTAACAGAGATATCAGCGGCAATCTTGGAGCTTTAAAGGCTAGGTCACACTGGCCGACGGATACAAAACATATGCATAAAGAACACAACGGATGAGCAAAATTTTGGGGGTGGCTCCATCCATTGTTATCCGCTCTCAAAAGTGGCCCAAATTTGCATAAACAGAATGGAAAAGAATGGAAAGGAACGGACGGGGGTAGGATGTAGTGGGAATGTAAAGCGGATGTTCGTAGGAAGCCTAGCGGATGAAAGTGGATGGAAGCGGATGACACATCCAAAGGGCTTCCGGGGGAGAATTGCAAAGCAGATGCATAGCGGAAGGGTGGATGCTTAGCGGATGACACAGATGCATCACGGATGCCTATAGGAAGCAAAGCGTATGCATAGCAGATGCAAAGCATTCACTGCGCATGCGGGGAGGATGAATTGCGTCAGCTCATCAGATATAAAAGGATGCAGTTCACACACAGTCAGCATTCAGAGGAAAGACCTGCTGCCAGAGACATCTTGAGAGAACACCATGGTTCAACAGTCAGGGAAGAAGAGGAAGGCTGTGCCTACTTCTGCCAGCCCTGGCAAGAAGGACAGAACCACCATCCCACCCCCTGGCACTGACTCTGCTGCTGCTGGTGCTGCTGGTGCTGTTGGTGCTTCTCCTGCTGCTGCTGGTGGTGGTGCTTCTCCTGCTGCTGCTGCTGCTGGTGGTGGTGGTGGTGGTGTTTCTCCTGCTGCTGGTGCTTCTTCTCCTGCTCCTGCTGCTGTGGTGGACCAGCCCCAAGGCCCTCAAAGCCCTGCCACTGAAGGCCCTGAAGGCCCTGCCAAATGGAGGAAGAGGCAAGGGAAGGAGAAGGGAGAGAGGAAACAGTACACCATTTCTGAGGACCATGAGGTGGAGGTGCTGGAATGGCTGAGGGAGAATGAGTACATGTGGCAGAAGGGCCACAGGCTGTATCGAAACACCAAGCGAAAGCAGGTGGCTTGGAGACAGAAGCCGGAGAGCCTGGGCTACACTGTGTATGTACTCCTGGGATGGTGGAATCAAATGCACACCTGGTATGGCAAGCTGCACCTCAAGAAATCCGGGCAGGCTGCTGTCAAGCTCACTGACCAGGAGATGTATGTCATGGACAAGTGCAGCTTCCTAAAGGGTGAGATCCGCCACCGAGGAGCAGACCCTCTGACAATCCTCTCTCTCAGACAGCACAGAGACCGCCAGTCCTCTTCCAGTCAGGAGACAGCTACCGTCTCCAGGCAGGTGTATTTGGAGGGCCCCATGACAGAGACCCCCCCTTAGAGCTGCACTCCCCATGCCAGAGGACGTGGAGATCCCTTGTCTCAAATGGAGAAAGAAGAGGCAACAGCCAGAGACCAACCCACACCCACACCCAGCTCCACCTCCACAGAAAGCAGGCAAAGAGGCAGACTGGAAGGACAGAGCCACACTGTCCTCTTGGATATCAGGGACACAATCAAAACCAGCACAGATCTTCCCTCTCAGCTGGTCCACTTCTACATATCATCCTCGAACCACAAGCTCTTCCTCACCTACATGAGCCAGACCCTCATGGACCTGCCCGAGGCCCAGTACCAGGTGATGAAGGATAAGATCACTGTGCTTCTGCACCACCCTCCAGGCCCAGCTGAACCTGCTCCAACCCACTCCAGGTCTGCTCCTCCACCCCAGGCGATGTCACAGCCCTTCAACGGATTTCAACAGCCCCTCACCTACCAAGGCTACCACTACCAGGACTTCCCACAGCAGAGGCAGCCCTTCCCAGTCCAGGCCCAGGTTCCTCATATGCCACATATGCCTCACCTTGTCCAGTTGCAGACCAGACAGCCCCACTACACTCCTCCTTCCTCCACCCCACAGCCAAGCCCGTCATCAGAACATCTGTCATCAGTGTTGTGCCTGACATCCCAGGTACTTGATGAAAGGCGTCTCAACCTCAAGGGACTGAGTCAGCTCTCGGATCGCTTTCTGAACACACCATCCCCAGTTGTAATCTCGGGGCCAAACACCCCAATGGCACCTCAGACCAGCACTCCAGCCACAGCCACCTCCACAGTCCCTGGCTCCTTAACAGCTGAGACCATGGGCATGCCTCAGAGTGACTGAGAATAGTGTCAGAGACTGAATTGTTACCTGTTCACTTTATCTTTGCTTGAGACACTTTACTTGGTTCATTTTGCTTTTTTAATAAAGTCCTACAGTTTACTTAACTGTTATTAATAAAGGTTATCTTTGCTTAACACACTTGGTTCATTTTTTTTTACTTAATAAAGTGTTGGTGAAAACTTTGAAAAAATGGTTAAGCCTTTGCATGCTTGTGGGATGGGTAAGGATAGTTATGGGATGGGTAAGGATAGCTGTGGGATGGGTAAGGATAGTTGTGGTATAGGTAAGGATAGCTGTGGGATGGGTAAGGATAGCTGTGAGATGAGTAAGGATAGTTGTGGGTTGGGTAAGGATAGTTGTGGGATAGATAAACCTCCAGTGCAAGCATAGTGGGACTGTATGGGCCACCCTCCCGGCTGCACACATATGGCCCTTTTTTTATCAAAAACATTTTATTCATTGAATAACACATTTCAAAATAAACAAAACTCTTTATTAATGCCCTGTTCATTGTAGGGCCACTCAACATACATGGCACAATCTCATCATTGTTTTGAGACAGGCAAAAGGAAGCATCTGTTAACCATCTATCATCCTGTCTTGCCACTCCATTGCTCCAGTTGGTGAGTTGCACCAATGTTTCAGGAGGTTGCGCTGCTTCTTCCCTTCACGTGAAGCTCTGTTGGGGCCTTGCACATCCAGAGTATCTATCAAGTTTCGCCTTTGCTTCCATTCACCAGGCTCCATGTCCCCATTGCCTTGTTGGTGGTCCACGAGCCTGTTCTGCAACACTGGGTAGCGGGTGCGCATGAGATTGTGCAGGATGCAGCAAGCTTCCATGATGCTCCTCACAGTCTGTGGCTGCATGGTGGTGAGAAGTACCTGGAACCTGTTGGCCAGGATGCCAAAGGCATTCTCCACCACCCGTCTTGCCTGGACAGCCTGTAGTTGAAGATCCTCTCTTCATGGATGAGGTGTCTGGAACTGTAGGGCTTCATGAGGAAGGTTCTGAGGGAGAAGGCGTCATCACCAATGATGAAGTAGGTCACATCTTGTGTGTCATTGGGAAGGGGGTCTGGATCTGGAAAACCCATGATGAGGTTGCATTCAGTCCATCCTTGAGGTCACTGGCATTGTATACCTGGCTATCTGAAGCTGACCCGTTGCCTGAAGCATCGATGTACATTAACTTGTAGTCAGCATCAACCATGGCAAAGAGGACGATACTGAAGAAGCCCTTGTAGTTGTGATAAGTGGACCCTGAGTTGGCTGGAGCTTTGCAGGCCATGTGCTTCCCATCTATGACTACAACGGTGTAGGGAAAGTTCCACCTCCGACACCACTGTTCTGCAACTTTCCTCCAGCCTTCTTCAGTGGAGGGACACTGGAGGAGCTCCTCCACATATTCTTCAATGATGGCCTGCACCACTTCTCTGACCACATTGCTGATGGTGTTGTGTGGCACCCTCCAGGCATACTGCATGTTTGTGTAAGTGGTTCCAGAGGACAGGTGGCGCAGAGTCAGTGCCACCTTCAGTCTAGGGTCCAGGCTGGGATGGTAGTTGGTGCTGGGCTTGGTCAACCTGAGTCTCAGACGCTCTACAATTTTGTCAAACATGGCTGGTAGCATCCTCATGAAGTGCTGGAATGCACGAGTGTCTTCATTCCTCAGCTCCATCATCAGCTTGTCATACAGTCCAAACTCCGCTCTTCTCCTGATCCATCATCGGACCCACACAGCTCTTGGACGTCTCCTTCTCCTTGCATAGAAAAGGTGAAACAGTCTGAAGAGGGCTTGGTTCTGGTGTTGAATGATTGCAGCTACCAAAAGGAGTGTGTGATGATCCATGGTGGAGATCAATGGATGATTTGGTAGAGCAAGACCAAGGGTGAAGAGGTCTGTAGACCACGGCTGCTGGACTCATACTGAGATCCAGGTGATTTCCTCCCCCTTTTTATTGGAAATATTGGTTTTCCGCTAGGTGTCCTTCCACATCCTCTAGACATCCTCCAGACATCCTAAATATCTGAGATACATCTCAAATACAAACATTTTGTCCATTTTAATGCTTTATATCCGAGATGCATCCACTTACATCCTTTCTATTTCCATGCTACTAACGCTGTGTGGACATTCCGTGTACCTTTTGTTTCCTCCCTCTTTCAGTTTTCAGCTGCAGCGGATGTGAGTTGCGCGGATGTCCAGAGGATGCCGAGAGGATACAGTGGACATTTAACGGATGACAACAGACATAGAACGTTTGTTGCCCGTATGTGTCACGGATGTACAACGTACGCGGCAGAAAGTTCATCCGCTCAAAAAGTTTTGTGCAGCTCAAAACTTTTTGAGCGGATGAAATCACAGTAGACGGATGCTCAATGGATAGAGCGTATGAAACACATACGCAGTGAGTACACAACGGATGCATCGCATTTTCCAACGGATGGCAAGCTTTTTTGGCCTATTTACATCCTCTTTGCATCCTTTGGTGTAGTGTGACATGGGCTTTAAGATCGCACACTGCTCTGCTGAGACACCATATTCAACTGCCTATTAACCTGTGTTCAAAATAATTCAATCATTGAAGTAGAACTACCATAAAATGAATAGGAAGTTTTATAAGTGACACAGAAATGCAACGGCAAAAAGAACTCATCCTTTTAAGGATCAGGCATTGAATATTGTGTCAATTAATGGTTATATAAATATGAAAATGAGGCGGGCTAAAAAATCTGCAACCCTTTCAGTCACTACATTAAAGCAAACTTCGTATTCAAGTGATGAAGTAAATATTGAATGAGAATAGATCAATAATCAGAACTTGTTTCAAGTTTTATTTGCCTCATGTTTGAATTTGAATCTTTTCCACAACGGAAGACAAAAAAGGAAAGCCATGGATATCAGAATGATTCATAAGAATAAACATAGTTATAAATACATGAAATGGATACATATAAGAAAAATAAAAAGAAACAATAGGATAGGGACAGTAGGCACATTGGTGTACTGATGCATGCCCCCTATAGACCTCTCAGGAAAGGGGTGAGGTCAATAGTAGACAATCTAAGGTTAAAGCTTTTGGGGTTTGGGGAAAAAAACCACAGAGTCAAGGAGAATATTCCAGACATTGACCACTCTGTTGCTGAAATCGTATTTCCTGCAATCAAGTTTGGTGCAATTAACCTTGAGTTTGTATCTCTTGTGTGCTCTTGTATTGTTATGATTGAAGCTGAAGTATTCATTGACAGGTAGGACATTGCAATGTGTGATTTCATATACTTTACTTAGATCAGACCGAAGGTGGCGTAGTTCTAGTTTTCTACATCTAGAATTTCAAGTCGGATGGCATAAAGTATTCTGCAATGAGTAGAGGAGTGGAGAACTCTTCTTGTGAAATATTTCTGGACTTTCTCAAGTCATATTTCTCTAATATCAGATACATAAAAACTTTCTCAACTGTATCAATATCAGATACATAAAAAGATTCTTCCTTTTGCTTCTAGAATATCTCATTGCAATACAGGACATCTCTAGTTGATAAATTTGGGACCAAAACAATTGAGAAAAGTTTTAAGCATGAAGTGACAATTAATGGTCCTCCACATGGTTGTATTCCCATGCATTCCTCCTTTCTTCATTTACCCATTAATTTAAATTGAGATGCTGTATTCATGTAAAAGTTTAGGATGAAATTTATTCTAAAATGTTTATGATTTTTTATTTTACTAGATTTATTAAAATTGAATAAAACTGTGATGAAGAAAGCTGTGACAAGTTGGATCTGGAAAGGTGTCTTCTGGAGTACATGTAAGGCCATCCCCATTTGAAAGTGGTCTGGAGCCACTTTCAATAAAGGAAAACTTCATTACAAATTTGGGCTGTCACCCTTAATGCATCTGTTCTTTGTTTATTTGTATGTTTATTTGCTAATTTTATATGGCCACCACACTGGGTGAACTAAGATTAAAACAGACTGTCCAGTTTCTCAAACTAGAGTGAGATGAAATGGAGGAAAGTCATGAGAATATGACACCCCAAAATGGTAAGTTGGGCATTTTTTTGCTGTATCACTTGAATATGAAGAAAAAGAGATTTTTCTAAGGTCAACCTGTGAGAAAAAGAGATGTTTCTTAGGTAAATCAAGGTGAAAAAAATATTTTTTCTGTTGAACAACCACAATTAGCCAACACCAACATTTTTCATTAGCATGAAAAGACAGTGTTAGGGATAACATTGTTTACCCTAACTGGTTTAGGTGAAATAATAGCTATGATTCATAGTTGTGTATGTTAAAGTGTCTGCAGCTTTAACTGTGGGATAGTAATTAAGGGAGTGGTTATGAAAACACTTTAAAAAGAAGCAAGACTACAGCTTGCTCTCTCTCTGGCTTTGATGATCCCTGATTACTACTTGGAATCAAGACTGCATAGCTTGAACGGGAGAGACAACAAAGGACTGATTTGTAAGTGAACTGACATAGGATATTCTACATGGACTTTGCTAACTGAATATCCCTGAATGGACTGACTACATGATAAATGACTATTGGACTGATATTTGACTATGCCATAAACTTATAATGGAATAAACTATATTCTTGATAGCACAAGCGTATCTGTTATTTTTACTGTATGTTAATAAACATACAAGCTTAGCTCACTCATTTATCTGTGTGCCTATCTGACTAAAGCTGCACATTCTGTTTAGCTTGTCTACCTAACCCTGGTTGGGGATCCCAGGCTTAACAGAAAGTGCTACATTTATTATTGGTTAAATATGGAGTCTCCTTTTTCCCAGAGAGACTTAAGGTAGCTGACAATCAAGATAATAGCATTCAAGGATGTTTCATATCAGAGGTCTCCAACCATGGCTACTTTAAGGCCTCTGGACTTCAACTCCCAGAATTCTGGGAGTTGAAGTCTACAAGTCTGAAAACTCCTGTTCCATATGAAGTGATAAACTAAAGACCAAATCTAAGTAACTTTTTTTTTTCCAAAATTGTCCCTCATTTCTTCCAATATGAGGAAGGGCTTTTCTATGGGCCAATCCTTGTTTCAGTGCTTCAGTTTTCTGAGACAGGGAACATCGGAACAGTCATTATGATTTCTTGTGAATGGAAAGCCTTGGACCTTCTCCCTATCCCCAAGGCATGAAAGACAAGTATGGAAAATTCTGACCAGTATGGTCTATTTAAGAATGTAAACTTGCCCAGCCATGACAAACTAAACCTGAATTCTAAAGCATATTTCCCAATGGTGTCAACAAGAAACAAGTCCAGCCTTGATTACAGTTATTCTGGTCTCTTTCACTTCACTTGCCAATTGTACTGAAGTATCCCAAGCCATTTACAAAAACTATAAGGGTTTTAGGGACATGGTGGTTCATTGGCTGAGACTCAACTTATCGATCAGAAGGTCGGCAGTTCAGCGGTTTGAATCCCTAGCCCTGCGTATCAGAGTGAGGTCCCGTTACTTGTCCCAGCTTCTGCCAACCTAGCAATTTGATATCATGTAAAAATCAAGTAGGAAAATAGGGACCACTTTGGTGGGAAGGTAACAGCATTTCGTGCACCTTCGGCATTTAGTCATGGCTGGTCACATGACCACGGAGACGTCTTTGGATAGCGCTGGCTCTTCGGTTTTGTAATGGAGATGAGCACCACCTCCTAGCGCCAGAAACGACTAGCACATATGTGCGAGGGGAAACCTTTCCTTTATAAGGGTTCTATTTCCCACATTTAATCCTCACTGTATTAGTGAATAGGCTTAACCACTTGAAAAGCATCGCAAGGCTTTGGAAAACAGAGAAAAGATACCAATGTTTCACTCACCTTATTGAGCAACTTTAGCTGTAAAAGAGCATTTTGATCGATAGTAAGTCTTTTTCTTTCAAAACTCCCCAGTTGCTCTCTAATGGGATCCTTCCTGGAGAGAACTATCAAGTTTATGATGCTCAGATCTGCTGCCACATCCCCATTTTGGTCCAAGTACAGTTTCATGTGGGAAAGATTGCAAAACTCACTCTTCTTCAGAAATGGATGGAACTAGAACAGAAATATCCAGGAATGTTAAAAGCAAAAACCATGGTTTTTTTTATCCCACATTGGTTTTTTTTTTGTTTTGTTTGTTTGTTTTCAGATTTGAGTCTTTCTGCTACTTTCTGTCTCACTTGCAAATATCCTGAGTTGGAAGAACAAGTGTTATCGCTGTCCTCAAAAGGGAAAAAGAAAGGTCCAGCAAAATTTGTCAGTCATATAAATACGGATAAAATAAATAATTGATGAAATTGGGAAAGTGCAGTGAGCATTCTAGACTGGATCATAAACAAATTGAGCAAACAAACAAATGCAAAGTTTATTCATAAAACCTTGAAAGCAATAGGATAATTATCATAAAGCATGGATTTGTCAGGAAGAAAGTTGCCTTGGTTGATGTTGTTCTGGGTAAATCAGATACAAAACATAGCCAGATGAGCTCATTCTAGTTTATTGTGATGCTGCATGAACAGAATTTTACAATTCTGAAAGTTTAAACAGGATGTACCAACTACCAACATTTTTTCAGCCTGAAAATTTAGGAGAATTCTTTCTCATTCTTTCTCTCATACTACACAGTTATGGGTTTTCCTCTCTTATTTGAACCCCAGGCAGAAGCTCTTCTCATTGTCTGAAAAGTCATTTTCATTTTCATTTCTGAAATAATTCTGGAATTCTGGTGATATAACTAGATTTCAGTAAAATAATTGTTTGATATGATTAGTAATCTAGTTATGTGACAGCCAGGTGATATGTGGATAAAAAATGTCTTTGTGTTCAATAATTTTTCAATTTTCCTGATAAAACTTGCTAGTTTTAAATAGCAATGAGTCATTGATCATCTATTCTATATTTTCTGTGATAGAGAAAAGTACAGTTGACAATTCATGATTTTGGGTAAAAGCTTAATATCAACTCATAAAAAAAGTAGTTTGAACTTACTAAAAGATACTAAGCTTCAAGAAAAATATTTATGATTTTCTGATACAAATAAATGCACAAATGAAAGCCACAAAAAAATATCTGATTTTTAGCAACTAGGACTTAAAGTATGGCAGCTTTAATATAAACATTTTGTGTGTGTGTGTGTGTGTGTGTATACAGTTCATATTATAACAAATTAGGAGCATTTTAATGGTTGGATAATAATCATATTATTGGCCACATGACTATGGAAACGTTTTTGAATAGTGCTGGCTCTTCAGCTTTGTAATGGAGATGAGCACATATGTGCAAGAGGAACCTTTACCTTTACCTAATAATCGCATAAATAATTGATTACTGATGTCATTAATGATGTGTTTCAGAACAGAAGCAAATTCCCAGAGAAAGCAAGTCAAATAATGAGATAAGGAGAGATAGGAAGGAAGACAAACTCAACCAGATAGGAGACATAGGAAGTATCCTCAGAATCAGAAATAAAGATTTCAAGTACCTGGATACAAATGCACAAAGTTTGGGGAACAAACAGGATGAATTTGAATTATTAATACATGATTAATACAATATAATATAGTTGAAATTACCGAAACTTAATGGGATGAAACTCTTGACCTGGAACATAGTGATAGAAGGATACAAACTCTTTAAAAAAAAACACCAGATCCCATAAAAGAGGAGGTGGAGTTGCACTGTATGTAAAGGACCACTGTAATGCTATGGAAATGAACAAAACCAAAGAAAAAAACTTCCTATGGGTCAATATAAAAGAAAAAAAGAATAACATTGGCGGTCTCCCAATGAAGCAGAAAAAAATTGATGACCTTTTTGCCAACCAACTAACAAACATATGCAGGAAACACACAACAATATTAATGGGGGACTTCAATTATCCTGATATCAATTGGAAAACTAATTCTGCATCAAGTGAAAAATTAAATTTGTTCCTAACCAAACTAGCTGACATCTTTGTTGTCCAAAAGGAAGAGGGTGAAACTAGAGGGACAGTCTTACTGGACTTAATTCTTGCAAACATAGAAGAAGTGATAGAGGGAGTTGAAACTGCAGGAACCTTGGGTAAAAGTGACCATGTGATACTAGAATTCAACATAACACAAACATAAGCAATAGAACATAATGATACCAGAGTCACAGATTTTAAAAGAGCTGATTTAAATAAACTCAGAGAGAACTTGGGAAAGATTCCTTAGGATGAAAACTCTAAAGAGGAAAACAACTCAAAAAGCTTGTGAAACTCTGGAAAATATAATCATAAAAGCCCAGTCCAGCACAATACTGAAAAACAAAAATAAAAAATCCAAGAAGAAAGCAGCATTGCTGCACAAAGATCTCTCTGAAAAATTGAAAGACAAAAAGGACAGATACAAAAAAATGGAAAGAGGGCCAAATAACAAAGTTAGATTATCAGCGGATAGCTGAAATATGCAAAGATGAAGTCAGGAAAGCAAAGGCTCAGAATGAACAAAGGCCAGAGAAATTCAGTTTCCCCTTCACTGATTGTTTTAATGCAAAGAACCAGCAGCCATCACTTAAGCCCAGGTCACACTGCACCAACGGATGCAAAGAGGATGTAAATAGGACAAAAAAGCTTGCCATCTGTTGGAAAATGCGATGCATCCGTTGTGTACTCACTGCATACGGGTTTCATACGCTCTATCCGTCGAGCATCCGTCTACTGTGATTTCATCCACTCAAAACGTTTTGAGCTGCACAAAACTTTTTGAGCGAATGAACTTTCTGCCGCATGCGTTGTACATCCACGACACATACGGGCAACAAATGTTCTATGTCCGTTGTCATCTGTTAAATGTCCACTGTATCCTCTCGGCATCATCTGGACATCCGTGCAACTCACATCCGCTGCAGCTGAAAACTGAAAGAGGGAGGAAACGAAAGGTACATGGAATGTCCACACAGCGTTAGTAGCATGGAAATAGAAAGGATGTAAGCGGATGCATTTCGGATATAAAGCATTAAAATGGACAAAACATTTGTATATGAGATGTATCTCGGATATTTAGGATGTCTGGAGGATGTCTAGAGGATGTGGAAGGACACCTAGCAGAAAACCAATATTTCCTATAAAAAGGGGGAGGAAATCACCTGGATCTCAGTATGAGTCCAGCAGCCATGGTCTACAGACCTCTTCACCCTTGGTCTTGCTCTACCACATCATCCATTGATTTCCACCATGGATCATCACACACTCCTTTTGGTAGCTGCAATCATTCAACACCAGAACCAAGCCCTCTTCAGACTGTTTCACCTTTTCTATGGAAAGAGAAGGAGACATCCAAGAGCTGTGTGGGTCCAACGATGGATCGGGAGAAGAGCGGAGTTTGGACTGTGTGACAAGCTGATGATGGAGCTGAGGAATGAAGACACTTGTGCATTTCAGCACTTCATGAGGATGCCACCAGCCATGTTTGATGAAATTGTAGAGCATCTGAGACCCAGGTTGACCAAGCCCAGCACCAACTACCATCCCAGCCTGGACCCTGGACTGAAGGTGGCACTGACTCTGTGCCACCTGGCCTCTGGAACCACATACAGAAACATGCAGTATGCCTGGAGGGTGCCACACAACCATCAGCAATTTGGTCAGAGAAGTGGTGCAGGCCATCATCGAAGAATACGTGGAGGAGCTCCTCCAGTGTCCCTCTACTGAAGAAGGCTGGAGGAAAGTTGCAGAACAGTGGTATCAGAGGTGGAACTTTCCCCACACCATTGGAACCATAGATGGGAAGCACATGGCCTACAAAGCTGCAGCCAACTCAGGGTCCTCTTATCACAACTACAAGAGCTTCTTCAGTATCATCCTCTTTGCCATGGTTGATGCTGACTACAAGTTCATGTACATCGATGCTTCAGGCAACGGGCTAGTTTCAGATAGCCAGATGTACAATGTCAGTGACCTCAAGGATGGGCTGGAATGCAACTTTATCATGGGTTTTCCAGATCCAGACCCCCTTCCCAACAACACACAAGACGAAGCCCTACAGTTCCAGATACCTCACCCGTGAAGAGAGGCTCTTCAACTACAGGCTGTCCAGGGCAAGACGGGTGGTGGAGAACACCTTTGGCATCCTGGCCAACAGGTTCCAGGTACTTCTCACCACCATGCAGCATCGCCCATAGACTGTGAGGAGCATTGTGGAAGCTTGCTGCCCCCTGCACAATCTCATGCGCACCAGCTACCCAGTGTTGCACAACAGGCTTGTGGACTGTCAACAAGGCAATGGGGACATGGATCCTGGTTAATTGAGATAAGGACGAAACCTGATCGACACTGTGCATGTACCAGGCCCCAACAGAGCTTCACATGAAGGGAAGAAGCAGCGCAACCTCCTGAAACACTGGTGCAACTCCCCAGCTGGAGCAGTGGAGTGGCAAGACAGGATGATAGATGGTTAATGGATGCTTCCTTGAGCCTGTCTCATAACACTGATGAGATTGAGTCATGTATGTTGACTGGCCCTACAATGAACAGGGCATTAATCAAGAGTTTTGTTTATTTTGAAATGTGTTGATCAATGAATAAATTGTTTTTGATAAAAAAGGGCCATATGTGTGGCAGCCGGGAGGCTGGCCCATACAGTCCCACTATTGTTGCACTGGAGGTTTGTTTATCCCAGAACTATCCTTACCCATCCCACAACTATCCTTACCCATCCCATAACTATCCTTACCCATCCCACAAGCATGCAAAGGCTTAACCATTTTTTCAGAGATTTCACCAACACTTTATTAAGTAAAAAAAATGAAACAAGTGTGTTAAGCAAAGATAACCTTTATTAATAACAGTTAAGTAAACTGTAGGACTTTATTAAAAAAACCAAAATGAACCAAGTAAAGGGTCTCAAGAAAAGATAAAGTGAACAGGTAACAACTCAGTCTCTGACACTATTCTCAGTCACTCTGAGGCATGCCCATGGTCTCACTGTAAAGGTGCCAGGGACTGTGGAGGTGGCTGTGGCTGGAGTGCTGGTTTTAGGTGCCATTGGGGTGCTTGGCCCCGTGAGTACAACAGGGGATGGTGTGTTCAGGAAGTGATCTGAGAGTTGACTCATTCCCGTGAGGTTGAGAGGAACTTCATCAAGTACCTGGGATGTCAGGCACAACACTGATGACAGATGTCCTGATGACGGGCTTGTCTGTGGGGTGGAGGAAGGAGGAGTGTAGTGGGGCTGTCTGGTCTGCAGCTGGGCGAGGTGAGGCATCTGTGGCATGCGATGAACCTGGGCCTGGACTGGAAAGGTCTGTTTTTGCTATGGGAAGTCCTGGTAGTGGTAGCCTTGGTAGGTGAGGGGCTGTTGAAATCCATTGAAGGGCTGTGACATCGCCTGGGTTGGAGGAGCAGACCTGGAGTGGGTCGGAGCAGGTTCAGCTGGGCCTGGAGGGTGGTGCAGAAGCGCAGTGATCTTATCCTTCATCACCTGGTACTGGGCCTCGGGCAGGTCCATGAGGGTCTGGCTCATGTAGGTGAGGAAGATTTGTGGTTCGAGGATGGTATGTAGAAGTGGACCAGTTGAGAGTGAAGATCTGTGCTGGTTTTGATTGTGTCCCTGATCTCCAAGAGGACAGTGTGGCTCTGTCCCTCCAGTCTGCCTCTCTGCCTGCTTTCTGTGGATGTGGAGCTGGGGATGGGTGTGGGTTGGTCTCTGGCTGCTGCCTCTTCTTGCTCCATTTGAGATGGGATCTTCCATGTCCTCCGGCATGGGGAGTGCAGCTGTCAGGATCTGTCTGTGTGTGGTGGCTCTTGATGCACTGCATCCAGCCTCAGTCCATTCCTTGTGAAAGTCCCCAACACTTTTGAATGGCCTTTTCCTGACAATCCCCTCCAGGCTGTGGTCATCCCTGCTGCTTGTGCACCTTTTTCTTCCACACTTTTGCCTTCCACATAACTTTCTATTAATGTGCTTTGATACAGCACTTTGGGAACATCCAGCTTCTTTTGCAATTACCTTTTGAGGCTTTCCCTCCTTATGGAGGGTGTCAATGATGGTTTTCTGAACAACTGTAAGGTCAGCAGTCTTTCCAATGATTGTGATTCCTACTGAACCAAATTGAGAGACCATTTAAAGGCTCAGGAACCCTTTGCAGGTGTTATGGCTTAATTAGCTGATGAGAGTGGGATACTTTGAACCTAGAATATTGAACTTTTTCACAACATTCTAATTTTCTGAGATTGTGGATTTGGGGTTTTCATGAGCTGTAATCCATGATCATCACAATTATGACAATCATGGCTTAATTATCTTGCTTTGCATGTCATGAGTCTGTCTCATGTATCAGTTTCACCTTTTAAGTTGCATTACTGAAATAAATAAACTTTTGCACGATATTCTTAATTTTTCGAGTTTCACATGAACTTCTTTTCAGTCTAATCCACTTTGTCTTTTGAAGCGTGCACTTTTGAATGAATGAACTCCTGTAAAAATGATTATTTTTACTCATGTTATTATCATCATCAAAAGAATTGACAACATATTGTTTTCAATCTAATCCACTTTGTCTTTTTAAGCCTACAGAGTCTTAAACCAATATTGATTCCAAACCTCGAGACAAATAATACTCAACCATCTCCATTCAATTTTAATGAATGTTGGGAAGGTGGAATTGATACAGTCCTGCACATGGATTAAGAATCACAAATACACTATTCTTTGTGGCAATGCTAATTTTCATCTGCCCAGTAACTAGGGTTCAAAATAATTGAATAATTAAAGTAGAACCACTCTAAAAGGAAGAGGATGTTTCAAAAGTGACCCAGAAACCAATTCTAAAAATAAGTCATCCTGTATTTCTATAAAGATCTGGAATTAAATATCAATGAGTAGTTTTGTTTGAAATGAGTTGGGGAGGGGAAAACTACTATAATCACTAATTTAAACAAAAGTCAGTATTCAAGCTTGGAATTCAAAATTGAACAGGGAGAGGAAAATAATGTGGACTTGTGTCATATTCATTTTCTGCTCCATCTTTGGGTTTCTATCTCTTCCTCAAAATAAGACAAAGAAAGCATGGAAATCAAAAAGATTCAGGAAATTAGACAGGAGAGCTGCTGCCATATCCATCTGTAATAAGTGGAATAAGAAGGGGAAAAATGAGCTGTTAGAATTATAAATGGAGGGAATTCAGCTCTATTATCCTGAAAAACTTACAAGTGAGACTGACTAGAAGGAGCTTCATTGAAAGAGAACATTATATGAGAGATTTTTGTTGCAGTGATGACTATACTAATGAGATGGTCTCCTGATCTGTAATAGCTCCATGGTTTTTCTCCATCCTGATGTTCCAAAGTCAGTGGACATTTCATTCTAAGCTTCCCAGAGACTGGGTGGGACAACAGAAGCATCAGAAGCAGAAGTAAGAGGTTCATAATTCATGAGGCTGATTCAATTCCCTTCCTGCTTCAAAACAAGAGTTAAAGAATAAAAATCCTCACAACAGCCAGTGGTTTTCCTTATTGAAGCAGAGATCAACCAAGCTTCACCTGGAAAGGAGAGAAAAGTACATTTATCAACACAGTCCCTGCTTATCCTAAAATTCAAATAAGACAGAGTGTGACCTAAAGTATTGATTATTTTCTGATGCAAGATCCCCTCCATGGTGCTTCAGTCTGATGTTTATATCAAAGGCAGTCACTAGACAAGTAGAAGGACACATCTAAAAGGGCAAGATGGTGATAATTACAATGAGAAGCATTTTTTTCTCTGGGGATCCTGAACTTTTTCTTTGCTTCCATTTGCAGAATGGAAGCTGATGTACAGCCTGTTAAGGAAAAGCTACAGATATACTACCCCTGAGAGCAGTGTTCTTTAGTGGTTGTGGCCTGTCAGAACCTGTCCGAAAAGTGATGTTGGAGGGAAATGCAGCATTTCAACACCTATGTTGTTGACTTCTGCTATCTTTCAACATGGAATCTTTTCTCCAAATACTGCTGAGTAAGATCACCAAGAACTATGGAGTTTGGTACCTTGCTAGGTTGAGGACACTGGGTATTTTTGCATTATATTATTGTGTAAATATGAAGAAAGATATAGGGCCAATAGATTTTTCCCCTTGACAGCAATTCAATGCCACACCCACCTACACACTGGTTTGAAGGGACATGGATTCCCTTCTTCTGGTTGTGTGGATGTACTCCATAGCAGTGGAGCTCTTTGGCCTTCACATCTCTGAGGCTGTGTATGATCCCTCTCCCAAGACTGCCAAGATCTTATAAGAATTGGTTGGGTATCCCTGTGTTCCTAGTTTATCTGGGTCAGTTATTGGAAAGATTATCTTGTTTGGAGAGAAAGTAAATTGATATGTAGCAGAGATGGGTTTCATTTTTTTTTAACCACCAGTTCTGTGGGTGTGGCTTTGTGGGTGAGCTTTGTGCACGCACACGCGCATCACACACGTGCACACCAAATGAGCTCAGAGGGTTTGCTACTAACCTTCTCTTGTAATCCTGCACTCCCCCTGTGTCTTCAACAGGTGACACATGGCAATCTGCTGTGCTGCACAAAGCAGCTGAGCTTCAAAACCAGGAAATAAAGGTCAATATAGAGCCGGGGCAAGAGGGAGGGCTTAGCAGCTGATCATCGGACCAAACCAATTCATTCACAAATAATCCTAGTTTTTCCGAACTGGGCTGAACTGGTAGAATACCACCACTGATATGCACACCTTGACAAACCAGGGAGAACTGGGGGATTGAGTTCGAGGTGGCGACATGCACCCTGATGGTGACACACAGAGGGTGGGATATCCTTGGGTTCATCTGATCTTTTTTTTTTCTTTTAATCTATTCCCATTTTATATTATGCAACCATAATAGCATTGAGATAAGATAGCATCTTAAATCAATGCCTAACTACAAGAAGTTTTATGATCCTGATTTCTGGCTGTTGCTTTTGGATGATGTAAAAGGCTGATCTCATCCATGGTATTTTCTGAAATGTCTCAAGGAAGCCTGGTTTATTTATTTTATTTTATTTGTTTGTAAAACATGAACAAAGGAAGTATATACAGATAAATGGGGACAGTAAGACAGGGAGGGTAGGCACACGCTTATGCACACGCCCCCTTTAAGGATCTCTTAGGAATAGGGTGAGGTTGCAAAATGTAGTCACCAAACCGGCAGTAACACTGGTTGAATCCCTGTAAAACCACTGTAAAAAGACAAAGTCTTTGTGCGCTGTGTTTTGCTCCTGGGCTGTCTCACAATAGTAGTCACACTGCAAATACTCTGACAAACTGTCAATAAATGGAAAATATATTCCAATGACTAGGTTACACAACAAGTTAAAGATGACTCCTGTTCCTTTCTACCTGTTTTCCTTCCTACCTGTTCCTTTCCCTGTGCCTGTACTTTGGCTTTGACCACTACAACCATCTCTGTGTGCCCAAACACTCTTGTAAGAGGTATGATGCTGCCCTTTTTAAAAAAAATAATTGAGGCCATATCAGTGTTGGTCTACTGCCAGTATCTATAAAGCCTCTCACAGTGATTCCATTAACTTTTGCTGAAATCATATTTGTTTTGCACGACTGCAGTCATTCTCTTTTTTCTTCTGGCTTCTACAGTGTACAAATGGCCACTTTTCCCATGGTTGCATTTTTCCTTTCTCTTTCTTTTGACTATCCCTGAGGTTCGACTTGATACATTTTTTTTCCCCCATGGGATGGTTGCTATCAGTTCTCAAACATTGAAAAAGAAGTATCAGCTTCATAAGAGATTATGAAAATATTTCAAGGATTACAAAAAACCCACACAATCCAGGGACAATCATCACCAATGATTCATTTTATTTATTTATTTGATTTGTCAGTCGTTTACAAGATAATAGGTATAAGTATAAACATGAGTAAGAATACAAGAAATAGATATGAATAAATGGGAACAATAGGACAGGGACGGTAGGCATGATTGTGCACTTATGCATGCCCCTTACAGACCTCTTAGGAATGGGGTAAGGTCAATAGTGGATAGTTTGAGGTTAAATGAGTGGGGGTTAGAGAATGTAACAACAGAGCCAGGTAGTGCATTCCAGACACTGACCACTCTGTTGCTGAAGTTACATTTCTGCAATCAAGTTTGGAACAGTTTACATTGAGTTTGTATCTGTTGTGTGCTCTTGTATTGTTGCGGTTGAAGCTGAAGTAGTCATTGATTGATAGAACATTGTAGCAGATAATTTTGTGTACTGCGCTTAAGTCCAATCATGTGATGACCCAGGGCATGGCACAAAAGCAACAAAGTCACAAAAGTAGGTAAAGTCCCTTTAATACCTCCAACTTTGCCCCCAATATCCAGTTATCATTGGCTGGAGAAAAAGCTCTCCCAAGAATAGTTTTTAAAGGGAAGAAATTCAGTCCAAACCCACAGTACATATAAATTATAAATAAAAACCAACACAAACCACACTGCAGCAATTAACGAGACAGGGCAGGGTAAGGAATTGCAGACTTAAAAACATAACGAAACGCATATAGTTGGGAGGATGCCAGAATCCAGATAATATTTGACAAAGATAATTCACACTTTGCTTCCAGTAAGGTGCTGTGCGCAAATGCCCTTTTTAAATCCTATTTTCTCACTTGCAGCTAAAGAAGGGAATCAGGGCCCTTTTCTCCCCTGTAACCCTCATAACTCACATTGCTCCCTTCTCCATTCCTCCCTGTCTCTCCAAGGTTAAAGAGGGGGTGGGCCTGGTTCTTCTTCAGAAAGCCCAGATGGACTGTGCCCTTCCCCAGTTTCTTCCACAGCCACCGGAGCCATACTCCCACTCTCTGTCAGCTGCTTGACCTCCCTCTCAGAATTAGATTTCAACAGGGGCATGACAAACCATAGTCGGCGTAGTTCTAGGTTGTCCACACCCAAAATTTCAAGCCTGGTGATATAGGGTATTTTGTTTTGAATAGGAATGTAGCACTCTTTTCATGAAATACTTCTGGACTCACTCAATTGTATTTATGTCCGATATACAGTGCAGATTCCAGACAGATGATCTACTAGGTGAGGAGCAAAATCATCAAAACTTTTCAAAAAGAACCACAGTGTGTGGGGGGTGTCATCTGGATCTCTTAGGAAACTTTGTCCATTTCCTGAGGAGTCATCAGCTGAAACTCCTCCCAGTTCATACCAGCAGGCACCTCAATTTTTCCTTCCCAGAGACATTAGAAACACAGCGACTCCCAACTACACCTACAAGCACTTGGATATGTTTTGGGGGGATTCACACAGAATCTCAGTGATGCGTAGGGCAGAAGAGCCCCACTCCACAAAACACATCCACAGAAAAAGAAGTGGGGTCACAAGGTTTCCACCAAGAGGTTACTGGGAAGGTGTGGCAAAAATCAGGTCGCAACACTGACCATGCTGTAGGAACTACCACCATCATAGCTATAGAGATCACAGCCCTTTGATTATTTAGTAAAGTAAAAAAGCTTCAAATATAAAGTTTATCAGTGTCTTGCATGAATATGGAAGGACAACAGAGAGACCACCAGTGGGGGAAAAATCTATCCATTCTCTATCTTTCTTCCGATTCAGCAAATGATACAGTCAACTTGATGTTATTTTCTTGCTCTTAGTCAGCTCTCATTCAAAAAATTGATATTTCTAGAAAGGATGGGAAATAAAATTTCACTTCAATCGCAAGCAATTTTAAAATCAGCTCCAATTCAAGATTCATATAGGGGAATCTCATATAAAATAAAATTTAAATCAGTCCCAGCTCTTAACATTCGATAGGGTATTGTCTCTAAAACTGGGCTCTTGATTGGTGTCAAAGCTGGTAAGTCCCTGGATACAAGGTATTATACAATATACTTTTATTTTGGTACTAAAGATATAAGGACCCTGGCCCAAAAGCTAATCTAGGGCCCTGATGAGAATCTTACAGCAATTTTTCTAGTCAAGGGGGGGTCACATTCAGCCCTTTGCCCTTCCTCTGATAATGCATGCATGACAGATAATATTGATTAGTTATTTGGATCAAAGCCCCCTACATAGCTAAATGTTGCATCTTCTGTTTTTTACTTCAGGTCACTGGTATCTTTTAAAGTGTCTTAGTTTCATGTGTCAGCTTTGTGGGTTTTGGTTTTTTTTTTAATAAGCAAGCTATTCTTATTCCTAATATTCTGGCTTGTGGTTTAAGGTGCTAACTTCTGCCTTGCGAAGAATGGGCAGTTTCAACCCCTTTCCTATTGCAGAGCAGCTCAAAGCAGCACCCCCATGACCCGTGACCCCCCTCCTTCTGCAGAGAAAAGTAAAAGCAGTTTTAATTTTGTCTGAGGCAGCACCCCTACTCCCCCGTGAACCCCCCCTTCTGTAGAGAGAGAGAAGACAGGAAAGAGCAAGGCTGCTTCAGGCAAAGAAATGAAGACAAGAGAAAATGTTTTATTGGAATTGATATTCCTCATTCCATCCATACCTGGGTCCTATCTCGACATGTGACCCTTCCTCTGTTCCCCAGGGCCTCCTCTGTACATACATCCCATCACCTGGTCCTTCAGGGGTTCAAGGGTGTTATGATAGGTATAGAATAACCCTTGAGTAACAAGGATATGCACATGGAAATGTTTATGACAGTAGTTATGAACAATTATTCAGCCACACATAGATATGCTAAATTGAGTTAAAGTTTACTTTAAGAAATAGCACAGTCCAATAAACAGTCCAGGTCATATACGTGTAACAGTCCAAAGAATCGCCAATTACAAAGACTTCTTCCCAGTTGCCTTTGTCATTTACAGTAAACAAAAATATCAAAATATAAGCACAACAGAGATCCTTAAGGGCCTGTCACATTGGCCAATGGATGCAAAACGTTTGTAAAAAGGACACCGCGGATGAGAAAATGTTCCATCCGTTGTTATCCGCTCTCAAAAGTGCCCCGAATTTGCATAACCAGAGCGGACAACAATGGAAAGGAACGGACAGGGGGAAGACATAGCCAGGATGGAAAGCGGATGCTCCATGGAAGCCTAGCAGATGGAAGCAGATGGGAGCAGATGGCACATCCGCAGGGCTTCCAGGGGAACACAGCAAAGTGGACGCACAATGGAAGGAGCGGATGCCGAGCGGATGAAGCAGATGCAGAGCGGAAGCCTAGCAGATGCCTAACAGATGCCTAGCGGATGCAGAGTGTTCACTGCCCATGCGGGGAGGATGGATTGCGTCATCCCCACGGATATAAAGGGAAGCAGCTTACAAGCAAGTCACCATTCAAAGGAAAGACCTGCTGCCAGACACAACTCCAGCCAGCCAGACAGCAAGCCAGCCAGACAGCAAGCCAACAATCATGGGGAAGAAGAGAAAGCGTGTGGCATCTGCTGCCAGCCCTGGAAAGAGGGACAGGGCCACCATCCCACCCCCTGGCCCTGACTCTGCTTCTGCTGGGGCTTCTGCTGCTGGGGCTGACCCTTCTGGTGCTGGAGCTTCTGCTGGCGCTGCTCCTGGTGCTGGTGCTTCTGCTGGTGCTTACTCTGCTGGCACTGCTCCTGGTGCTGGTGCTTCTGCTGGTGCTTACTCTGCTGGTGCTGCTCCTGGTGCTGGTGCTTCTGCTGGTGCTTACTCTGCTGGCATTGCTCCTGGTCCTGCTGGTGCTCCTGGTGCTCCTGGTCCTGCTTTTTCTGCTACTGTTGTTGTTGTTGTTGCTGCTGCTGCTGGTGTGGAGGAGCAGCCCCTATAACCTCGAAGCCCCTCTGATGAGGGCCCATTTGGCCCTGCCAGAGGGAGGAAGAGGCATACGAGAATGAGAAGAGGGAGAACGAGAATGAGAGAGGAGGCAGTACTCTATCGAAGAGGAACATGAGGATGAGGTGCTGGAATGGCTGAGGGAGAACAAGTATCTTTGGCGGAAGGGACACAGGCTCGATTGAGACACCAAGAGGAAGCAGGCTGCTTGGAGAGAGAAGGCGGAGAGCCTGGGCTACACTTCGGAGATGCTCCTCGGCTGGTGGAAGCACATGCACATCTGGCACAGGAAGCTGCACCTCAAGAAATCTGGCCAGGCCGCGGTCAAGCTGACGGACCGAGAGACCTACGTGATGGCCAAGTGCAGCTTCTTGGAGGGTAAGATCCGCCACAGAGGAGCAGCCCCTCTGACAACCCTCTCTCTCAGGCAGCCCGCCGAGAGCCAGTCCTCTTCTGGCAAAGAGTCAGCTCCTGTGTCCAGGCAGGTATCTGGGGAGCATGCCATGAAGGAGACACCCCCCGACAGCTGCACTCCCCATGGCGGAGTGCGTGGAGGACCCCCTGACGCAGTGGGAGCAAGGAGAGGGCGCTGATACCAGAGACCAACCCACCCCCACCCCCAGCTCCACCTCCACGAAAAGCAGGAAGAGAGGCAGACTGGAGGGGCAGAGCCACACTGTCTTGCTGGAGATCAGGGACACCATCAGAAGCAGCGTAGATCTCCTCTCTCAGCTGGTACACACTGACGTCCCATCCTCCAACCGCAAGCCCTTCCTCACCTACATCAACCAGACCCTCATGAACATATCAGAATCACAGTACCAGGTATTAAAGGACAGGATCACCGGTCTTCTTACAACCCTCCAGACACAGCTGAACCTGCTCCGACCCAGTCCAGGCCTGCTCCTCCACCCCAGGTGATGTCACAGCCCTTCCAACGCTTTCCACAGGCCATCACATACCAAGGATACGCTACCAGGAAGTCCAGTAGCACAGGCAGCCCTTCCCAGACCAGGCACAGGTACATCGAATGCCACCAGTGCCAACGATGCCACTGATGCTACCGATGCCACCCATGCCACCAATGCCACCGACGCCACTGATGCCACCGATGCCACCGATGCCACTGATGCCACCGATGCCACAGATGCCACCCACACCTCACCTCGATCAGCTGCAGACCAGACATCCCCACTACACTGCTCCTTCTTTCACCCCACAGCTAAGCCTGGCCTCAGAACATCTGTCATCGGTATTGGGGCTGACACCCCATGTTCTGGAGGAAGGGGCTCTCAACACCACAGGACTGAGCCAGCTCTCTGAGAGCTTCCTCCACACACCGTCCCCTGTTGTCCTCTTGGGGCCAGGCATCCCAATGATGCCTAAGAGCAGCAGTCCAGCAGCAGCCACCTCCACAGCACCTGGACCCTTCACCCCTTAGTCAGAGTGACTAAGAAGAGTGCCAGAGACAGGGTGGCTACCTGTTGACTTTATCTTTGCTTGGGACACTTGGGTCACTTTGATTTTACAGCTTGTTATTAATAAAGATTATATTTGCTTCACACACTTGCTTCATTTATTTTAGTCAATAAAGTCTTGGTGGAAACCTTTGTGATGGGTAATAGCTGTGGGATGGGCAGGGATACCTTTGGGATGTGTAATAGCTGTGGGATGGGTTAGGATACCTGTGGGATGGGAAATAGCTGTGGGATAGATAAACCTCCAGTGCAAGCATAGTGGGAATGTATGGTCCACCCTCCCAGGTGCCACACCTTTGGCCCTTTATTATCAATAACAATGTAATCATTCATCCACACATTTCAACATAAACACAAATCTTTGTTAAATGCCCTGTTCATTGTAGGGCCACTCAACATACATGGCCCAATCTCATCAGTGTGATTAGACAGGCTGAAGGAAGCATCCATTAATCATCTATCATCCTGTCTTTCCACTCCACTGCTCCAGCTGGGGAGTTGAACCAGTGTTTCAGGAGGTTGCGCTGCTTCTTCCCTTCACGTGAGGCTCTGTTGGGGCCTAGCACATCCAGAGTGTCTACAGATTTCACCCTTGCCTCCATTCACCAGGCTCCATGTCCCCATTGCCTTGTTGGAGGTCCACGAGCTTATTCTGCAACACTGGGTAGCAGGTGCGCATGAGATTGTGTAGGATGCAGCAAGCTTCCACGATGTTCCTCCCGGTCTCTGGGCGATGCTGCATGGTGGTGAGAAGTACCTGGAACCTCTTGACCAGGATGCCAAAGGCATTCTCGACTACCCGCCTTGCTCTGGACAGCCTGTAGTTGAAGATCCTCTCTTCACGAGTGAGATATCTGGAAGTGTAGGGCTTCATGAGGTAGGTCCTGAGGGAGAAGGCGTCATCATCCATGAGGAAGTAGGGCACATCTTGTGTTTCATTGGGTAGGGGGTCTGGATCTGGAAGACCCATGATGAGGTTGCATTCCAGCCCCTCCTTGAGGTCACTGGCATTGTATACCTGGGAATCTGAAGCTGACCCGTTGCCTGAAGCATCGATGTACATGAACTTGTAGTCAGCATCGACCATGGCGAAGAGGATGATGCTGAAGAAGCCCTTGTAGTTGAAATAAGTGGACCCTGAGTTGGCTGGAGCTTTGCAGGCCACGTGCTTCCCATCTATGGCTCCAACGGTGTGGGGGAAGTTCCACCTCTGATATCACTGCTCTGCAACTTTTTCCAGCCTTCTTCAGTTGAGGGGCACTGGAGGAGCTCCTCCAGGTATTCTTCGATGATAACCTGCACCACTTCTCTGACCACAATGCTGATGGTTTTGTGTGGCATCCTCCAGCCGTACTGCATGCTCCTGTACGTGGTCCCTGAGGCCAGGTGCCGCAGAGTCAGTGCCATCTTGATCCCAGGGTCCAGGCTGAGCTGGAATTTGGTGCTCTGCTTGGTCAACCTGGGTCTCAGCCATTCCACAACTTCGTCAAACATGGCTGGCGGCATCCTCATGAAGTTCTGGAATGCACGAGGGTCTTTGTTCCTCAGCTCCACCATCAGCTTGTTATACAGTCCGTACTCTGCTCTTCTGGCGATCCATCTTTGGACCCAGACACTTCTTGGCCGCCTCCTTTTCTTTGTGTAGAACAGATGAAAGAGCCTGTAGATGGCTTCGCACTGTTGTAGAACGATGGTGGCTACCAAAAGGAGTGTGTTACGCTCCATGGTGGAGATGAGTGGATGCTGTGGAAGAGCAAGAGCCAGATGAAGGCTGAAGATTTCTGCACCGCAGGGCTACTGGACTGAAAGTGAGATCCAGGTGAGTTCCTCCCTCTTTTTATATGAAATATAGGTTTTCTGCTCAGTTTCCTTTTGCATCCTCTTGGCATCCTGCAGACATGCTGAATATCTGAGATACATCCCCTCTGCGAATGTTTTTTTCCATTTTAATGCTTTGTATGTGAGCTACATCTGCTTTCATCCTTTCTCCGTCCGTGCTACTAATGCTGCGTGTCCGTTCCGCATCCGTTTCGCTTCCTCCCTTTGTCCGTTTTCCACTGGAGTGGATGTGAGTTGCGCGGATGCACAGAGGATGCCTAGCGGATATTGTGGATGCGTAACAGATGACGACGGATGTAGAACGGATGTTCCCCATATGTGTTGCAGATGCAGAACGGACACGTTTGATACATTTTCCACTCAAAAAGTTTTGTGCATCTCAAAACTTTTGGAGCAGATGAAATGTCAGCAGATGGATGCTGGACAGATAGAGAGGATGAAAAATGGACGCAGTGAGTACAGAACGTAAGCATCGCGTTAACCAACGGATGGCAAGTGTTTCTCTCTGTTTTACATCCTCTTTCCATCCGTTGGTGCTGTGTGACAGGGACTTTAGTTAGCAGCAGAATATCAGAGATACAGAATGTCAGAGAGAGCAAGCTATGATCTCTAGCTTCATCTTATGGCAATTTGCAACACAACCAACCAGTCGGAATATAGTACAAATCAGCATAGTGAGTTTGTCTTAAAACTGCAAACATACATTATTGGTTTATATATTTTCAACCCAACTAATTGGTGGACAGATTCCTAACAAAGGGTATTGATTACTTAATTGGCATTAGATAACAGAGATCACGAAGTTAAGTCCCACCAACCTGTCATTCATCAAACTCCATAGCCCTGGCTGATGTTGTCTCCAGAAAGGGTGGGCTGCCGGGGGTTCACAGGGGTTCGGGAGGGCCCCCAGCTAAAATTCTGTGCAGTTTGGAGAACCCCCAAATCCCACTCCTGGCTGGCCCCAGACACCCTGTCCCACCCCTCCCAGGAGTTCCCATGCAGCCCATTTTGGATGCAGGTAAGTACAGGGTGTGCCCTCAGGGATGGTGAACAACAGTTCTCCAAGAAGTTCAGGAAGGCCAAAAATGGCCCTGTTTCTGGCTTCCAGAGGGCCTTTTTTGCCCTCTGAAGGTTCAAGGAAAGCCTCCGGAGCCTGAGGAGGGCAAAAACACCCCCTGCATCATGGTTCAGGAGGCCAATTAGGCCACTCCCACCATGACCACACCCACCCAGCAACTGGCAGAGAATCCTTTGGTAAAATTTTTGAAACCCAGCTATGGTCTACAGTGATGTCTGGAGGCAGGATTCCACTTTGAAGGATAGCAGAAGTCATCATCGGGCTTTTGCACTACATTCTTCCAACATTATCTTTTGGACAAGACCTGACAGGAAGGCTTACAACCACTGTAGAACAGTGTCCCCAGGGGTTTAACTGTGATTTTTCACTTACATATTTTTATCCAGCTCTGCTCAAGGAGTCCTGAAGAAGTTTAGGATCTCAGAGGAGAAGCTGCTTATTACTGTAATTTTCACAGTTCTGATCTTTGAGACTTCTCCTACAATTTGCCTTTGAGGTAAACATCAGATTGAAGGAAGAAGAAAAAAATTTGTACCAGAAAAAAATAAATACATAAGGTCACACTCTGTGTGGCACAAGTTAAGGGATAAGGGGGGACTTTGAATGTCTCTATCTTTCTTTCCTTGGTGAAATTCAGTTTGTCTGTGTTGGAATCACGAAAGTCACTGGCATTTCCATCTTGTGTGAGGGCTTTGAATTCTTTTTATGCTTCTTGTTGTCCTTCTTTAAAACAGGAAGGAGATTAATTTAAACCATGAATTATGGACCTCCTGCTTCTGCTTCTGCTTCTGCTTCTGCTTCTGCTTCTGCTTCTGCTTCTGCTTATGCTGCATTTGATGTCCCAGCCAGTCTCTGGGAAGCTTAGAATGAAATGCCCTCTGAGTTTGGAGTACCAGGATGAAAAAAGACCACGGAGCTATTACAGACCAGGAGACCAACTCATTACTATGATCACCACTGCAAGAAAAATATTGGGTATAACAACATTGCCTTTCAATAGGACTCCTTCAATTCAGTCTCAGGTGTAAGTCATTCAGTCCTCCATTTGCTCTCCAGCATTCTCCTTTTTTTCTTATTATTTCACTTTTTCCTATGTTGCAGAACCATATAATTTCCTGAAGCATTTTGATTTCCCTGGCTTCTCTATTTTGCCTTATTCTGTAGAAGATAGTCAAATCTCAAGATGGGGAGTGAAAACCCAAAAGAAATCTAAATTATATTCGTTTTCCAGTTCAGTTCTGAGATATCTCTTGAATACTGACTTTTAGTAATGGGTTGTAGTTTCCTTTGCTCAGCCTATTTCATTTTTTATGGACTCTCATTCATATCCAATGTCTAATCCTTATAAGAATAGAAGGAGTTTTCTCTGATTTCTTTTCTGGATCACTTATGAAACATCCTCTTGCTAATATGATGGTTCTACTTTAATGATTGAATTATATTGAATCATAGTTACTGGGCAGATTAAAATTAGTGTTGTGACAAATACTGGTGTAATATGATTTTTAAGCTTAGCAGAACACTATTTAAATCCCATCTCCCAACACTCCTTAAAATGAAATGGAGATAAGAGCTAGTTATTTGCATTTGATTTCGGGTCAGTATTAGCTTAAGACCCAGAAGGCAGTCCTTGTGGAGACAAAGATTATACTGAAAAAAATATATTGTTATGTCATGATGGTGATGGTAACATGAAAAACTTTTTTACATTAGTATACCCTGTGATAAACATTTCTACAGTACATTTTTAATATTCAAGTGGCCAGCAAGACTCCATGGCTTCCACAAAATATCACACTTGGCTACAACATTCATGACAACTATTTGAAAATACCTGGCACTTCAGAAGCCTTGCTGGACATACTCTCTACTGG
>BLBF01000093.1:1444834-1463041 GCA_015471245.1 Laticauda colubrina | reverse complement strand
CCATGCCATGGGGTGTCAGCCCCAGTACTGATGAGAGATGTACTGAGACCGGGCTTGGCTGTGGGGTGGAGGAAGGAGTAGTGTATTGGGGCTGTCTGGTCTGCAGCTGGGTGAGGACTGGCGTGGGTGGCATCGCTGTCATCGGTGGCATCATTGGCATGGGTGACATCAGTGGCATCAGTGGAACCGGTGGCAACGGTGTCGTCCGATGACTCTGTGCCTGGACTGGGAAGGGCTGCTGCCTGTGTTGCTGGACCTCCTGGTAGCCGTAGCCCTGGTATGTGAGGGCCTGTGGGAAGCCTTGGAATGGGAGGGACATCACCTGGGGTGGAGGAGCAGACCTGGACTGGGTGGGAGCAGGTTCCTCTGGATCTGGAGGGTTGTGAAGCAGCTCGGTGATCCGGTCCTTCACCACCTGGTACTGGGGTTCCTCCATGTTCTTGAGGGTTTGGTTGACATAGGTGAGGAAGGGCTTGCGGTTGGAGGGTGATGAGTCGGTGCTGACCAGCTGAGAGAGGAGATCTATACTGGTGCGGATGGTGTCCCTGATCTCCAGGAGGACAGTGTGGCTCTGCCCCTCCTGCTGTCTGGCTCTCTGCCTTTCTGTGGAGGCAGACCTGGGGTGGTGGTGGATGCGGCTACGACTGCAGTGGACTCAATGTCTCCTTTCTCCCACTGCACCAGGGAGTCCTCCATGTGCTCCGCCACAGTTAAAACAGCTGTCCGCGGGTTCTCCGCCGTGGCACGCTCCACAGAAACCTGCCTGGAGACAGGGACTGACTCTCGGCCGGAAGAGGGCTGGCTCTCAGCAGGCTGCCGGAGAGAGAGGGTAGACAGAGGGGCTCCTGGTGCTCCTCGGTGGCGGATCTCACCCTCCAGGAATCTGCACCTGGCCATGACATAGGTCTCTCTGTCCGTCAGCTTAACCGTGGCCTGGCCAGATTTCTTCATGTGCAGCTTCCCCTACCAGATGTGCATGTGCTTCCACCAGCCGAGGAGCACATCCGAAGTGTAAGCCATACTCTCCGCCCTCTCTCTCCAAGCAGCCTGCTTCCTTTTGGTGTCCCTTCTGCCACAGCCGGTGTCCCTTCTGTCACAGATAGTCATTCTCTCTCAGCCATTCCAGCACCTCATCCTCATGTTCCTCCTCAATGAAGTATTGCCCCCTCTCCCGTCCCCACATACGCCTCTTCCTCCCTTTGGCAGGACCAGATGGGCCCTCATCAGAGGGGCTCCCAGGTGGTAGGGTCTGCTCCTCCACACCAGCAGCAGCAGCAGCAGGATCATCATCATCATCATCATCACCCACAGGATCATAATCATCATCATCCTCAGCAGCAGCAGCAGCAACAGGATCATCATCATCATCATCATCAGGAGCAGCAGCAGCAGGATCAGCATGACCAGGATCAGCAGCAGCAGAGTAAGCACCAGGAGCCCCAGCAGCACCACCAGCAGCAGCACCAGGAGCACGAGCAGGACCAGGAGCATAAGCAGGACCAGGAGCACGAGCAGGACGAGCAGGGTGAGCAAGACCAGGAGCACAAGCAGGAAGAGGATTATGAGGAAGTCCAGAAGCAGGACGAGCAGGACAAGTAGGACCAGCAGGACCAGCAAGACCAGCAGGACCAGGAGCAGCTTCAGCAGAGTACGCAGCAGCAGAAGCACCACTGCCAGGAGCAGCTTCAGCAGAGTACGCAGCAGCAGAAGCACAACCACCAGGAGCAGCTTCAGCAGAAGCTCCAGAAAACAGAAAAGTGAGCCCGAGCAGCGGAAAACCCAGCAGAAGCAGAGTCAGCGAGAGGGGGTGGGAGGGTGGCCCTGTCCCTCTTTCCAGTGATGGTGGCAGGTTGCTGGGACGTTCGCTTCTTCCCCATGGTTGTGGGGTTGCTGGCTGGCAGGGAGGCTGGCAGGGAGGCTGGCAGGCACCAAGGTTGGCAGGCAGACTGGCACCAAGGCTGGCAGGAAGCCTGGCAGGAAGCCTGGCAGGAAGCCTGGCAGGCAGGCTGGCAGGCAGGCTGGCAGGCAGGCTGGCAGGAAGGCTGGCAGGAAGGCAGGCAGGCAGGCAGGCAGGCAAGCAGGCACCAAGGCTGGCAGGCAGACTGGCTGGCAGGGAGGCTGGAAAGCAGGCTGGCAGCAAGGCTGGCAGGCAGGCAGAGAGCAAGGCTGGCAGGGAGGCCGGCAGGAAGTCTGGCAGCAAGGCTTGCAGGCAGGCAAGCAGGCAGGGCAGGCAATGACTCATTGTATCCTGCAGCAGGTCTTTCCTCCGAATGCTGGCCACGTGTGAGCTGCTTCCCTTTATATCATTGTGGCTTACGCAATGCATCCCCCCTGCATGCTCAATTAACGCCAGGCATCTGTTAGGCTTCCACTGTGTATTCACTAGGCTTCTGCTGTGCATCCGTTTCATCCGCTGTGCATCCGCTGTATCCGTTCCGCGTCCGCTTTGCTGAGGTCCCCTGGAAGCCTAGCGGATGCGCCATCCTCTCCCATCTGCTACCATCCGCTGGGCTTCCGTTCCGCATCGGCTTTCCATCTGCTCTGCGTCTTTCCCGCGTCCGTGTTATCCGCTCCGGTTATGCAAATTTTTGTCCCTTTTGAGAGCAGATAACAACAGATGGAACATTTTGCTCGTCCATTGTGTCCGTTTTGCATCCTTGGGCAATGTGACAGGGCCTTTAGCTCTTTTTCAATCCTCTGATAGTTCCAGGAAGTTTGAAAAATATACTTCAGTGTTTTTGAGATCACATCTGCCAGTTCCTTCAGAAGCTTGGGATATAATCCATCTTGTCCTGGGGTTCTGAACTGGTCTAAGGTATACAGGTGCTCACTGACCATTTTCTTGCCTATTTTAACTTGTGTTCCTAATTTATTTTGATAGGTTGGATGTTTTTCCATTCGTCTAATGACAGATGCAAAAAAAATAAAATAATAAGTTTACTGGTTCTGTTTCCCCCCTTTTGCTTGTCACCTTCTTGCCACTTTCTTCCACTAATGGACTAATTATTTCCTTGCCTTTTTCTTGTTTTCTACATGTTGGAAGAAGCTTTTTTGTTATTTTTAACTTTTGTCACAAGCTTTAGTTCATTTTGAATCTTACCTTTCCTCACTTCATCTTTGCAGACTGAGGGTACTTGCTGATATTCTGCCTCAGTTATGTGCCCCTATTTCTACTTTTTATACTTGTCCTTTTTGTTGTTCAATTTATCTTTCTGCAGGTTTCTTTTAAGAGCTGTTGTTATTATTCTTCATTGGTATTGTGCTAGATTGGGCTGTTATAATCTCACCTTTTAAAAACACCCGAGCTTCTTGAGTTGTTTTCCCCATGAGGATTCTCATCCATGAAATCCTTCCCAAGCTCTCTCTAAGTTTATTGAAATTAGCTTTCTTAAAGTCCATGACTCTAGCTTGACTTTGTTCAATTGCTTGTACTTGCATGATCACTCCATCAAGGTTCCTGTACTGTGTTTCTCCAAAAAGAAATCCGTGATTTATTTTCTTTTGACCCCTGAAAAAATGGCTAGGCCTTCTTTTTGGAAGGTTCTAATTATTGATTCACCTTGCAAAAGTGGAATCAACAGTCTTGCCCAACAGGAGCTCTCTGCCAGTCCACTTCTTCTATGGCCACTTTCTGCCACCCGCACGCACTGCCCCAGCCTCCGTTTCACCTTCCAACTTCTGTTTCATGTTCAGATGCCTTTCAGAAAGCCCTCTGCAGCCAGTAATAGAGCTTTGCAAATGACTTCCTGAAAGCCCTCTTCAGTCAATAATAGAGCTCTGCAAATGCCTTCTGGAAAGCCCTCTGCAGCCAAGAATAGAGCTCTGCAAATGCCTTCCAGAGGGCCCACTGCAGTCAATGACAGAGCTCTGCAATTGCCTTCCACAAAGCCCTCTTCAGCAAATAATAGAGCTCTGCAAATGCTTTCCAGAAAGCCATCTGCAGCCAATAATAGAGCTCTGCAACTGTCTTCCCGAAAGTCCTCTTCAGTCAACAATAGAGCTCTGCAACTGCCTTTTGGAAAGCCCTGTTCAGTCAAAAATGGAGCTCTGCAACTGCCTTCCGGAAAGCCATCTGCAGCCAATAATAGAGCTCTGCAACTGCCTCCCAGAAAGTAGGGCAGTTCCATCCCCCCATCTACACCCTAGCTTATTTTTTACCTGTGTGCCTCACTCCACCCCCTGCACCCCAGGGTGGTGGGGTTTTTATGAGGGCTAATTTTGTGTAATGGTCTAAATTTGACTGCATGCACTCAAAAACCTGATAGGGCTTCTTTTCAAAGTGGATCATCTTTTTGGAGAAACAGGATAGCTTCAATACCTTCTATCGTTTCATCTCTGTTGATGAGAATTAAGTCCAAAATGGCTGATCCCCTACTTCCCTTCTCTACTTTTTGGGAGACAAAGTTATCTGCTACATTTGTAAGGAACTTGTTTGATCTTCCACTTGGTGTAGAGTTTGTCTCCCAGCTGATATCAGCATAGTTACAGTCCTCCATTACTATTGTGATGTGCTTCCTACACACCTTAGTTAACTGACTAGCAAGAAGTTCATCTATTTCCTCTGTTTGGTTGGGTAGCCTATAGTATACACCTATGGCAATGTCATTATTATCTCCTTTTATATTGACCCAAATACATTCAAGGCAGTTTTCATCATTGTTGTGCAGAATTTCTGTAGAGATGTAGTTATTTTTATATATAGTGCAACTCCACCTCCCTTTTTATACATTCTATGAGATTCCAGGAGGGCCTGAACAACTCTCTTCCTCTGTCTCATATCCAGTTATGTGCTGGGTTGCCTCTTGTCTCTCTCTCTCTCTCTCTGGTAAAACAGAGGGGTGAAGGGAGAGAGGGAAGGAGGGAGGAGAAGGAGGGAGGGGGAGAGGGGGAAAGAGAGAGACACAGCCAGACAAGGACTATTTCATTGTAGTTTACACACCAGCTCCCCTTCAGTAGTCAATATCTTTCAATGGTTTCTCATTTTTGGTTCATCAATGATTCTGGGGTGTGTATGTGTGCATTTTAGTACCATTATTGGCGAAGGAGATTGATTGTATTCCTGGCATCATTGATTTTTCATTTTCCCACCCAACTTCAGGTCAGCAAGGCAGTGGTTTTATTCAGATGTTCAATTAGAGGAAAACTATAGGACCCTATGACATGATACACTGGATCCAAGTGGCTTCCATCTCATGGCAATTTGGAGGTCCTTCAAGTCCCACTCTTCTCCCAGAAGATGGGCAAGGGGGGCTAGAGGCTATTTACAACTTCCGTACTGTTATATTGTGAACAAGATCTGCCAACTATTATTCTTACTTGCTACATATTTCTAATGTGTATTTGTTTTTTTTTTCTTCCTATGCTATGTGGTACCTAGATTTGAAAAGAACTTAGAATGCTCCTAAATCAAATTAAATGATTTTTTAAGAAAAATTCCCACAGAGTCCTAACACCCAGCTAAGTGATCTCTAGTGTTCCCTTCAACACACACATTGTTAAATTGAGAAGAACTTCAGAGCCAGCTATCAAAACAAGATCTGTCTTCTCTCAGATGAGTGGGATGGAGAAGAGGCCTGCCATCCTTCACCCCAAATGCCCTTCCTCTGTTTCAAGGCATCTTCCTCTTCCCCTCAGCTTGCCTCAGAGAGAAGAAAGGGAGGGACAGAGCAGCCCTGAGGTTTGAGATTTCACTGAGGAAAAACTCAGTTGTGGGTTTCTCCTCTATCTTTACCCTGTCTGAATGTAAGATTATGACTCCATTAGGCAATCCAAGCCAGCGGATGCATCACGGACACCTAGCGGATGCCTAGCAGATGCAGAGTGTTCACTGCGCATACGGGGAGGATCCATTGCATCAACCCTGCGGATATAAAGGGAAGCAGCTCGCAAGCAAGACACCATTCAGAGGAAAGACCTGCTGCCAGACACAGCTCCAGCCAGCCAGCCAGCCAGCCAACCAGCCAGCAAGCCAACAACCATGGGGAAGAAGAGGAAGCCTGTGCCATCTTCTGCCAGCCCTGGCAAGAGGGACAGGGCCACCAACCCCCCCCCCCTGGCCCTGACTCTGCTTCTGCTGGGGCTTCTGCTGCTGGGGCTGACTCTTCTGGTGCTATAGTTTCTGCTGGCGCTGCTCCTGGTGCTGGGGCTTCTGCTGGTGCTTACTCTGCTGGTGCTGCTCCTGGTGCTGCTCCTGGTGCTGGTGCTGCTCCTGGTGCTTACTCTGCTGGCAATGCTCCTGATCCTGTTGGTGCTCCTGGTCCTGCTGGTCCTGCTGGTGCTGCTGGTGCTGCTGGTGCTTACTCTGCTGCTGCTGATCCTGGTCCTGCTGGTCCTCCTGGCGCTGCTAGTGCTGATCCTGGTGCTGCTGGTGCTGCTGGTGCTGCTGGTCCTCCTGGTGTTGCTGGTCCTGCTGGTCCTGCTTTTGCTGCTATTGTTGCTTCTGCAGCTGCTTGTGGTGGTGTGGTGGAGCAGCCCCTAGAACCTCAAAGCCCCTCTGATGAGGGCCCAGATGGCCCTGCCAGAGGGAGGAAGAGGCATAAGCGTGAACGAGAATGAGAGAGGAGGCAGTACTCCATCAAAGAGGAACATGAGGATGAGGTGCTCGAATGGCTGAGGGAGAACGAGTATCTTTGGTGGAAGGGACACAGGCTCTATCGAGACACCAAAAGGAAGCAGGCTGCTTGGAGAGAGAAGGCAGAGAGCCTGGGCTATACTTCGGAGGTGCTCCTCAGCTGGTGCACACCTGGTACGGGAAGGTGCACCTCAAGTAATCTGGCCAGGCCATGGTCAAGCTGATGGACCGAGAGACCAACGTGATGGCCAAGTGCAGCTTCTTTGAGGGTGAGATCCACCACCAAGGAGCAGCCCCTCTGACAACCCTCTCTCTCAGGCAGCCCACAGAGAGCCAGTCCTCTTCTGGCCAAGAGTCAGCTCCTGTGTTCAGGCAGGTATCTGTGGAGCGTCCCACGATGGAGACCCCCCCGACAGCTGCACTACCCATGGCAGAGCGCATGGAGGACCCCCTGATGCAATGGGAGCAAGGAGAGGGAACTTCCACCAGAGACCAACCCACATCCACCCCCAGCTCCACCTCCACAAAAAGCAGGTAAAGAGCCAGACCGGAGGGGCAGAGCCACACTGTCTTACTGGAGATCAGGGACACCATCAGAAGCAGCGTATATCTCCTCTCTCAGCTGGTACACACCAACGTCCCATCCTCCAACCGCAAGCACTTCCTCACCTAGGTCAACAAGACCCTCATGAATATGTCCGAATCACAGTACCAGGTGATCAAGAACAGGATCACCGGTCTTCTGCACAACCGTCCAGACGCAGCTGAACCTGCTCCCACCCAGTCCAGGTCTGCTCCTCCACCCCAGGTGATGTCACTGCCCTTCCAAGGCTTTCCACAGGCCTTCACCTACCAAAGCTATGGCTTCCAGGAGGTCCAGCAGCACAGGCAGCCCTTCCCCGTCCAGGCACAGGTACATCGAAAACCACCGATTCCACCGAAGCCACTGATGCCACAGATGCTATCGACGCCACCGACGCCACCCATGCCACAGATGCCACCAATGCCACAGATGCCACTCATGCCACAGATGCCACCCATGCCACAGATGCCATCCACGCCACCGATGCCACCCATGCCTCACCTCACTGAGCTGCCCCACTACACTCCTTCCTCCACTCCACAGCCAAGCCCGGCCTCAGAATATCTGTCATCAGTATTGGGGCTGACACCCCATGTCCTGGAGGAAGGGGCTGTCAACATCACAGGACTGAGCCAGCTTTCTGAGAGTTTCCTTCACACACCATCCTCTGTTGTCCTCTCGGGGCCAGGCACCCCAATGGCACCTCAGACCAGCACTCCAGCAGCAGCCCCCTCCACAGCACCTGGACCCTTCACCCCGAGCCTAGGCATGCATCAAAATGACTAAGAAGAGTACCAGAGACTAGGTGGCTACCTGTTGACTTTATCTTTGCTTGGAACACTTGGGTCACTTTGATTTTACAGCTTGTTATTAATAAAGATTATATTTGCTTCACACACTTGCTTCATTTATTTTAGTCAATAAAGTCTTGGTGGAAACTTTTAGAAATGGTTTAAGCCTTTGCATGCTTGTGGGATTGGTTAGGATAGCAGTGGGATGGGCAGGGATACCTTTGGAATGGGTAACAGCTGCGGGATGGGCAGGGATACCTTTGGGATGGGTAATAGCTGTGGGATGGGTTAGGATACCCGTGGATGGGTAATAGCTGTGGGATAGATAAACTTCCAGTGCAAGCATAGTGGGACTGTATGGTTCACCCTCCCAGGTGCCACACCTATGGTCCTTTATTATCAATAACAATGTAATCATTCATCAACACATTTCAACATAAACACAACTCTTTATTAAAGGCCCTGTTCATTGTAGGGCCACTCAACATACATGGCCCAATTTCATCTGTGTGATGAGACAGGCTGAAGGAAGCACCCATTAATCATCTATCATACTGTCTTGCCACTCCACTGCTCCAGCTGGGGAGTTGCACCAGTGTTTCAGGAGGTTGCGCTGCTTCTTCCCTTCATGTGAAGCTATGTTGGGGCCTGGCACATCCACAGTGTCTATCCAGGTTAGTCCTTGCCTCCATTCACCAGGCTCCATGACCCCATTGCCTTGTTGGAGGTCCACGAGCTTGTTCTGCAACACTGGGTAGCTGGTGCACATGAGAATGTGCAGGATGCAGCAAGCTTCCACGATCCTCCTCATGGTCTGTGGGCGATGCTGCATGGTGGTGAGAAGTACCTGGAACCTGTTGGCCAGGATGCCAAAGGCGTTCTCCAACACCCGCCTTGCCCTGGACAGCCTGTGGTTGAAGATCCTCTCTTCATGGGTGAGGCATCTGAAAGTGTAGGGCTTCATGAGGCAGGTTCTGAGGGAGAAGGCATCATCCCCCACGATGAAGTAAGGCCCATCTTGTGTGTTGTTGGGCAGGGGGTGTGGATCTGGGAAGCCCATGATGAGGTTGCATTCCAGCCCCTCCTTGAGGTAACTGGCATTGTATACCTGGGCATCTGAAGCTTACCCGTTGCCTGAAGCATCGATGTACATGAACTTGTAGTCAGCATCAACCATGGCGAAGAGGATGATGCTGAAGAAGCCCTTGTAGTTGTGATAAGTGGACCCTGAGTTGGCTGGTGCTTTGCAGGCCACGTGCTGCCCATCTATGGCTCCAACAGTGTGGGGGAAGTTCCACTTCTGATACCACTGCTCTGCAACTTTCTTCCAGTCTTCTTCAGTGGAGGGGCACTGGAGGAGCTCCTCCAGCTATTCTTCGATGATAGCCTGCACCACTTCTCTGACCACAATGCTGATGGTGTTGTGTGGCACCTGCCAGCCATACTGCATGTTCCTGTACGTGGTCCTTGAGGCCAGGTGGTGCAGAGTCAGTGCCACCTTCAGCCCAGGGTCCAGGCTGGGCCGGATGTTGGTGCTCTGCTTGGACAACCTGGGCCTCAGCCGCTCCACAACTTCGTCAAACATGGCTGCAGGCATCCTCATGAAGTTCTGGAATGCACGAGGGTCTTTGTTCCTCAGCTCCACCATCAGCTTGTTATACAGTCCGTACTCTGCTCTTCTGGTGATCTACCTTCGGACCCAGACACTTCTTGGCCGCCTCCTTTTCTTCCCATAGAACAGGTGAAAGAGCCTGTAGATGGCTTCGCACTGTTGTAGAACAATGGTGGCTACCAAAAGGAGTGTGTGATGATCCATGGTGGAGATGACTGGATGCTGTGGAAGAGCAAGAGCCAGATGAAGGCTGAAGATGTCTGCACCGCAGGGCTGCTGGACTGAAAGTGAGATCCAGGTGAGTTGCTCCCCTTTTTTATAGGAAATATAGGTTTTCCGCTTGGTGTCCTTTTGTATCCTCTGGACATCCTGCAGACATCCTAAAGATCTGAGATACCTCCCCTATGCGAATGTTTTTTCCATTTTAATGCTTTGTATGCGAGCTGCATCCGCTTTCATCCTTTCTCCGTCCATCCAATAACACTTTTTGCCTGTTCCGTGTCTGTTTTGCTTCCTCCCTGTGTCCGTTTTCTGCTGGAGTGGATGTGAGTTGTGCGGATGCGCAGCGGAAGCCTAGCAGATATAGCAGACGCGTAACGGATAATGACAGATGTAGAACGGATGTTCCCCGTATGCGTTGCAGATGCAGAACGGACGCGTTGAATATATTTTCCACTAAAAAAGTTTTGTGCAGCTCAGAACTTTTTGAGCAGATGAAATGTCAGTGGATAGATGCTGGATGGATATAGAGTATGAAAAATGGACGCAGTGAATACAGAATAGAAATATCACGTTAACCAATGGATGGCAACTGTTTCTCTCCATTTTACATCCTCTTTCCATCCGTTGGTGCTGTGTGACAGGGGGTTTATGCTAGTTCATCCACTTCCTTGGGGTTTGCAACATTTATGTGTAACAAAACATGCCATTCTACTTCCTGTCAGACAAATCTTCTTTCTTGTGATCTACTGATTTTCAGTTCTGTTGCCTCATGCAGTGTTTTAATGATGGGGTTTAAGTGAAAATAATGGGAGAGACAGAATGACTTTGTGGATCCAGAATCAGTGTTATCCTGCTTGAAGGACAGAGTATGCATGATAGATTTAACATTTAAAAATATAAAACTAAAAATATTCAGCAGAATAAATGATATGGTCTGGAAGACAAACATGAGTTGTGTTTTTCAACTGGGAACATTTTTTTTTAATGAGGAAGCAAATGAGTGAATGCCACATCCCTGATCACAGCTTTTTCCCAGAGGCATGTTAATAAGGACAATATGAACAATACAGTAATTTTTCACGGTGTGCAATGTTTGTCTTGCCTAAGCAAAGAAAGGTACACATCTGTCTTAAGCCCAATAGTATTTGGAAGTACACCAAGATCAGTCAACCGGAAGTATCAAACTAAGCATAGCAAGAGGACAAGGGGAGAAACAGTGAGGTGGGGGATATAATGGAATTTTAGTTGGTGGAGTGATCATACAACTCTCTGCATCTCATCCTCATTTTGGCACAAAATGTCAAAAATTGCTGTCAAAGAAGTGCAGAGTTTGCCTTCAATCAGTTGCCAAAGTTCCTCTGTTAAGTTCTATTAAAGCATTTGCTCAACATTTTTTTCATGCAATTCTGAGACAACACATTTGAATTGAATCAGTCCACTTGAGACATCAAAATATACATAGGAAGAAGGTAGTTGGTAGATCGTATTTGACTCAGAGCAAACAGGGAGAGAAGCAGAAATTTTAATAACAATTTGCGGCCCAACAGTTGACAGACTTTGACCAGGGTTGGGTCAAGTGTGACAAATTCAAACTTTTAGTTCTGGCTTACTGTTAGATCTGAGCCAATCTTGGTCTCTTAGGAAAGGACCACTCTCCACTCCATTTGTAATGAAAAAAGTTTCCTTGCCTAAAAGGAAACTACTGTGAAGTGAGAACTAAAAGTTTGAGCATGAAAATCCTTCAGTTAACTTCCCCTTTCCCAAGCCACCCCTCTTGTTATTTCTTCATTGTCCAGTCACATTTAGACCAGCACAGTTGATACCTCTTCCTGAAGTTATAGAAGATTGCATAACTTGTGTGCAAAGTACCAAATTAAAGAAAAGGTCTCTGCAAAGTCCACCATTTTCTTGTTTTTGTCTTGGGAAGTTTCTCAGAACTTAACTCAGTCACCATCAAACAAATCTGTTCCTCTGGATTTCCTCCTGTGATTCTAGAAATCTTTTAGTTGAGATTTTGCCAGTAAGAGGAATTTGGCCTAAGGTGGAAAGATCCTAACTGAGAGAGCCAAAGAAGTTAAAAATGTTGGAAAAGGGTTTTCTTGAACCCCAGGTAGGGTAAGAGTTCACCACAAAGTTCAAAAATGATCAATATGAGCATAATGTAAGCAGAATAAAGTAACTTGTATGATAAACATGTTTTGTTGTTCCTGTTGTTGAAGAGTAAGAACACTGAATTTCATAAATGTATTTTTCTCATAATAAATCAGGTCTCCAGTTCAGTCTTGTGCTTGTATATTTTTTGATCAGACAGGAGAGGCATGGAGAACATCATGACCTGGACAACTGGAAATGTTCCCAGAATTATTGTGGAAGCTCTATCACTATCGATCTTAAGGAAAAGGCAATCAAAAAATCCCAGATAAATAATGTTTCAGAGATCGTAGCACTAGTTCTTACTCATTAAAAGTGTGAATAGGCAGCAGATGCTTTCTCTGAGACCTCCAGAAGAAGGATTTTGGACTGACCACTAATAACACTCCAAGTAGAACAAGTCATGGTCTGGGAAATTTTGTGAAGAGATAACTCTCTTTCTCTGTGGTGGGACAACCCAGCATTATCAGAGAAAGGGAAAAGATGTTCTCCCAAAGAGATTAGATCCTTTATCCATGGTTGCCATGGCTATTGAACTTGTATCAAGGCTATCTTCCTTACTCTCTACAACCAGCTCTCCAGAAATGTTCAATTGACCCCTAGTAGCATCTTTTGAGCACCAGATGAAATCTCTTTTTAATTTCCTAGGATTTTAAATTTGCTTTTAATAGCATTTTTTATTCAGATTCTTTCAGTTGTACAATGAACTTCCTGGTGGCTACCAAGATTATATGTTGCATTTATTTTTGTCAAGCACTAGGATCAAGCTAAAGCACTCTACAAGACTCTGACCTACTAACGGTCCAGGGAAATGAGCAGGAGATAAGAGAGGCATTAAAAGTGGAATGAACTTAGATCTCTTGTGGGCATTGTTTTTGGCTTTTCTCAAACTGTATTTTGAATTGTTTTTTTTTTTAAATTGTAAATAGCTAAATGGCTGTGGGGCCATTTAAACGCCCCCATAAATAAATAAATAAATAAATAAATAAATAAATAAATAAATGAATGAATGAATGAATGAATGAATGAATGAATGAATGAATAAATGAATGAACTAATTTTTCAGTGCTTCTAACAGGTTTTCACATCTTAAAATATCTTCATGCACATCCCCAAATATATTATGCTAGTTCATCTACTTCCTTGGGATTTCCAACATTTATGTGTAACAAAACATGCCATTCTACTTCCTGTCAGACAAATCTTCTTTCTTTTGATCTACTGATTTTCAGTTCTGTTGCCTCATGCAGTGTTTCAATGATGGGGTTTAAATGAAAATAATGGGAGAGACAGAATGACTTTGTGGATTCAGAATCAGTGATGTCCTGTTTAAAGGACAGAGTATGCATGATAGATTTAACATTTAAAAATATAAAACTAAAACTGTCCAGCAGAATAATTGATACGGTCTGGAATACAAACATTAGTTGTATTGCAACTGGGAACATTTTTTTTTAAATGAGGAAGCTTTTTCCCAGAGGCATGTTAATAAGGACAATATGAACAATACAGTAATTTTTCACGGTGTGTAATGTTTGCCTTGCATAAGCAAAGAAAGGTACATATCTCTCTTAAGCCCCGTAGTATTTGGAAGTACACCAAGATCAGTCAACCGGAAGCATCAAACTAAGCATAGCAAGAAGACAAGGGAATTTTAGTTGGTAGAGAGATGGAATGGAATTTTAGTTGGTAGAGAGATCGTACAACTCTGTGCATCTCATCCTCATTTTGTCACAACAATAACTGTCAAAAATTGCTGTCTAAGAAGCGCAGAGTTTGCCTTCAATCAGTTGCCGAAGTTCCTCTGTTAACCAGATGTTAAATTTGCATCTGGTTTGCCAGGCCAGTATTTGAACCAATGGGCTGGCCCCATCCAGCCTGTTCCATCTCTCCCATGAGTCTCCACAGGGCCCATTTTTGATGCAGGTAAGTGCAGAGTCTGCATGGTGTCTCTAGGAGGGGGGAATATGGGCCTTCCGGAAGTCCTGGAAGTCTGGAAACAGGCTTGGTTCCATCTTCTGGAGGGTTTCCAGAGCTCAGGGGAGGCCATTTTTGCCCTCCCTGATGCCTTAGGGAGGCCTCTGGACCCTTGAGGTGGCAAAAAACTGCTTTCCCAGAAATTCTGTTAGGCCATGCCCATGTGCACTGAACCGGTTGCTGGGATTTTTGAATCCCACCCCTAGGCCATCCTCATTAAAGTTGGCACATTGAAATTGATGAGCCACTTCAAATGGACCTTCTAAATTGCCAAGAATTTGGTGCAAAACTATGTTAGCATGGTATTTACTCAAACAAGATGCAATTGTTAGTTCAAGGAGATTTAACCAATCTGTCAGTGTTCCAGGGAACCTGATTCACAATCTTTATTATAGAACATACTTTTATTTGCATTGCTCCAAAGATAGGAGAAGTAACATTCTTCTCCATTCTTTAATTTGTAAAAAGGAAGAGAGATGATAAATATCTTGGACTGTACAATAGACCAATTCTGATCCTTACATTATTATAAAACCCACATTTCCTGCATTTATTTGAACAAAACAGTTCAAGAGCAATCTGCATGTGTGGGTCAATCATGTTGGTGGTAATGCTATCCATTTAGTTGTGTCCATCTCTTGGTTATTCTGTAGGGTTATATCTCCACATCTTCTGATCTTGCACTAATTCTTAGAGCTGTTCTATGCTTTGTCTGTATCAGCTTTGATGGTGTCCAGTCATTGTGTTCTTTGGTGACCTGGTTTCCTTTTAAGGCTAATGTGGCATAGAAATAGGATTTGCATTTATTCTTTTTTTCCTTTTAGCTTGTTTTTTCTTTATATTGTGTCTTGAAATGGTTTGATTAATCAACAACATACTGTTCTAATGTGTACATGAGGAGCAAATAGATTTATTAAAATCTAGTATTTTGGACTTGATTTGACTCCAAATGTAGCATAGCATTCTTAATTACTTTTTCAGATCAGTGATGCAATTGTATCAGAAGCTCTTAATGATAAAAGTCAATTCCCTTTTTTCCACTGGATTCTGCCCAAAAAATCGATCATGTATCCAGCAAGTGTCCAACTCCTCCTCCATTTCAGATGAACCTTGATTGGGCTCTTTACTTCAGACACAGAGGAGGGAGAGAGTTTCATGAGGACTTTTACTCCTATGTTTATCAGGAATGGGATTTGTGTTGTATCACAACAGTTCTCAGCAACTGGACATACAACACCCCTCCTGGATGCCGTCTCCAAGTGGAGACAAGTCAATGTCTTTGTAAACTACATAGAAACTGTTAACGTATGGTACACAATCCATACTTTGCAGTTAACATTTGAAGGTGTGCCAGGACCAATTGAAGGAAAAGTCTGGAATGTGGAAAGCATTAAATATTTGGTAATGGGATGGGAGGATCTTTACAACTATGTCCATAGTATTTGGAGCTTTGCTTTTCAGGAGAAAGAAAGGCCAGAAGATTCTGAACCCAATCTATTTGTAGAATAGAAATTTGCAGATCGGTCTTTTAATATTCCTATTCAAAGGATATTTCTTCTGTCAAAGGTCAAAAAATGATGTACTCAGAAAGCACCACTGGAGCCTGGAGAGGAAAGGAGGAGTATATGGATCCCATTTCACCTCCATTTGTACAGCGTTATTAGGACTGTGAACTATGCCTTGAAAGCTACATATTCTTCCAGATCCAGAAGGAGAAGCAAGAAAGGCCAAGAGAAGTTGGGGGCTCCAGGGCTGCAGCCATGGCAGGTAGGGAGTCCCTATGAAGATTCAGGAAAGAAAGAGAAGGAGAGGAACCACTTGGCCAATTTAATCCTTCAGGGAATAAAATTGCAGGGATGGGGAACAAGAGGCTTTGGCTGAACCCTGGCAAGACTAAATGGCTTCAGCTGTATGGAACTTCAAGATCTGGAAATTTCTAGATGGGATTGCACTTCCCCTGAAAGACATGATTCACGACTTCGATGTTCTCCTGAACTCCCAACTTCTGTTCAAAGAGCATTTGCACAACTTTGTGTTGTGTGCCAGGTGTCCACTTTTCTGGATCAAGAGTGTGACACTGGAAGTGGTTCATGGCTTAAGAGAGTATCCCTTCTCTCTCACTTCACATCTTGCTCCCTTCCTCCTCATCCTTTTAATTATAATTTTGTTGTGGTTAGAAATGTGTTTGGTATACCTCATCTACTCCATCCATCATCTTCTCTTCTGTTATTTCCAAAGCTTCAGCCAATATTTCTATCATTATCTCAGCTAGATTTTGTCCTTTTTCTTCCTCTATGTTTTGAAATCTGAGATAAAATTCTGATCTGTCCATCTCCCATTTCAGTATCTCACTTTTATCTTGTTCAACCAGTTAATCTGACATCAATATCTCAAATCTTCTTGTCTCTTTGTTTGTCTTCTTCAATTTTTTGGAATCTCTCATCATATTTCACTATCATTTGTTGAATATTCTCCACCTTTTCATCAGTTTTCTCTGTTCTTTGCTCAATATTTTCTATTCTCTTTTCAATGGTATCTGATTTTATTTTAAGGTCTTGGATTCCTTGTATAATCATCTGTAGAGTCACTCTTTCTTGATCTTTGTCTTGCTTTAACATTGCCTGAATTGAACACTGTCCTCCAGATGGTGGGGAGGCAGAAATAGAAGTTGAAGAGCCAGAAGCTATAAATTTCCTGCTCATTTTAAACAATTCAGGATCTTCAGGTTCTTCTAAACCCTAATCCAATTATGAAATAGCCAATTATAATCCAAAATGAAAAATAAAAATGGTAGAGGGAAAAACCCAATAATAATAAAAAGAAAAGGAGAAAGAAAAAAAATTCTTCAGGTTCTTCTTAACCTTAATCCAATCAGTAATTAGGTAGAAAGGAAGGAGAAGAATAAAAAAAGTTTAAAAAGCAAAAAATAAAAAAAGAATTAAAAATAAATAAATAAATAAAAGTAATTCTTCAGGTTCTTCAACACCTAAATCCAATTAAAAGTTTGCAAATAAAAAAAAGCATATCAAAAAACAAAAAGTCCCAAAGAAGAAAGGAAAAGAAAAAATAAAATTTTTGAGGCTTTCCTTTTAAAATACAAAGCAAAGATGAAAATATTACAAAAATAAAGGTTTTAAAAAGAAAAAATCAACAGTACAGCTGGTGAGGGTGTGTGTGACCCAATTTAAGAAAATAAAAAGAAACACACTGCACTTTATTTAATTATCCAAGGCTCTTGTCAAAGCTCTCTCCAAACTTCAAAGCAGAGTTTCAATTGTTGATAGAAATCCAAAAGAATACCTGCAGTAAAGGATAGGTCACATCGGCCAACGGATGAAAAACCTATGCAAAAAGGACACAGCGGATGCCCAAAATTCCGGGAGTGGCTCCATCCGTTCTTATCCGTACCAGCTGCAGCAGCAGCAGAAGAAGAAACACCAGCAGTACCAGCAGTTCCGGCAGTACCATCCTGGCCAACAGGTTCCGGGTACTTCTCACCACCAAGCACCATCACCCACAGACCGTGAGGAACATCGTGGAAGCTTGCTGCATCCTGCACAACCTCATGTGCACCCGCTACCCAGTGTTGCAGAACAGGCTTGTGGACCTCCAACAAGGCAATGGGGACATGGAGCCTGGTGAATGGAGGCAAGGGCGAAACCTGATAGATACTGAGGATGTACAAGGCCCCAATAGAGCTTCATGTAAAGGGAAGAAGGAGCGCAACCTCCTGAAACACTGGTGCAACTCCCCAACTGGAGCAGTGGAGGGGCAAGACAGGATGGTACATGCTTAATGGATGCTTCCTTCAGCCTGTCTCATCACACTGATGAGATTGTGCCATATAAGTTGAGTGGCCCAACAATGAACAGGGCATTTAATAAAGAGTTGTGTTTATGCTGAAATGTGTTAATCAATGAATAAATTGTTATTGATAATAAAGGGCTATAGATGTGGCACCTGGGAGGGTGGACCATACAGTCCCACGATTCTTGCACTCGAGGTTTATCTGTACCACTGCTATCCTAACCCATCCCACAGCTATTACCCATTCCACAGGTATCCCTGCCCATCCCACTGCTATCCTAACCCATCCCAAAGCTATTACCCATCTCACAGGAATCCCTGCCCATCCCACTGCTATCCTAACCAATCCCACAAGCATGCAAAGGCTTAAACCATTTCTAAAAGTTTCCACCAAGACTTTATTGACTAAAAGAACTGAAGCAAGTGTGTGAAGCAAAGATAATCTTTGTTAGGGATAACATTGTTCACCCTAACTGGTTTAGGTGAAATAATA
>BLBF01000093.1:1388486-1414834 GCA_015471245.1 Laticauda colubrina | reverse complement strand
CTTTTCTGTCAAAGGCCGGAGAAGATGCACTGAGAAAGCACCATTGGGAACACAAAAGAAAAGAAACTTGCTTAGGGTCAGAAATTTCCATCGTTTTTACAGTGTCATTAAGACTCTGGCCCAAGCATTGAAGGCTGCGTATTCCTCCAGATCAAGGAGGAGAAGGAAGGAAGATGCAGAGATGATGAGGGCTCCAAGGCTGCATCCATGGCAGGTATGGATCTGTCCAACTTAGTTCCTTTTGGAGAGTGAATCTAAAGTCACCACAATGTACAAAATATGTGGAGATTCTAGAAAGAGTGTGGAGAATAGCAACAAAGTGGATTAGGGAACTGGAGGCTAAAATATATGAAGAACAGTTGCAGGAACTGGATATGTCTAGTCTAATAAAAAGAAGGACTAGGGGAGACATGATAGCAGTCATCCAATATCTCAGGGGCTGCCACAAAGAAGAGAGAGCCAAGCTATTCTCCAAAGCCCCTGAGGACAGGACAAGAAGCCATGGGTGGAAACTAATCAAAGAGAGAAGCAACTTAGGAGAAAGTTCCTAGCAGTTAGAACAATTAATCAGTGGAACAACTTGCCTCCAAAAGTTGTGAATGCTCCAACACTGGAAGTTTCTACAAAGATGTTGCATAACCATTTGTCTGAAGTGTAGGATTTCATGCCAAAGCAGGGGGTTGGACTAGAAGACCTCCAAGGTCCCTTCCAACTCTGTTATTCTGTTCTATTGTAGAAGGAAGGGAACCATGTCAACCTTCTTGTGCTTCAAGAGGCTAATAGGTTTGGTCAATTCAACTGCTCAGGGCATAATATCCCAAACAGCAGAAACTTAAGCCCATGTCACACTGCACCAATGGATGGAAAGAGGATGTAAAATGGAGAAAAACACTTCCCATCCGTTGGTTAATGCGATGCATCCATTCTGTACTCACTGCATCTGTTTTGCTTCCTCTCTATCCATCCAGCATCTGTCAACTGAGGTTCCATCCGCTCAAAAAGTTTTGAGCTGCTCAAAACTTTCTGAGCGGAAAATGTATCCAACGCATCCGTTCTGCATCCGCTAGGCATACGGGGAACATCCGTTCTGCATCAGTCAGCATCCGTTACGCATCCGCTATATCCGCTAGGCATCCGCTGTGCATCCGCGTAACTCAAATCCGCTCCAGCAGATAGCGGACACAGGGAGGAAACGGAACGGATGTGGAACAGACGTGCAGCGTTAGGATCACGGATGGAGAAAGGATGAAAGCGGATGCAGCTCACAAAGAAAGCATTTAAAATGGAAAAAACGTTCGCAGAGGGGACCTATCTCGGATATTAAGGATGTCTAGAGGATGCCTAGAGGATGCAAAAGGATACATAAGGGAAAACCTATATTGCCTATAAAAAGGGGGAGCAACTCACCTGGATCTCACTTTCAGACCAGCAGTCCTGCTGTGCAGACCTCTGCAGCCTTCATCTGGCTCTTGCTCTTCCACAGCATCCAGTCATGTCCACCATGGATTGTAACACAGTCCTTTTGGTAGCCACCATCGTTTTGCAACAGTGCGAAACCATCTACAGGCTCTTTCAACTCTTCTACAGGAAGAAAAAGAGGTGGCCAAGAAGCATCTGGGTCCAAAGATGGATCGGGAGAAGAGCGGAGTACGGACTTTACAACAAGCTGATATTGGAGCTGAGAAACGAAGACCCTCGTGCATTCCAGAACTTTATGAGGATGCCTCCAGCCATGTTTGACGAAGTTGTGGAGCGGCTGACACCCAGGTTGACCAAGCAGAGAACCAACTTCTGGCCCAGCCTGGACCCTGGACTCAAAGTGGCACTGACTCTGTGCCACCTGGCCTCAGGGACCATCTACATGAGCATGCAGTACAGCTGGAGGGTGCCACACAACACCATCAGCATTGTGGTCAGAGAAGTGCCATCCGCTAGGCTTCCATGGAGCATCTGCTTTCCATCCGCCCTGCGTCCTCCCCCCGTCCGTTCCTTTCCGTGTTGTCCGCTCTGGTTATGCAAATTCGGGGCACTTTTGAGAGTGGATAACAACGGATGGAACATTTTTCTCGTCCGCTGTGTCCTTTTTACAAACGTTTTGCATCCGTCGGCCAGTGTGACAGGGCCTTTAGACATATATAGTTTGATACTATTGCTAAATTTTTTAAAAAGTATGATTTTTTAAATAAATTCCTGTATGTGTGGTTAAAGCTTCTCTGACTCATGTCTGTTTGGTCTATTGAAGAAAATCAGTGAGGGGGAGATTTAAAATAGCTATTCACTGGCTCAACTCTGAAACTGCTTCTCTCATTCAGCCACAATTTCCTGACTGAGTTTATCTTATGTTTTTCCACCTTCTAGAAAAGCAGTAAACAGAATTTAAGCTTTTGTGTAACATCTGTTATTGAAAAAGTACTATTTGCTCCCTTCTCCAACTCCAAGATTATAATAGTTGGAAAATGTATTCCCAAACTCCTACTTTTCTGCTCATATGGACATAGATTTTACTTGCCTTGGGTCTCCAAACAAGAATATCATTTATTCAAATTCTTATAAATGATTTGCTTTCTTTCAGTGATCATCACAATGCTAAGTCACACTTGGTTTTCAATCAACTACTAGTTCCATATCATTTTCACAAATATTCTTATCCCTCATCCTTCTTGATCTCAATGCAACATTTCTTTTTCTTTGCACTTCTCTCTCTTTTAAATTCTGTTCAGAGATTTACATTCAGAGATTTATTTCAGCCTACAGTATTTTGATTTTTTAAAAAATAAATCAAGATCTGTTTTGAATTTTACACCTTGTTTAAAATATTCTTTAGATGTCCAACTTGATCTCAACTATCAATTGGTTGGCATTCAACTTCCTTTCATCTAAAGCATTAATGACAATTTTATGCAATTAATTATAGGATTATTATCTAATCACTTTAAAATACTATTACTACTACTACTACTACTACTAAATGAAGGTGGTGTTTGATTTTGTAGTATGAGGTGCAATGACAATGAAAGTAAACTACCACTAATTTCTTATCAACAGTATCAAGTACACATTATAATATGAGAAAAGTACAGTTGAAATTGTAATGAAAGGTCTACATTGTAGCTGCTATTTACAACTTTGTTGTTAGATGAAATATAATGGCATACAGAAATACAATTCTATTTGTAGAATACAAGTAGAAATACAATTCTACTTGTCAGGAATCTGATAATTTTCTATTAGATTTAATTTATCCACTTTCTGTATCAGGAAATCATAAATGTCTATCTAGATGCTTTGTATTTTTGGAATGAATAGAATTTTAACACAGTTTGATGATTTATCCACCTAATTATCAGACCATCCAGTCCTCATTTTACTAGGTTCCCAATAATCAAATCAGGAATTAGTTCATTAATGATTTGCTGAACTCAAATTATCACCAGAATTCCAACAGTCTGTAAAAACTGTATAATCAGAGAAAGTCCCAAAGGTGCTTTTTTCAAGAGACAACTGGACTTTCTGGTTTTTCTTTTAAAAGGTTTCACTTCTCATTAAAGAAGCTTTTTCAACTCTGTCTGGATGGTGGGGAATGGAAGGATTTATCCTCCTTGTAGACAGGTGGTCATTTGCATTCTTTCAAAGAATCATTGAGGCCACCTGGAAGTTTATCTCTATCACCAGAGTTACCTGAGTAATGTAAATGAGTGTGGAACCTTCTTGGAACTGTTTCAAGGGCTGTGGACTTTGGACTTTGCTGTCTTCAAAGGAGTGGCTGTTGCCTTTTTATTTATGTATTTGATTTGTCAATCGCTTACAAGAAAATAGGTATAAGCATAAACATAATTATGAATAAATGAAATGGATACATATAAGAAAAATAAAAAGAAACAAGAGGACAGGGATGGTAGGCATATTGATGCGCTTATGCACGCCCCCTACAATCCTTTTAGGAAAAGGGTGAGGTCAACAGCAGACAGTCTAAGGTTAAAGTTTTTGAGGTTTGGGGAAGAAACCACAGAGTCAGGTAGAGTATTTCAGACATTGACCACTCTGTTGATGAACTCGTGTTTCCTGCAATCAAGCTTGGTGTGGTTTACCTTGAATTTGTATCTATCGTTTGCTCTTGTATTGTTATGGTTGAAGCTGAAGTATTCATTGACAGGCAGGACATTGCAATGTATGATTTTATATATTATACTTAGATCGGACAGAAGGCAGTATAATTTTAGTTTTTCTAGGTCTAGAATTTCAAGTCTGGGGGCATAAGGTGTTTTTCAACAAGTGGAGGGGTGGAGAGCTCTTCTTGTGAAATGTTTCTGGACTCTCTCAACTGTGTTAATATCAGATACATAATGGGGTTCCAGACTGATGAGCTGTATTCAATTATTGGTCTAGCAAATGTTTTGTATGTCCTAATTAATGGTGTGATATTACCAGAGAAAAAGCTACGTAGGATTAGGTTAACAACTCCTTTTTTTTTTTTTTTGAGTTTTAAAATGAACTTTATTTGCAATGGATCAAAAACATATAAACCTGTGAGCATACAGAAATAAAAAATAGGAAACATAGGACAGTAAACACAGTAAACATAGGACAGTTGACATATTTCTTTCTATTACATTTGATAATAGGTTTGATAGTTCATAATAAACAATAATAAATAATAATTGGCAAGTATTCCTTGTTTCTTATGGATAACATATTAAAAAATAAGTGAAACATGTTACTCTACTATTGCTATTGTATTATAACTGTAATATTCAATCATTAGAACCTTCATAATGTTTATGTATTAGAGGAGAAGCTTGAAACCATTATTTTACATATTCAGTATGTATAACTATATATGATATGTTTCCTGGGTTCATTTATTCTGTACATTCTTTTTCTTACATTCTGCCCAAATGTACCATTTATTCCAGATTAGGTTGTACTCTGAATCATCCTTCCCATTTAATTTGAGTGCCTCTCCATTTCGGCACATTCATAAATTTTTTGAATAATAATGTGCATCAGTGGTACGTTGGGCCTTTTTCAATATTGCGCCAAAGAAATTCAAAAAAAGAAACCAGAACAGTTCTGGTTTCCACTCCAGTCTGCATTTAATCATTTATTCTATCCATATTCTTTTCCTTGTCCAATATTTTTTAATCTCAGTGCATGTCCACCAAAGGTGGAAATAAGTACCAAATCTCTCTTTACGTTTCCAATTTCTTGGGTTTGCTGTTGGACAGATTTTAGCTAATCTAGAGGATGCCAGATGCCATCTATATATCACTTTATATAGATTTTCTTTGTATGGTATTGATTTTGTTAATGTAAGACTCCTTTGCCAGATTTCCACCTAGTCATCCAGATCTATAGCATTGGTCCTTTCACAATTTACTCAGCCAATTCGTATTCTAGTAAGTAATTATATAATTTAGATATCATATTTTTCTCTGGGCCCAGGAGTATTTTCTCTAACTGAGTGTCTTTTATTTCAAATCCATAATCTTTTACATCCCTATTATATCTCATTTTTATTTGAAAGAAGGACCAATTGTTTGTAATTACTTCCTGGGTTTCTAACTCCTGAATCGATTTAAGCTTTCTCTCATTGTCCAAAATTTCATGGAATTTGAGCTTTTTGCTAATATCCATCGTGTTGGGATGGAACATCACCTCCATTGTTGAAAGCCACCTCGGAATTTTAGTGGAGTGGTTCCTTGTAATAACTGTCCAAATTTTTATCACATATTGTGTGTCTGGAAAAATATGAATGGCTTTTATTGTTTGGGTTCCACAAAAATGCATGCCACCCTATTTGTAACTCATGGCCTCAAGTGTTAAGATTCTTTTATTTCCCAAATTAATCCAGTCCTTTCTCCACACTAGTGCCGTGGCTTTGTAATTGGTCTCGCAGGCAGGAAGTCCAAAGCCACCTTTGCTTTTATTATTGTGTAGATAGATTTTTTTTCTGTTCTCCTTTTTTCCCCTGCCCAAATGAATTTCATAACAATTTTAAAGAGTTTTTTATCGAATCATATCAGAATTGTTTGAAATAAATAAAAAAAATTGGGATACTACATTCAATTTAATTGTTGCTATTCTACCTAAAAATCAGATTTGCATTTTACTCCAATTTTTCAGATCCTTTCCAATTTGTTGTAATAATTTGATATAGTTGTCCACCCTCAAGGTTGATGCTCTAAGTCTTAGCCAAATGCCTAAATATTTGATCTTATTCACAATTTGTAATCCCATCATTTCTTCTAATTCTTTTTGTTCACTGTTTCTTAAGTTTTTAACTAGCATTTTAGTCTTTTCCTTGTTAATTTTTAATCCTGCCAATTTGCCTAATTTATCTATTTCATTTAATAATACTGGTCCCGAATCTATTGTTTTTTTCTATGGCAAAGACCATGTCATCCGCAAATGCTTGTAATTTGTACACTTGACTTTTACATTTTGTTCCCTTAATTTCTTTTTTTGATCTAATTCTGTCCAATAATGTTCCTAAAATTGTTATGAAAAGCAGAGGTGACAGCGGGCATCCCTGCCTGATACCCTTCTTAATTTCAAATGGTTTGGTAGTTTCTCCATTTATCAGTACATTTGCCTTTTGTGTGGCATAAATTGAATTTAGCATTTTTGCAAAATTACCACCAAATTTCATCAGATTAATCTGGTATTTCATGAAATCCCCATTAAGATTATCAAAGGCCTTTTGCACACTTTGGAAGACAAGAGCCAATTGGTTCCTGGGTGCAGTTCATAAAATTCTAGTATATCTGTTTTCATTCTCGTATGATATGTAGTCTGTCTTATAGGAAGGAATCCATTTTGTCATTGAGCACTTTCTTTAATCTTTCTGCAATTACACTCATCAAAATTTTATAGTCTGAATTTAGAAGAGATATTGGTCTATAATTCTTTATTTGATTGGCATCTGCATCCTCTTTAGAAATTAATGTAAAATAAGCTTCCTTCCATGATTCTGGAATTTTAGCTTCCAATAATACCTCATTGCAGTTCTCTAGTGAGACATTTTCTAGTATCTTTCCTAATTTTTTATATAACTCACTTGGAAAGCCATCTGGGCCTGGGGTTTGGTTGCTTTTTTGTTTTTTAATTGCTTCTTTTAATTCATTTAATGTTATTTCTTTATCAAGTATCTCCTTTTTGTCCTCTGGCAGCGGATGTAAAACTCCTTCTTTCAAATATTCTTCTGTTTTGTTTAGATCAATTGTATGTTGCTTATATAAGTTCTCAAAGTACTCTCTTACAATTATTTTCTTTTTTTCCAAATCAGTCTTTATTACTCCACTTTTGTTCACAAATTGATGTTTTGTTCTTTTTTGGTTTTCTTTTCTCAGTTTGTACGCTAATCATCTACCAGGTTTATTTGCATGTTCAAAATAATGTTGTTTTTTATACTGTAGCTTCTTGGTTAGTTCCTCCTCATCTAAAATGTTCATTTCATGCTTAGATGGTGCCAGCTCATTTTTAATTTGTCCATCTCCTGGAGTGTCCATTTATCTATTTTCCAAATCTTTTAATATTTTTGTTAGGGTATTTTGTTTTTCCCATCTTTTTTTATTTCTATTTGTTATGTATGCTCTAGATATTCCGCTTAAATACACGTTTGTTGTAACCCAGAGGTTCTGCAATGAGGTATCCTGTCTTTTTTAATTAAATTTAAATAAACCAATTAATTCTTCCCTGATTTTTGGGATGTAGTCTTTTTCTTTCAATAGTTGCAAGTTAAGTGTCCATCTACTTTTCTTGTGGGTTAGGTATTTCCAGATTATCTGCAATGGGTTGTGATCTGCCCAGGTGTTAGTTAAAAACTTTATGTCCTGAATCTCCTAAAGCCCATGTCACACTGAACCAATGGATGCAAAGAGGATGTAAAATGGACAAAAAAACTTGCCATCCGTTGGTTAACGCAATGTATCCGTTCTGTACTCACTGCCTCCGTTTTGCTTCCTCTCTATCCGTCCAGCATCTGATTATGGACATTTCATCTGCTCCAAAAGATTTGGGCTGCCTAAAACTTTTGCATGGAAAATGTATCCAGTTCGTCCGTTCTCAATCCGCTACGCATCCATTATGCATCTGCTATATCCGCTTGGCGTTCGCTGCGCATCCGTGCAACTCGCATCTACCCGGACGCAGGGAGGAAGCGAAAAGGACATGGAACAGATGCAGAACGGATGCAGAACGGATGCATCACGGAAACAAAGCATTTAAAGTGGAAAAAACGTTTGCAGAGGGGATCTATCTCAGATATTAAGGATGTCTAGAGGATGCCTAGAGGATGCCTAGAGGATGCAAAGGGACACCTATACTGCATATAAAAAGGGGGAGCAACTCACCTGCATTTCACTTTCAGACCAGCAGCCCACCTGTGCAGACCTCTGCAGCCTTCATCTGATTCTTGCTCTTCCACAGCATCCAGTCATGTCCACCGTGGTTCGTACCACAGTCCTTTTGGCAGCCACCATCCTTCTGCAATAGTACGAAGCCATCTACAGGCTCTGTGAACTCTACTATAGGAAGCAAAAGAGGTGGCCAAGAAACGTCTGGGTCCAAAAATGGATCAGGAGAAGAGCAGAGTACGGACTGTACAACAAGCTGATGGTGGAGCTCAGGAACGAAGACACTCGGGCGTTCCAAAACTTCATGAGGATGCCTCCAGCCATGTTTGATGAAGTTGTGCAGTGCTTGACACCCAGGTTGACCAAGGCAAACACCAACTTCCGGCCCAGCCTGGAACCTGGGCTCAAGGTGGCACTCACTCTGTGCCACCTGGCCTCAGGGACCACCTACAGGAGCATGCAGTACGGCTGGAAGGTGCCACACAACACCATCAGCATTGTGGTCAGAGAAGTGGTGCAGGCCATCATCAAAGAATACAAGGAGGAGCTCCTCCAGTGCCCCTCCCCTGAAGAAGGATGGAAGAAAGTTGCAGAGCAGTGGTATCAGAGGTGGAATTTCCCACACACCGTTGGAGCCATCGATGGCAAGCACGTGGCCTGCAAAGCTCCAGCCAAGTCAGGGTCCACTTATCACAACTACAAGGGCTTTTTCAGCATCATCCTCTTCGCCATGGTCGATGCTGACTACAAGTTCATGAATATCGATGCTTCAGGCTATGGCTCATCTTCAGATGCCCAGGTATACAACGCCAGTCACCTCAAGGAGTGGCTGGAAGGCAATCTCATCGTGGGCTTCCCAGATCCAGACCCCCTACCCAATGACACGCAAGATATGCCGTACTTCATCGTGGGGGATGACGCCTTCTCCCTCACAACCTACCTCATGAAGCCATACACTTCCAGACTCCTGACCCGTGAAGAGATGATCTTCAACTACAGGCTGTCCAGGGCAAGGCGGGTGGTGGAGAACGCCTTTGGCATCCTGGCCAACAGGTTCCAGGTACTTCTCACCACCATGCAGCATCACCCAGAGACCGTGAGGAGGATTGTGGAAGCTTGCTGCATCCTGCACAATCTCATGCGCACCCGCTACCCAGTGTTGCAGAACAGGCTCGTGGACTGTCAACAAGGCAATGGGGACATGGAGCCTGGGGAATGGAGGCAAGGGCGAAACCTGATCGACACTCAGGATGTGCAAGGCCACAACAGAGCCTCATGTGAAGGGAAGAAGCAGCGCAACCTCCTGAGACACTGGTGCAACTCCCCAGCTGGAGCGGAGGAGTGGCAAGACATGATGGTATATGCTTAATGGATGCTTCCTTCAGCCTGTCTCATCACATGGATGAGATTGGGCCATGTTTGTTGGGTGGGCCTACAATAAACAGGGCGTTTAATAAAGAGTTGTGTTTATGTTGACATGTGTGGATGATTGATTACATTATTATTGAAAATAAAGGGCCATAGGTGTGACCCCTGGGAGGGTGGACCATCCAGTCCCACTATGCTTGCACTGGAGGTTTATCTATCCCACAGCTATTACCCATTCCAAAGGTATCCCTGCCCATCCCACTGCTATCTCAACCTATCCCACTGCTATCTTAACCCTTCCCACAAGCATGCAAAGGCTTAAGCCAATTCTAAAAGTTTCCACCAAGACTTTATTAAAAAAAAAGAAGTGAAGCAAGTGTGTGAATTAAAGATAAACTTTTTTGAACAACAAGCTGTAAAAAAAAAATGACCCAAGTCAAGTGTCCAAATAAAATCCACAGCCTGGCCTCGAGAGGACAACAGGGGACGGTGTGTTTAGAAAGATCTCAGACAGCTGGCTCAGCCCCGGTGGTGCTGAGAGGTCCTTCCTCCATGCCATGGGGTGTCAGCCCAAGTACTGATGAGAGATGTACTGAGGCCGGGCTTGGCTGTGGGGTGGAGGAAGGAGTAGTGTAGTGGGGCTGTCTCCTCTGCAGCTGGGTGAGGACTGGCGTGGGTGGCATCGCTGTCATCGGTGGCATCATTGGCATGGGTGGCATCGCTGTCGTCAGTGGAATCATTGGCATGGGTGGCATCGGTGGCATCAGTGAAGCAAGTGGCAACGGTGTTGCCTGATGACTCTGTGCCTGGACTGGGAAGGGCTGCTGCCTGTGCTTCTGAACCTCCTGGTAGCCGTAGCCCTGGTAGGTGAAGTGCTGTGGGAAGCCTTGGAATGGGAGGGACATCACCTGGGGTGGAGGAGCAGGCCTGGACTGGGTGGCAGCCTGTTCCTCTGGGTCTGGAGGGTTGTGAAGCAGCTTGGTGATCCGGTCCTTCACCTGCTGGTACTGTGGATCCACCATTTCCTTGAGGGTCTGGTTGACAAAGGTGAGGAAGGGCTTGCGATTGGAGGAGGAGTAGTTGGTGTGGACCATCTGAGAGAGGAGATCTATGCTGGTGCAGATGGTGTTCCTGATCTCCAGCAGGATATTGTGGCTCTGCCCCTCCAGCTGTCCGGCTCTCTGCTTTTCCGTGGAGGTGGAGCTGGGGTGGTGGTGGATGCGGCTAGGAGTGTGGTGGACTCAATGTCTCCTTTCTCCCACCGCACCAGGGAGTTCTCTATGCACTCCACCACGCTTACCACAACTGTCCACGGGTTCTCTGCCATGGCACGCTCCACAGAAACCTGTCTAGAGAAAGGTACTGACTCTCGGCCGGAAGAGGACTGGGTGGCAGCAGGCTGCCGGAGAGAGAGGGTCGTGAGAGGGGCTGCTCGTGCTCCTCGGTGGCGGACCTCACCCTCCAGGAAGCTGCACCTGGCCATGACGTAGGTCTCTCTGTCTGTCAGCTTCACAGTGGCCTGGCCAGATTTCTTCAGGTGCAGCTTCCCGTACCAGGTGTGCATGTGCTTCCACCAGCCGAGAAGCACCTCCGAAGTGTAACCCATACTCTCTGCCCTCTCTCTCCAAGCAGCCTGCTTCCGCTTGGTGTCCCTGTACAGCCGGTGTCCCTTCCGCCACAGATAGTCGTTCTCTCTCAGCCACTCCAGCATCTCATCCTCATGCGTCTCCACAATGGAGTATTGCCTCCTCTCCCGTTGTCGCATATGGCTCTTCCTCCCTTTGGCAGGACCAGATGGGCCCTCATCAGAGGGGCTCCCAGGTAGTAGGGGCTGCTCCTCCACACCACCACCACCACCAGCAGCACCAGCAGAATCATCATCATCATCATCATCCTCATCATCATCATCATCATCATCATCCTCACCAGCAGGATCATAATCAGCATCATCATCCTCACCAGCAGGATCATCATCATCAGCAGCAGCAGCAGCAGCAGCAGGAACAGCAGGACCAAGATCAGCAGCAGTAGAGTAAGCACCATCAGGGCCACCAAGTCCAGGAGTACGAGAAGGACCAGGAGCACAAACAGGACCAGGAGCACGAGCAGGACGAACAGGATGAGCAAGACCAGGAGCACGAGCAGGACGAGCAAGTCCAGGAGCACGAGCAGGTTGAGCAGGAGCAGCAGGACCAGGAGCAGCTTCAACAGAGTAAGCAACAGCAGAAGCCCCAGCACCAGCAGAAGCACCACCGCCAGGAGCAGCTTCAGCAGAAGCACCAGCACCAGCAGAGTCAGGGGCAGGTGGCGTGAGGTTGGCCCTGTCCCTCTTGCCAGGGATGGCGGCAGGTTGCTGAGGCTTTCGCTTCCTCCCCATGGTTGTGGGGTTGCTGGCTGGCAGGGAGGCTGGCAGGCACCAAGGCTGGCAGGAAGGCTGGCAAGAAGCTTGGCAGGAAGGCTGGCAGAAAGCCTGGCAGGCAGGCAGGAAGGCACCAAGGCTGGCTGGAAGGCAGGCTGGCAGGGCAGGCAAGGAACTCAAAGTGTCCAGCAGCAGGTCTTTCCTCGGAATGCTGGCCACGTGCGAGCTGCTTCCCCTTATATCCGGGGGGCTTATGTAATACTTCCCCCCGCATGTGCAATTAACGCTCGGCATCCATTCGGCTTCCGCTGTGCATCCGCTTCATCCGTTCGGCGTCCATTCTGCATCCGCTGTATCCGTTCTGCATCCGCTTTGCTGAGGCCCCCCAGAAGCCCTGCGGTTACGCCATTTGCTCCCATCTGCTTCCATCCGCTGGGCTTCCGTTCCGCATCCGCTTTCCATCCGCCCTGCGTCCTCCCCGCGTCCATGTTATCCGCTCCGGTTATGCAAATTTTTGCCCCTTTTGAGAGCGGATAACAATGGATGGAAGATTTTGCTCGTCCATTGTGTCCGTTTTGCATCCGTTGGCCAGTGTGACATGGGCTTTAAGTAAATGACTGTTTACTCATGCAAGATCTAGTCTAGACCATGATTTATGCAGATTGGAGTAGAAAGTGAACTGAATCACCCCTGGGTTCAGCTTCCCCAAGCATCCACTTGTTCTAAATCTTCGGCCATCTCAAAAAATACTTGGGCAATATATTCCATTTTTTAAAAATTTTTGTTCACATGCATAGTTTTCATTGTTATTTGTAACTGCATTATAGTCTCCAAATATACAAATATACAAACTGGGTTGCCAATTTCTATAAATTTCTCATATAGGATTTTATAGAATTCATTCAGATTTTTATTGGGGGCATATATCTCCACCAATACAATATTTTTATATTGAATGACCACCTCTACCATTAATATTCTCCCCATTGTATTGTTATAGATCAATTGTGAAGTGATTTTCTCTTTTTTATATAGTACAACTCCTCTTTTTTTTTCTTCTGCTCATGTTGCATACATTTTCCTCAATTTTTTATTTTGTAAGTATCTCTGATCCTGCATTTTAATATGAACCTCTTGGAGACAAATTCGATCAGGTTTCTGTTTTTCTGACTTAAAAAATATTCTCTTCCTCTTAGATGGGTCATTTAGTCCATTAATGTTCATAGATATAAGTTTCAATCCTCTTTCCATTTACCCTTAGTCTAGCTTTAATCCCTCGGTAATTTTAGACATTGTTTGACTCCTAGTTCTCACTCCTATGTCTTCTCTCCTTTCCTTTACTTTCTCTCTCTCCCTCCTTCCCTCTAGTTATAGGTTGTTATTCTTCTTGCAGTTTTGGCTATGTAGTTTCAGTGGGCTCTAGCACTGAGACCATTTGAGATGAGAATTCCAAGATCCTTGACAGAGTTTGGATCATCAAAAAGGTCTTGACTATTCAGCCTGTATTTTATTTTCTGATTTTTTTTTGCTCCTATGTAAGACAGAGCATTTATTTGCATGAGATTTGAAGTTGCCATTTATTTGACCATTCTGATACACAGTCGAGGTCTTTTTGAAGGATAGCAGTATTGTCGGTGATGTTGAATAGCTTTACATCATCAGCAAAGAGAATGCAGTTGCTCTTGATATGATAACAGAGGTCATTTATGTAGATTTTGAAAAGACTTGGTTCTATAACACTGCCTTGGGGGACACCACTGTTGACAGGTACAGAATTTGATAGGACGCTCCCAATTTTGACCATTTGTTGTCTGTTAGACAGGATGTTTCTATCCAGTTCTGAAGGTGTCCAGAGACACCATAAGTATCTATATAGTATTGAATCTTGTCCTGATGTGTTTGTTCATCTATGCTGTGCCATGCATTTGGAACAACCATGATCTGGATAACTGGGAATCTCCATAAACATAATCAGGGAAAGGGAAGAAAATTGTTGAATCATTCTTTTTCACTTTTCAAGAGCATGATAAAACTTGCAAGTTATATCACTGTAGAGGAATGATACATTTGAGAACAGACAAAAAAGAATAAGTTACCAAGTTTACTACTTTTGAAATTCTTGAATATTTCCATTCTAGTTCCATCCCTTTCTGGAGAAAAATGTGTACTGCAATTTTTCTGAATACAAACTGTACTGGGATCAAAATGGAGATTTAAAAGTTGATCTGGAAATCATAAGCTGGGTGTTTTTCACAAAGAAGGGTTCCATCTAAAATAAACTGTTGAACTTTGAAAGAGAGAGACTGATTATCAATCAAAAGCACATGTCATGGCTAAAGTCACTTAACAGGGTGGGAGAAATCTTTTCTGTATTTCCCAAAGGGTTCCAATATTATTTGGATAAGCCTTTGCACCATGGCTTTGTGTTGAAATCAAGAAGCTGCATGAAAATGTTAAGAGAGGCCCTCAAGCACTTGGGATGATCATCTGTTCCTTGTTCACAAATTTCAAAGGAGAAGGCAACTTTGTTGATCAGTGTCTGAGTTCAGGTTTGGACTAAAACTGATGAAATCGAATCAGCATTGGATGGAGCTTCTGCTGCCCAAATTACCTTTGGAATAAGGATTCACATTCAGAGGTGGTATTCAGCTGGTTCAGACTGGTTCTGGAGTACCGGTAGCAGAAATTTTGAGTAGTTTGGAGAATCGGCAAATAATACCTCTGGCTGGCCCCTCCCACCCACCCCTGTCCTTTTCTGTCTTATATTTCCCTGTTTTTTAGCTCAGTTGATTCATGCAGCAGAGCAGATAGCTGTACTTAGATGAGCTAAAAAAAACACAGCTCATCTCAATAGTGCTGACACAGAGGGCAATTTTAGAGTGCTGCATGCATGTGTGAAGCACAGTCTCATAGAACCAGAAAAATGTGGAATCTCACCACTGATCATATTGTCCTGGTTGGGTCCAGTGTCCCATTAAAAGACAGGGCAAGCAGTTTTTCAGCAACCCAGACCTGCTAGCATTCTCCATTCCAATTTTTCATAGTGCCAGTGGTGGGATGCTAGGATAGTGCGAGTGGTGGGATGCTGCCAGTTTGGACCAGTTCATGCAAACCAGTAATTCGGACAATCAGCTGGCCCACCCACCCGCCTGCCCCTGCCCTCTTTTTTCTGCTTTGTATCTCATCTCAATCGCACAGCACAGCTGATTTTCCTCCTCCCCACTATTTTACTTATCATTGCTGACTTGGAAAATAAGAAGCTGAGCTTTTAAATGTTCCATTTTCAGCACTGTGCACAATTGCCTTAGGTGTGTGCACTCAATGAACTGTTTGTTAAGCTGGCAGCATCCCACCACTGGATAGTGCAAAAGGCCTTCTGCTCCTAAAAAGGAGATCCAAGGCTTTTAGTTCACATGAAATCAGGGGTGGGATACTATAGGTTTGGTCCAGTTCTATAGATTTTGTAGGTCTGAAGAGCAGCTGACACCGAATTGATTCGCTGCAATGACTATCTGGTCATCTGTTTGGCCCATTTGCCCACCCAGGCTCAAGGCTGTCCTTTATCCTATGCTTTTACCTCCTAAGCAGAGTGCCGCTTTTCAGCTGGAGAAGATAAATACTCACCAGAGCCGGTAGCGCATACACGGCATGCATTCACATGCTCTCTGAAGCAGTTGTTATGCCAGTAGGATCCTACCCCTGCATGAAATCATTATAAAGACTGGTCTGATGAGAGATGAAGCCCTGACCACTGAACACTGGAGCACTGAACCATTGACTCAGAGAAAAGCTTATATGTTTATATGTACATGGACTGAATTTCCTCCATTTAAAGACTGTTCTTGGGAGAGTTTTTTCTCCAACCAATGATAACTGGACATTGGGGCCAAGTTGGAGATATTAAAGGGACTTTACTTTATTTTTGTGACTATGTTGCTTATTGTGCCACACGCTGGGTCATCACACCCATCTATATACAAGCACAGTTTAAAATTCTTGGACTCTGCTCAAACATTTGGTTCGGGTTAACTTGTGAAAAATCTCATCTGCCAACCTTTCCTGAAACTAATCATTCAGGGCAACTTCATTCTGCAAAGGGTGTTTTCCAAAGAGAGTTGTACAAAAGAGCTCCAAGGCTCAAAAGTAGGGTCTCACACTCCTCAGCTGTCCCAATGACCTAAGAGTCAAGAGTGAAATTCATGCACAAGGATCATACACTTGAGCTGAATGTTATTTCCAGCAAAGAGAAGACAGGAAACAAAGTCTCTTCTATCAACTGTCACTCTGGAATGTTGCGGCAATCAACTGTCACTGATCAGAATCTTTGTTTTGTTGCTAGGCAACTAACCTAAAGGAACCTCTTGGGCCATGACAAATCAACTCAAGAGCCAAAATAAACAGCAAAGGGGACAAAGGACAAGCTTGACTTGATATCACATCATTTCGTTAGATCACCATTGATCATAATTGGAGCCTGCTGACAGTAAATTCCTTGAACAAAATTCTCAGCAAGACTCACGTCTTCCAGAACTTCAAGCAAAAAAGGCCAGTGCAAATTATGAAAGGCTTTCTCTGCATCTAAGAAGAACCACGTAGCTTGTTTTTTGTTAAGTTGTTGTAAAAATACCATGACATCCAAAAACAGTTCTCGCATCATCTTTTGTTTTTTAAGTAAAAAGCTACATTGATCTTTCTGAGTCAACTCTTGGAAAATGTTTTTAATATATCAGCCAAACTTGAGGTGAACACTTTACCATTCTTCGTGAATGGGGTTTAAAAACATGCAATCAGCATCTACCTGGAGATCACTCTTTAGGACTCTGAAGAAGATGCATCCTCCATGGTCCCTCCAGACCCTCCAGCCAGATTCTCCTTGGCAGCCATTGCTCCCACTTTCCCCAAAGGCTCCATATTCGGGGAGAAAATCTCTTCATTGCAGCCATTCTTATGTGGGGGAGACCTTCTAAGTCTTAAGCCTCCCCTCTTTCTGGATTTCTGGGTGTTTTGTTGTTTTCTCATCACCCAAAAAAAACTTTTAATTTTTTCCTTATTTGATATTCTACCCCCCCCCCTTTTCCCGGGCTTTGTTTATTCAATCTCTTCTCCATGTGGCTGATTGGTGGCTGGGTTCCCAGGCAACCATTGTCTCTTCCCTCCTGTTTGATTGGTGAAGGCTGGGTTGCCAGGATGACATAGCAGGCCAGGAAAAGAGGCAGCCACTGGGGGGAGAGAGAGAGGCAGGCCTTTTGTCTTCTTTCAGAACTGAGGGAGGTCAAGGGGAAAATCTTCTCTCTTTTAGATGCAACTCTGATCAAATGCATCTCAGAATCAGAAGAAGGATAGATGGGAAAATGAACGAATGTTTACAAAATATTTAAAATTGAAGGAAAAATTCAAAACTTTGACAGAAGGAAAATAGAAAACAGAAACTACAACAGAGAGTCATGGAATTCTGAGACCCGTAATTCATCTAATCTAGAAATAACTGATGTAGACATCCAGAGTGTCGGAAGTGGAATCATCTGCATGATCTTGATCCCCAGCTCCACTGCTCACACTTGTTTTCAAGAGAAAGTCAAATAGAGAGAAAGTAATCATGGTCACACAGATTTAGAGTTTCATATTCAAGAGACTCAGGCAAAAGATTCCTTCCCTGTTATTCAGCTATCTTTACTTTATATAACCATCTTATTTCTTAGCTTGTTCATCTCTGGCTGCATGATAATTTTAATTATTATTTGGTTTATTTTATTGTTTGATGATTATGTTGGAATTTAATTTCATTAGTCTTACATTCTTCACATGTTTATTTTCTTCAGTTTTAAATAGTCTTAATTTTCACATTGATGCAAGGAAGAATACAAAAGCCCAATAACTGAAATGAAAAAATTAAATGTTACAAGCCTAAGAAACAATATCAGTCATTTCTCTACTTTTATCATCAGATGTTCCTTAGTGTTTAGATCTGACCTCAGGATTATAATGTAGCATTTGGAGAAGAAGATGCAACCTAACAGTCCAGCACTGGAAGCTAAGATGTAGAAGACCTGAACAATCACCATGGACTTTCTTTGGGGCTCAGGTAGGTGGGCCAGGAGGAGATCCAGAGGCTACAGAAGACCAGCATGCTGAAGGTAATCAGCTTGGCTTCATTGAAGGTCCCAGGTAGATTCATGGCCAGGAAAGTTACAGTGAAGCAAATGGCAGCTAGGAAACAGATATAGCCAAGGACAACATAAAACATGGTGACAGATCCTTCATTGCATTGCAGGATGATCTCTCCAGGCTTGGTGTGCAGGTCAGATTCAGGGAATGGAGGAGAAACTCCTAGCCAGATGGAACAGATAAAAATTTGCCCAGAAGAAACAGAAAGGATGATGGAGTTGACAAAGCCCTTTTCCATCCATTTTCTCACTTTGTTTCCTGGTTTTGAGGCTAAGAATGCCAGCAACACTGTGATCGCTGTGGTCAACACAGATGACACAGCTATTGAGAAGACAATGCTGAATAGAGTTTGTTGGAGAAGACAGGTGGCTTTCCTTGGCTGTCCAATGAAGAAAAAAGAGGACAAGAAGCAAAGCAAGAGGGAGACCAGGAGGATGTAAGGACCGGTCCCACTGCACTAACGGATGCAAAGAGGATGTAAAACATTAAAAAAAGCTTGCCATCCATTGGAAAATGCTATGCATCCATTGTGTACTCACTGTGTACATGTTTCATATGCTCTATCCATCGAGCATCTGTCCACTGCGATTTCATCCGTGCAAGAAGTTTTGAGCTGCACAAAACTTTGTGAACAGATGAACCTTCTGCCGCGTACGATGTACATCTGCGACATATATGGGCAACAAACATTCTATGTCCATTATCATCCATTAAACGTCTGCTGTATCCTCTCTGCATCCTCTGGCCATCCTCTCAACTCACATCTGCTGCAGCTGAAAATGGAAATAAGAAGGAAACAAAAGGTACACGGAATGTCTACACAGCGCCAGTGGCACAGAAATAGAAAGGATGCAAACATATGCATCTCATATATAAAGTATTAAAAACGGACACAATGTTTGTATCGGGGATGTATCTCGTATATTTAGGATGTCTGCAGTATGTGTAGAGTATGTAGAAGGACACCTAATGGACAACCAATATTTTCTATAAAAAGGGGGAGACAGCAGGGCATCATCCTCCACAGGATCCTCCAAGTCCACCGGCATGGGGAGTACAGCTGTCAGGGGGGTCTCTGCTGTGGACCCTCTGAAAACACCTGTCTGGACAGGGTAGCTGGCTCCTGGCTGGAAGAGGACTGGCTGTCTGTGGGCTGTCTGAGGGAGAGGGGTCTCAGAGGGGCTGATCCTAGGTGGCGGATCTCACCCTCCAGGAAACTGCACTTGGCCATGACGTACATCTCCTGGTCAGTGAGCTTGACAGTGGCCTGCCCGGATTTCTTGAGGTGCAGCTTGCCATACCAGGTGTGCATGTGCTTCCACCATCCAAGGAGTACTTCTGTAGTGTACCCCAGCTCTCTACCTTGTCTCTCCAAGCTGCCTGCTTCTTCTTGGTGTCCCAATACAGTCTATGGCCCTTTCTCCAGAAGTACTCATTCTCCTTCAGCCATTCCAGCACCTCATCCTCATGCTCCTAGGAAACGGTGTACTGTTTACTTTCTCCCTTCTCCTTCCCTTGCCTCTTCCTTCCTCTTCCTCCCTCTGGCAGGGGCTTTAGCAGGGCCTTCAGGGGCTTCAGCATCAGGGCCTTCTGGAGATTGTTCAGGGCCTTCAGGGCCTTGAGCAGCAGGGCCTTGAGCAGCAGGGCCTTGAGCAGCAGGGCTTTGAGAGCATTGGGGCTGGTCCACCACCACAACAGCAGCAGCAGTAGCAGCAGCTTCAGAGTCTGCCAGGGGGTGGGATGCTGGTTCTGGTCTTCTTCACCTTGCCAGGGCTTGAACGAGTAGGCACGGGCTTCCTCTTCTTGCCTGACTGATGAACCATGGTGTTCCTGCAAGATGTATGTGGCAGCATGTCTTTCTCCTGTATGCTGACTGTGTGCGTGCTGCATCCTTTTATATCTGTGGAGTTGACTCAATTCATCCTCCCCACATGTGCAGTGAACGCTTTGCATCTGATATATATCTGTGCGGCATCCCCTTTGTTTCCTATAGGTGTCCGTGATGCATCCGCTTCATCCGCTATGCATCTACCCCTTCCGTTATATATCCACTTCGAAATTCTCCCCCGGATCCCCTTTGGAGGTGTCATCTGCTTCTATCCATTTTCATCCGCTAGGCTTCCTATGAACATCCGTTTAACATCCCCGCTACATACTACCCACATCCGTTCTTTTCCATTCTTTTCCATTCTGTTTATGCAAACTTTTCCCACTTTTTGGAGCAGATGACAACGGATGAAGCCACCCCCAAAATTTTGCTCACCCACTGTGTCCTTTATGCATACGTTTTGCGTCCGTTGCCCAGTGGGACCGGGCCTTAAGAGAGGTCCCAGTTGTTGGCTTTGACAATGGTAGTTTCTAGATATTTAATGAATATTATTAAAATGAATCCTGTGGATAGGAACAAGAGTTGGGCATTTGACACCAGGACATTGCCCAGATATTCTTCATAGGAGAGGAAGATTACTCTTTTGGGATACATTGGACTCTGCTCTCAGTTGGATATTGATCATCTGGGCAGTTGGCACATTTTTCAATATCTAAAAAAATAATATTTTTTTATATCTCTTTTCACCTTTCAAGAAATATCTTCTATGGATGTCAGATGATATTGACCAACATGGCAGGTTCCAATATTGAAAAGAACAAATGGGCGATTGGAAGGTTGATAATACTAATTGTGAATGTGGAAAGATCCCACAAAGTTTACTTCATATTGTGATGGAATATCTCCTCAGAAAGTTCCCTGGATCCATGCAAGAACTGCATCATCTTAAACTCACTTTTCATGATATGTATGTTTTTGTGAATTTTATGCATTAATGCTGTATTCTGTTATACTTTACAAAATAAATAATAGCTGATACTGAGAAACAGGTAAGCCATAGTTAAATGGTTAATATGACTCTGCATACATATATAAAACATTTTCTGTGTAACCATCTAAAAACAAACTTTGGTACAGCTTATAGCCCAGAAAAAAAACCTTTTAATATATACAGCTATAACAACAAGCACTAAAAAGAGAAATACTTGTTGCCATAACTACCCTTCACTGATGCAAGCCACCACATTCTCAACCTTCACTAACCTTACCTTATCCCAATGCCTGGAAGAAGAACCAGATCTTCAGAATTATTTTTAAAATGGGGGTGGGGCTGTTGGGTGTTCAAAAGGACAGGAGCTGCAGCAGAAAAGGCACACTTCCTACGACCCACTAAGTGGCAATGTTTTAGGGAACAGACCTAGAGCCTGTCTCTTATATCTTCCCTGGTGGGAAAAGTAAATATCATCAGGGAGAGGAAGTCCCAGGCCAAATCCAGTCCATGGGCCTTGTGTTTGATACCTCTGATGGTAAAAAGTTAAGAAAAAAGGAGAGAGATTCCAGTCCCAAGGAATGTCCCATTTAAGTTTTTATCTCTGTTCCCAAGAACACCAATTGAAATCACTCATGAATAAAGAAAAACCTTTCGAAAACCCTGCCTCCTGTTCCCAAACCATGAAGCTAGTCCAGAAGGATATAATAATTTATGGTATCAAAAGCCACTGAGAAATCCAGTGATGCTTCTTGATGAATGTATATTTTCTTTCCTACTGACCTTCTCCTGTACTCTCACTGTGTCTTCAAGAGCTGATGTGCAGCAATCCACTGTGCCGCATGTTCCATCAAGAAAGAAGTGTGTGAGACCGGGTTCCAACAATAAACTCTTTTATTAAACTCACTAGGCAATAGTAACGGAACAACACCCCAAACCGCAGCAGCCCTTTTTATAGCAGCTTGCTCACGGCTTGTGGCCAAGGACACCACTTTAACTGTTCCCGCCATTTGGTGGTTTAACCGGATTGGTTCTCTAACAGGCAATCCGCAAATAGCCTTTTCGGCCAATCAGAAGAGGGAACTTGGAGCCTTTCAAGTTCCATATAGAACACCCCTCCCCCCTTGGTTTAATCCAACGTGCATCACGTAGTCACACAGGTAGGTGGGGCTTTTTCTAGTCCTGGTTGACCTGTGCAGCTCAGTCTTGGCGTGTTCTTCGAGCGGTTTGGACAGGATCGCTGTCTCTCTGGTCCTTCTCCATGGAACCTCCTGGAAGGGTGAGTCAGTCTTTCCGCTCCCACCTGAATCTCTCGGGCTGGTTGAGATGGCTCCGCCGCTCCCTCCTGGCTTGATCAGGTTGGTTGAGCTGGCCTGGCTGTTTCCTTCCAGGAAGGTCTTGCTTCGTTCTCCTGCTCCCAGACTTCTCATTTGGGGTTCATGTAACTGTGAGTGCTCTTTTTGATTTGCTAAATAGTCTTTTTGTGGTGTTTGTTGTCTTGTTTCGTCTCTTCCTTTTTTATTATTTTGTTTTTCCCCTCCTCCTCGGTTGTTTTTTGGTCGAGATTTATTTTTATTGGTTCTGTGGTGTTTTTTCATTTGAGATTGCGAGAACGAAGCTGGTCTATGTGCCGCTTCCATTCTCTACCATCGTCTAGGAGTAGTCGGTAAGACCAGAGCCCTGTAATTTGGGTGATTGTGGCTGGAAGCCACAACGGTTCCCCGGTGAGGTTTCTTGCATAGACTAGATCGCCAATTTAAAAAGTTCAGTATTTGCTGGAGGAGTCGGGCGGATTGTCCCAGGTGTAAGTGGGGTGCAGTCTGTCTCGGTAGGAACGTAATTTCCTGCCCATTAGGAGTTCTGCTGAGCTTTTGTTGGTTGTGCTGCTAGGGATAATATGCTGTAGAGTTAGTAGTTGGTTTAGTTTGTCTTGCATGTCCCCCTTGTCCATTCTATCTAGGCCCTCCTTAGTGTACCGAACCAAGCGTTCAGCCCTGCTGTTTGCAGCCAGATGGTCTGACACTGTTAAAGCATGTTGGATACCTGGGCAGCAAGATACTGTTCGAATGCTAATGCTGTAAACTGGGGCCCATTATCTGACACCAGTTCATCAGGCAGCCCATGTGTAGCGAAAGGTTTGTCTAGCTGTCTCATTTCTGTCTCGGTGGTTGTGGAAGCCATAAGGATGACTTCTAACTAGTTCAAGAAGGCATCCACAACTATTAGGAAGGTGTTCCCCTTTGTCGGCCCAGCAAAGTCAATATGTAGTCCAGACCATGGACCTTGGGGAGTTTCCCATTCTCTGACTGGTGCCTGCAGGGGGGGCTAGGCCTTGATTTTTGACAGTCATGACATGTTACCATTCAACATTCAATGTCTTTGTCCAGCCCTAGCTACCAGACGTAACTCCTGGTCAGGGCTTTCATTTTGACTATGCCTGGATGTCCCTCATGAAACATTCACAGAACATCTTCCTGGAGACTGTTTGGTATAACCACCCTGTCACCCCATAAAATGCAACTCTTTTCTATGGACAGTTCAGTCTTTCAGGTGTGAAATGGCTTAAAAGTCTCAGTTTTGTTCTCCTCCGGCCTGCCCTTACCTACCCAATTCAATATGCGTGCTGTCAAAGGGTCTTTAGCAGTGGCTCTCACGATGTCCACTGCGGTTAGTGGCAGGTCTGGGCAGGTCTCTAGTTGTAGTGTGGAGATGGTTGGAGCTGGGTCCTCTTCTGTGATGGGCAGCTGGGAATGGCTCAGGGTGTCGGCATGTGTGATGGCTTTACCAGGGAGATGAATCAGTGTGTAGGAGTAGGCAGCGAGTAATTAAGACCACCTCATCATTCTAGGTAAAAGAATGTTCAGGGTTGGCTTGTTGCCTGCGAGGATTCCTAAAATGGGCTTGTGATCAGTGATGATCGAAAAAGTTCTACTGTAAAGGTACTCATGGAATCTTTTAACTCCAGCAATGATTGCGAGGGCTTCTCTGTCGAGTTGGCTGTAATTGCATTCTGACTTGGAAAGTGTCTTTGAATAAATAATGACCGGTGCCTCTCTGCCATCTGGTAGCTTGTGGCTCAGGATGGCGCTGATCCCAAAAGGCGATGCACCACAGGTGACCGTCTAGGGCAGGGTATTGCTATACTGGATAAAAACGGTGTTATATGCTAATAGGTTTTTGATACCCTGAAATGCTTCCTGTTCCCGGTGGCCCCGTGTCCAAGTAGTTGTTTTTTTTTTTAGCAGCCGATGTAGGGGTTCTGCTATGGTTGCCTTATGGGGCAGGAACACATTGTAAAAATTTATGAGACCTAGGAATACTTGAAGGTCAGTTTTGTTCCTAGGTCTAGGAGTGTCTTTGATTGCCTTTTTTTTTTTCGGTGGGGTGTATGACTTGTTCATCAATTAAATATCCCCAAAATTCGACCTGGTTTGTGGCTAGATCACATTTCTCTCATTTTACCTTGAGGCCTGCGTCTCTAAATCTTGTTAAAACTGCTCTTAATCTGTTCTCTAGTTGGTTGGTGTTTTTTGCTGAGACCAGAACATTGTCAAAATAAGGGATGACTCCCTTGATTCCATTTAACAGGTGTTCCATGAGGCTTTGGAACATGCCTGGGGCAACGGTCATGCCGAACTGGATACGGTTACACTTGAATGCCCCTCTATGTGTCACAATAGTCTGTGCCTCTGTGGTAATGGGATCAACGGGTAGTTGTTGATACGACTGTGCGAGATCAAGCTTCACAAAAATTCTTCCTCCCCCTAGTGAGTGCAGTAAATGTTGCACTACCGGTTGCCTCTGCAATGGTCTCGGCCACGGTTATGTTTGGTCTATTCAGGAGCTTGCTCTAAAGGGTAGTGTCCTTCAAACCAAGGACCACGCGGTTCCTCATGGCCTCGTCCATGTTCTGGAAATCGCAGGCTCTTCCAATGTGTCTCAGGGCTGCGACAAAATATCTGACAGTTTCATCTTCCTTCTGGTCCCTCTTGTAGAACTCATGTCTTTTTATCAAGTGGGAGACCACAGGTGCGTAGTGTGCTCGGAGCATTCTGTTCAGCTCAGGCCAAGTCATCTGTTTGACATCTCTGGGTTTAGCCAGCGCTTTCACCATTTTAAAGACAGCTGGTCTGCAGTGTGTAAGGAAAACAGCCTTCTTTCTCTGATCAGAGATTTCCTGCAGATTGTTGCTTTCCAAAAACATAAGAAAATGATTGATATATGACTCCCAATCCTCTTCATCAGGATTGAATGGTGTGGGTGGCGTGTTGTTACCGGCCATCTCTCTTGCTCGGTTCAGATCACGACGTACTTCGGTCTCACTCTTCTACGACAATCCCACCTTCGTTGCCAGTGTTCCATCCAGAAAGAAGCGCGTGAGACCGGGTTTTAAACTTCCTAGGCAATAGTAACGGAACAAAAGCCCAAGCCGCAGCAGCACTTTTTATAGCGGCTTGCTCACAGCTTGTGGCCAATGACACTTCTTTAACTGTTCCCACCTTTTGGCGGGTTAACCAGATTGATTCTCTGACAGCCAATCCGCGAATGGCCTTTTCGGCCAATCAGAAAAGGGAATTTGGACCCTTCCAAGTTCCATACAGAACACCATACAATGCAGCTGAGCTTCAAAAGCAGGAAATAAAGGTCAGTATGGAGCCGGAGCAGGTAGGCGGGCCCACACCTGATCATCAGAACAAACTAATTGGCTCCCAGATGATCTTCAGAGCTTCTGGTTCAGCCAAATCAGTAAAATATCCCCCCTGGTTTAATCACACTTGGCCAATGAAGAATTCATTCATTCATTCATTCATTCAAAAGGCAAGACACAGTTGTAGTCCAACCAAGGAATCCATGATGGTGGTTCTGCTGAATGTGGAATTGTTAAAGTGGGGTATAAACAATATTTACCTCCTAACAGGGGTGGGATTCAAATTTTTTAACAACCGGTTCTCTGGGCATGGCTTAGTTTTTGGGTGTGGCTTGGTGGTCATGTGACAGGCTGGGCATTGGCAACACAATATCACTCACATTGAGGCACACCTGGCCTCTCATGACTGTGGGGATGCTGCAACCATTGTAAGCCTGAAAAATGGTCATAAGTCACTTTTTTCAGTGCCATTGTAACTTTGAATGGTCACTCCACACAAGCAAAGTACCAGCAAAGGAGGGTAAAAAAGCTCCAGAGAAGTTCCTGAGACAGGAAGTCTAGTCCTGCCAAGAATGTAATAAGGGTTCACGGAGAGACAGTTTCTGTAAGCAACACCAGAATGTTTCCTTCCTGCCTTC